>VDFB02058242.1:154772877-155030991 GCA_007258455.2 Sequoia sempervirens | reverse complement strand
TATATGTATATATGTATACAAATGTGTATATGTATGTGTATATGTATGTGTATATTTATGTATATATGTATATATATGTGTATATATATGTGTGTATATATATCTATATATGTGTATATACAGTATGTATATATATGTGTGAATATATATATATATATATATATATGCTATATATATATATATATATATATATATATGTATGTGTGTGTATATATGTGTGTATCTATATATACGTATGTATATCTATATGTATATATGTATATATGTGTGTATGTATGTGGATTTTTGTATGTATATATGTATATATATGTGTATATATACATGTATATTTATCTAGATGTATATATGTATGTGTATATATGTATATGTGTATTTGAAATGTAGTGTACTATGGATGGAGCATTAGGAAAGATTGATAGACCCTGGCATTTATAAGAAGATGCTATCAAAAATTAAGTGCATTGGGATCTGATTGTCAATTTGACCGTTGTTACTAGTTTTGTAGTCACTATCATTATTCTGAAAGGTTGTTTGTAACACATTAGTTTATCAATTTTTGCATTATGGTTGGGCTATGGCCTGCAAGAATAACAAAAAAGTGTGGATTTTAGTGTGGTGATTATGCAAAAACAGAATGAGCTGCATAGCATTAGGTATTTTATTCCACTGCAGCCATTGCAACACAAAGCTAAAACTGACACCTATTGCCTTATGTAAAATTTTTATTGGAAATGCCAGACCATATACATCTTTTGTGTATACAAAGTGTGAATTTTAGAGCAACAATCATATCTATTTCATAGAGAATATGTAAATATGGAGATATAAAAGTTCTAGATTTTATAATGCATAATTTTATAATGGATAATTTTCTCTGTAGTTGCAATGGTACGAATGAAGTAGTTATAATTTAGCCATACTTGGTGCATACGATAGGATGCAGTATGTAGAAAACAAAAGTACGCCTGATTTCCATCCTACCATATTGGTTGATGGAGTGTTTTAATGTTGTTACCCAAAAGTCATTCTTGACAATCATCCCAACTCATTTCATTTGGACTATCTGGAGAAATATACATGTATGGTATTAGATGCATAAAATACTCTTATTAATTATTCATAATCAACGATGCCGAATGGAATCTAACACAATGTCTATAAGATTAACTGTTCTATTCCATTGCAAAGCATAATTTGAAAGTAAGCCCCTAAGCAACAAGATACATTGTCCACCACTTTGATAAATGGTAAAATGGATCCTCCATGTCACACTTAAGATACATGCTACCATTCTCACAAGCCGTTGTTGAGTTTGGTAGCAATATTGATATTAACAAACAATATAGCCTTTTCTGGATAGTACCTTATCTAAAATTGAAATAATATAGCAATCTCACGACACCTTGTTGAAAATGATATGAAGTATCCTAGGCTAGAGTCTAACAATAAATAATGCCATATTGGCACGATGGTCAGAAAACAAAGGGCATAAATTAGAAATTCATTCATCCTAGATGTGGAAACAATACAACCTCTTCTCAACAATAGCTTATCTGAAAATGAAACAATATAGAATTCTTATTGTGCGCCATTCAAAATGATAGGATGTGGCCTAGGCTAGAGTATAATGATGAAGAATGCCATATTGGAATGATGGCCACAAAATGATGAGGAAGCAAACCCGAGACATAGAAATAATGCACACAACTAGCAAAATTTATTATTATTCAATAATGAAAAATATTACATGCAGAGGATCCCAAATCCTCGAGCTCTGCGATACATGCAAGCTACAAAAGTCTCAGAAAAAAATTACAGAATTATAGAAATTACCCAGATCCCCCTTTCGCAGCATGCGAACTTCTTTCCCCAAAAAGTTACTCAAAAATCAGAAACAAGCCCATAAATAGACCCATTTCAGTTTGGAACCAAAAACAACCTTCAAGATAAGATTTTTGGCGGTTTGGCACCAAAATTACAATTTGAAATTCAAGTTTAAATTCACAGTCGAAAATTAGCACATTTCTAAAATATGCACCAACTTCTGGCAGCCATAACTTTTAATCCTGACCATTGGATCTTCCAATGATAATACCTTTTGAGCTCGAGAAAAGACAATTATCAAAAGTAGGCCTTCAGCAAACTACTTTAGCATTTTACATAAATTTTCGGGGAGCCCGACCGAGATAGTTTAGTGCCTCAAAAGCCCGGAGCTCGGAAGGTTTTCGGGACAAAAAGTAAAGCTGGAACTTGAATAACTTTCAAACCATGAATGATCTTGACTTGATTCTTTCGCCAAAGTGCTTATTTTTCTGTCCTGAACCTTTCCATAAATTTATGTCTTCCCATGCCTTCAAATTCACACTTGCTAAAAATAGCAGTTGAGCAAGAAAAGCAGAAAAGTAGTTCTGAAAGTTGAAAACTCTTATTCAACGAAAAGGGTATCCGAAAATGCAAAAACATCTACAAAAGAAAACAACGGGAAAATAAATGGAAAGCATATTTTTAAGATACAGATTGCCCTCACCTCTTGGATGCTCTGCATCACAAAACATATGACATGAATTAGAAATTTGTTTCCTCCCCTATGTGTAGATATGTATCAATGTCATAGTGGATACAAACAATATTGGTATATAGTGATTCATATGTTATTTTTCGCTTGGATCATTCTTGGAATGATAAGTTTTATTTTTATTGATATATGGAAGATTGATTCCACCATTGATCGCATTGGTGGAGAGCATATGTTATAGGTTGGTTGTGTTGGAAGAATATAGATTGTTTTTGAAATTATTTATGGACATATATGTAAATGTGCATTTTTTAATATTATTTGTTTTGATTATATTGTAGATGTGCCAAGAAAAAAATAGGAATGTAGAAAGGTTTGCTATTTAAAAATTGAGAATGGACCTTGTTAGTTTTTGATGGTTTAATTGAATCTTTGGCTGTTGTATTCTTGTCACAATAGAACTTGTGGTAAGCCATTGGTGTTGTAGCTCTGTCTTTTACAAACAGCAGCTCCAATAATGTTGGTTGACTCTAGCTTTCCTGAGGCTGCACAACAACTGTTAGGCCCCAATCCTGTAAGTTTGTACCTTGTTTATTCTATGTTCCTTCCATCTCTATTGGTTGTTTCCCATGTGCATTGAGCAAACTTCAAACATGCTTTGCTTGCATTTGTAGCCTTACTAGTGTATAGTGTGGCTTGTTTATATTTGACATATTTATGTGGCTTTCATGTCTTTGTCTACTGGCTATTTTGGAGTAGCCATTGCTTAGCTATTTACATGTGTTTCTTTTTACCGGAGTTTCATATAGCTTTCTTTTTATTTGAATATTTCCTATGCACTATCCAATGGTAATTATAGACTTGTTGATAGTCGTCGTATCTATTGAATGCAGATGGATTGCAAAATTGCTTTGTACATTTTTGTTGAAATCATGATTGTGTGATTGAAGTCTTTCAATTTGTGTTCATGCTTGTATTGCTATACAATTTATGTTTTTTTTACAAGGCATTGTTGATAGTTGTTCTATAGCTTCCCAACGTGCGCCAACCACCTCTAGAACCTTTCCCTCGGCTGCTGGAAATGTTGTGATATAGAAGGGCTGATGGTTGGCCAAGAGGCTGATGTGCTTATTGTACTTTGTAAGGTGTTGTTGGCTATCATACTTTATCTTTGGTTATAATCTGGGCTATAGACCTACAGTCAACAATGCCTTTTTGTAAATGGAATAGACTGTATAGTTGCTTTGTTGAATTTACAATGATGCTTTTTTGAAAGCGCATATATGTTGACTCAACTAACTTCAAAACATGGCAAGGCCGACAAAAATTCTGACCAAATTTCACACAAATAGGGGATATCCACCCATCTTGCATGTCAGTTGTTAGACATACACACACACACACACATATACACACATAATTTAAATTTCCCTCAAGGCTTTGTATGCAAAAAGTTGTATTGTTTTTTATAAACAATGTTATTTTATTAATTCTTGGCATTTTCTGGCTATTCAAATTTTGAGAAGGTGTTGTTGAGACCATTTTATTTTTCTACTTTTTTACTAATAATAGAGGGTTTTGAAGAATTTGGGTAGGCTATCTTGTTTTATTAAACAATATAGATGCACCACAAATAGAAAAGGAACATGGTATCTGATGAATATTGTTTCCATTACAAATTGGTGGAAATCTGCAACCATAAAAAACACAAACCTTAAAGCAAAATCCACTAAAAATTGATGGTAACAAACCCATTAAAAAATATACTATTCTCTCAGTGGAACATCATTAAAGATTGAGACAATAGAACCTTTTCAATAGTATCTTCTTGAGAATTAAACCATATAGCTAAAGCATGAGAGAAATAATCAAGAATTCCCAATGGAATCTAACACAAAGTGTATAGGATTAACTATTTTATTCCATTGTAGACATAACCAAAAAACAAAAGCCAACAAATATAATGCCTTCAGGAGAATTGGAAGACTTGTCAACAACACCCTTTTTAAGGATGAGAGAATATACCCCAAGATACAAAAGAGCAACCAAAAAACACTACATAACATGGACAATTATATTGGATTTGAAACATAACCACCAAACAGAAGCCATAAACAAAAAACTCACAAAGAGGTGCGAAAATAAACTGGAGTTGAAATTTACTTATGCCTCAACAAAACCCTATCAAAAAATTCATACAATGTACCCTAGTCAAGAACAACTTGTCGAAAGTTAACAATGACAAGCCCATTGAAAAAATATACTTTTTTTTTCAGCTTATCAAAATTTGAAGCAATTGACAGTGCCTTATTGTAGATTAGACAATATATGGTTCCAAAAACCACATACCACAAATGAAACAATGTGGACAATGGTATTACTAGCATGCAACTTTTCCCACTTGGTTCAAACAAACCTCTACTTGCTGGTTGTCTACATTATGCATTCTTCCCCCAATCCTACAAACATAGCCAGAATAGAGACCCCATAAATAGAAACACACAAAATTGACAACCTTAAATACATGGAAAACCATAGACACAAATGGAAAACCAAAAATGAGGTAATATTGTCTACTTAGAAACTATATAGTATTTTGTGAAGAACAACTTATCGAGACTTCAAGTGATCAATTGTAAATTCTCACAAATGAAGCAATATACCCTAGAATAGACTGTGAACCACAAAATAAGGAATATTGGTAAGGATGTACATAGATATATATGGATAGATATACATATCTATACAAGAATTGTCACATCCCACACCTTTTGTGACCATCACCACATGCAAAAATCACAAGATTCCCTCTAACTAGCTTCACAAAAATTCCACCACCAATTAACTCACCTACACCTTCACAACAATATGGCCTTCTCACTCATTTATGATATCCATGTAGTGGTGATAGTTGTATACATATATATGAAACCAAGCAAAAATCATAGTATCAAATCTATGTAGATCGATGCAAACAAAACTGAAACGATAGATGAGGCAAGATATTTGAAACAATCAATAGTACCTTGTGGAAAATCAATCAATTAGCATGGTATAGTGTGTGAAGCATGAATCAAGCAAAATCACAAGGGGTTCCTTCAACATTGAGCTCTTCCCATTTACTTCAAACACATTTCTTCTTGCTATTTTTTTCTGAATAAAAATGGGCAAAATATTATCACAGGTGACAATTTTCTTTTGCATTTGCATCCATTTGTCCTTTCAAAAAACATAAAGTAACCTACAACCATCTTTTCAAAAGCTACTCACAGCTTAATCCAACTTGCATCCTTACAAAAGCTTACCCTCATCGCTCATGACTCCCATATCAGGTATAGCAATAGAATGATACCAAACGATGCCTTGCTAAAAATTGCCTAGTGTATGTATGGGAGGTTGAAAAAATATGCTAGCTAGAGTTATAACACATCTGCCACCTGCTACCTAGATTAGTGTGCCACATGCTACACACCGTAAATGAAACAATCTCACAGAGGTTTCCTGTATGTGCTACATACATTGGCAATGGTTGCAATAATACTTTGCATTTAAAACTCACCAAACTACTAGAGTAGTTTAGGGTATTCTTAATAAAGCATTATTTAGTGGTGGTTTCTAGATTGAGCTGCATGGCATACATAACAAAAATTATAGCCAAGTACCATATGACATCCATATCTACCATGACACTATCATTAGAGATTGCAAAGCAGTAGCAAAAAAAACTTGGAAAATATTACATTGATACCTAGACATAGATACTTACATACACAAATATATGATACACATATATATGTACACAAAACTTTGTCAAGATATTCTATGTTGCATGCACGACTGTGTAATTTTCAAAAAATGTATTGTTAGGTATCATTGTCTGGGTTTATGTTCTTCAAGGTGGATGTGAATGAAGAGGGAAAGCTTGTGTGAAGGTGCAAGTGTGTTCACCGACTGTGAAATTTCTAAGAATGTGCTTGCTAGATTGTATTTTTTTCAGAAAGTGTTGTTCACCTAGCTGTATTGTTTTAATTTGCTAAAATATTTCATTCATAAATGAGCATATTTTTTGATGCATTTTTCACTGTTAATTTTCAATAGGGTGCTCTTCTGAGGATAATATTGTTTCTATTTGTGAAGGGTTTAGGTTTAGAATCAATTTTGGATAAGCTTTTGTTCACAAACTAGTATATTTAGAAAGAAGAATATTTTTAGTTGCGAGACCACCCTAAATGGAGAAAGCCATGGAACACAAGAAAAATGACAACTAGCAAACACATTCAAAACCATACAAACAAAGTGTGAACCTTAAACCAAATAATAGTCATTTTCACACACAATATAGTCTTTTCTCTACAACACCTTCTCAAAATTAGAATAGCTAGAAGATGCTAAGAATTAATGAAATAATATTGTTTATAACAAACAGTACAACCTTTTGCATACAATTCCTCAATGGAAATTCAAATAATGTATATATATGTGTGTGTGTGTGTGTGTGTGTGTGTGTGTGTATGTATATATATATATATGTATATATGTATACATATATATTTTATTCTATTGCAAACATACCCACAAAAACATAAACATTAAAGAGAAACTCATTGAAAATTGATAGTAATAAACCCATACAAAAAAAACTCCTTTCTCAACACAACCTGCTTGAAAATTGAAAGAATACAACCTACTGAACAACACCTCCAAAATGAAAAAATATAGCTTAAGAAATGGAACTATAATCAGCAATGCCCAATGGAAGCTAATAGAAAGCGTATAAGATTGAGTATTTCGTTCCATTGCAAAGGACAATCATCAACAATACTTCATGCAATCATATCTAACCTGTGTAACATTAAGTATTTTGTTGCATTGCAGGCATATCAATAGAACAAATGGCATAAATCAAACAATATTTCTTTTAGCACAAAGCCAAGTAGAGAGAAACATTAAAGAAAAACAACCATAGTAACATATCCTTGCAAAATCATAGGCATAATATGTTCACCATAGATTTAACAATATCTATTCTTCCAAAAAAAATATAGTCTTCTCTCAACTGTAACCTGTGAAAATTTGGAAAAATCGATGATGTGTTAATATATATTAAGCAATACAGCCTGGAACAACCTACAAACCACAAGTGAAATAATATTTAAAAGAGTTGTGCTCAAATGCATGTCTTTGTGCGTCCTTTGCATAGATAGATATTTGTACATATGGCACATACATTGTGCATCACTCTGATTATTAGTGCCATTTCCAACACTTTTCTATTCCTCTTGGAGTCATTGCCCCATGTAAAAAATAGAAAATATGTTGATGCCAACTTAAGAAAAAACTTCACAGTAGGTGGTTGGACTTGCACCTTCATAAAAGCTCATCCTATTTTCATCAACATTTACTATTGTATGGTGTGTGTGTAGTGGTAATGGTTGTAAGAATATCTACTATTCAAAAATGTGAGCAGAGATAGAAAACGCATTTGCAAATTTCAATAAGGAATTTTTGGGTGTTCTTCTTTGACTTTGACCCCTTCAACAACTGTGAGCCAAGATTGCAAGCTTCTTTGAAGGTTGAAGTCCATCCACCCTTTCCAACAAATGTAACATTATCTATCTATATCTATAAGTTCTCACTCAACTATATATCTATATTGTCTACAAGTAATGTTAGGTATGTGCGGGGATCATGATGGGCCAAAAAGTGGCAATATCATGGGTATTTGTAGGGTATGTGGTTGACGACTTTTTTTTTACCCAAAATTGATGAAGCGAAAAGGGTTTTTAGAGGAGATTCTCAGCTTTCCACCAATATAAATTATGCTTTAATTTGAATTTAATAAATAATTATTTTTTATTTTCTATTAGAATTACGACTAAAGTCTTGATCAATAGGCTGATTAGAAAACATCTATAACTTTCAAATGGTATCACATTTTTTAAATCCAAAACATGCATCACATTCTATGCTTCACATACTATAAGATTTTTAAAAAATAAATTTCTGAAGTTTTGATGACCAAACTAAAGATTGGTTAGACATCACGATTTTTTATTTTTTAAAAAATTCGTAATAAAAATTCACAATTAATTATTTACTTGGAAAAAATTACAAAAATATACATCACATCAGGACATGAGTCCTCTACTTATATCTAAATCTTATAAAAAATATTATCATTTTATTTAGTTGGGGTGGTCAGGGCAGTTACCTACTTCTTATTCTGATTTTGCTTTGTGCGATTTAAGTACTACTACATTGGGGGAATTTTAATTTTTTTTACCAAATAGATTTTTTTTTATAAAATAAACCTAGTAGCTTAGAAACTAGATTAATTTTTTATAGATTTTATTCTTACATATTTTTGAAATAATATAGATAACTTATTCAAATTTTCACGTCAAGTTGCCTAACTTTGATTTTTCTAATTTTTTTGCCACTTAAGGGCCTGTTTTTTTTTTTTCCACTTGATGATCTTGCACATACCTGCCATGCACATACATTTCTACATGTACTTCTTTAGTATGTATATTTCCAAACAACAAGTCCCTCTATATGGATCCAATCAATCATGTTGGATTGTATTTGTTTGCATAGTTTTCAAGCATACCTTTTAGGTTATTATTTGTTAGAGGCTCACAAAAGGAGTTGTTTGTTGTGTGGTGAGAGAGATAGCTTCCGCCATAGATAGTACTGATGGACAATCTATGTTCTTGCTCAGGGGTTTGGTGAGAGCCCATGGAGCTTCATGACCCAATATGGAAGGGTGGAGAGCAGGCCTTCTTTTGTTGTTTTCCATTTCAAATTTGCTATTCTCTATTCATTATTTCTTAAAGGCTCTCAAATAGAATTGTTGCAATCATAGGATGTTTGGTATGTGTGAATAGAAGGGTTGCTTCCACCATTGATGAAAGTGATGGACAATCTATATTCTTGTTGGGGGGTTTGGTGAGAGCCCATGGGGCTTCATGACCCAATATGGTAGGGTGGAGAGCAAAACTTGTTTTGTTGTTTTCCATTCCATATGTATATCTGTTTGTACATAAAAATGTTCATTGATAAGATTATATTCCCAATATGGTAGGATGGACAATACATATTCTTTTCTTTTGCTTCGATGTTTGCAAGCATGTTTTATGTTCATTGTAATATTTCTATATGTATATGTGTATGTATATATGCATGTGCAATGGAAAACATGAAGCTTTTATAGATGGTCATTGGAATGAATGAAGGTATGATACACAACCATGGAAGCAGTGACGTTACACTCCTCCTTAAAGTATACATTGCACTTTCCATTCATTTCACTCTCCATTGAAAACATTTCATATGTATAGGTACAATTGTAAATACATTTACATATGCACATGCTTGGGTTCTTGTTGATGGATCACTATTGCAGAAAGTATTTGTGAATGTATAGGTTTCTAATTTCCAATTTTTTTTACTTCTCTACAATGTTTAATATTTTACAGCCAGCAGATCACTAGATATATATCCAATGTATATTGCTGATTATGATGTCTTAGTAATAACTATATAGTGGAGAGTGAGTATTTCTTTGGCCTGTTTCATTTTGCATTGCCTCACTATTGATTAATTGCATTTTTGCTTTCTTAGTTGTTGCCTTCATTCTACTATATGTATATATATATATTTATATGTACATATGCATGTCCAATGAAAAATATGAACTTATTTTGAATGGAGAATGTCATGAAGGAAGGGATGATGCATAAGGATAGGCAACAATAGCACTACAGTCTTCCTTAAATAGTGCATCGTACTTTCCATTCATGACACTCTGCATTGAAAATAGATTGCATATGCATATATACATTTGTAGACACGTTTCCAAATATGTTTATCTTGGCTACTGTCAATAAGTGACTATAGTGAAAAGTTTTTGTCTGCATGCAGATTTTTTATTTTATAAATTCCCCCTCCCTTGCACGATGGTTTTGTATCTGCAATCAAAAAATTTGCATATGTTCATCTAATGCATAATGTCAATACTCATGCCTTGGCTATTATTCCTTGTAGGATTTAAAAATAACTGTTAGAATGGAAGGTGGTATATTTCCAATAATGAGCAACATTCATTCCATGTTTGATCACATGACACAAATTTGTGGAGATACTTGACCTAATACCATTGATGAGACTTCTTTTTCAGAAGAGTATTTAAGTATTAAACTATGTATCATATTATACTTCACAAATTACTAGTTTATGCGACATGGTTTAACACTAATAATGCTCTCTTGAAAATAAGTCTTTTCAATGCATGGTGTTGCTAGTAATTCTTGTACCTATGGAAATTTAGTAATGCAATCGATGCATTTCCTTTTGAGTTAGCCACTGGCCCAATCAGATTGAGTCCTTGCATTCTTGTTTTTTTATTTGGAGTTTGAAAGCACTTTTAAATACAATGCATATGAATACATACAATTATATATACATATTGGTCTTATTGTGCCTTTTTCTACTTTGTTGCATATTCAATTTGCTTGACCGCTATAGTTATGCCATTTCCCTTTAACTTGGTCTTTGCAACCATTTTATTGTGTTGTTAATATTATTGTTGTGGGAATTACAACCTACTTCAGGTTTCAATGCCACATCAAGTGTAGATCGTAGAAAGGCAGAAAAGCACGAAAGAAACCAACTTTATTATGCACACCACAAAGACCAGATTTGTGTAGATCGGCGAACCAAGTACTTACAAAAGAGAAGTGCCATGGACCCAGTTGGCTTGGTGGCCCATGCCCAGCTAGGAACACCGCCATTGCAAGTAAGCTCGCCAGTAACATTTGCAAACTATTGCTCCCCCTCAACTTCCTCTCGTTCACCATTGAACCACACCCATCCTTATGAGAATGCTTTTGCAATACCTGGTTGTACACTGCTGCAACCCCTTCTTGAGCATGCCTTTCCAACCACATCTTCAACAACCCCATCCTCAGGCAACATGGTTGGTGAACCTTTCCGCATAGTAATGCAATCCTTCGGCTGGTGCATTAATGCTTTGTCAGACTTGAAAACTTATTCTACTTGCAATGAGAGCTATGCTGGCATGAGATTCTAAGCATCTAGTACTATCATTTTCTGTTTGCATTATGCTTTTGAAAAGGATGTCCATAGATATAGCCTAGCAAACAAAATGGATCCAAGGCCACAACCAACCATCCTTGCAAAGCTTACTCAAGTTGAAGAAATGATTATAGCCAGAGTTGCTCCTGTTTTACAAGTAACCCATGCCAAAGGAGGCCAATACAAATATAGTGGCCATATTATAAGCTTCCCACAAGACATCACTGGCATTGCAACTTTGTTTATGTGCCAACTGCATGATTTTGAAGTTACTATGATTGCTATGTTGACAAACATAATGTCATGGCTGCATTAATTTATAAATTGAGAATGAATCATACTATAGTGATGTTGCAATAGATTGTGATGCTTTAAATTTGTTGCCTCCTACAAGTACTGACATCTATGATCTCTTGCACATAATGGAAGAACCAAGGCATGGCCCAAATGAACAAATGGAAACTATAGAAACTGTTGTTGATGAGGAAGCTGACCTTCAAGACTTGTCATCATTTATTCCATTGATGCCCAACCCTCCTCGAGAATTGCAGGCAATTAGAGATTCCTTACAAATTAAAGACACTACTCAAAAGACCTTGCCTTGGCCTGAAATAGATTCTAGCCCTATCAATGAATATAATACAGAAGGGTTATTAAGTATGGCTTTTCCAACATTGTTCCCAACTGGCATGGCAATGTCGCTACAATTGAGAACAATATAGGTTCACTTACATGAATATGCCTTGCACTTGATGAGATAATGTGATAATAGATTTGGGAGGCATGTCAGATTTAGATATTACATTTATAATTTAATAATGAGACATCGAAGCCAACAATTAGCATCAGTTTTTATGAAAACAAACTTAGAGGAAAGAATCCCAAAGTTGGTTCTTGCTTTGCGACAACTGCTTCGGGACGCACCCGATACCCAAATGGAAAACCAACTTGTTTGCTTTGGTGCATCCTTGTGAGGAACCCACTCATATTGGGCCAAGATCCAACAAGAGCTTGCAACAATGATCCACCAGCTTGGTACACTGACTCTTTTCTTCACTTTGAGCTCTGTAAATACAAAATGGCCTAATCTGCATAGGGTGATTGAACCCAATACCCAATTTGATTCACCATACTACCAAACACACTTCATAGAGAACATTGTGCAAAACATGCACATAACAGCCTTGTACATGCACCTACAATTCACTATTTTATGTGAAAAGGTTATTGAGAGACTTTTCCAAACAAAGGACTATTGGTATAGGTATGATTGGAAACATCATGGGTTAGCACATGTACATGGTTTCTTGTGGCTCCTAGATGCCCCAAATATGTACATGCTTGATTGGTCCAACCCTCATGAACTTCAACAAGTAAAACAATTCTTTGATCGCTATGTTTCAGCATGGAACCATTGTGCCCCAGCGCAACTAATATCAAGGATCCACCACTTAGCCTTGGATGACCCATGCTTGCTTAATACTACACAAATTCCTTCTATGGATCCAATGGTGGACTATGAATAGTTGTTAAACATGATTCAAAGGCATACCAAGTGCACTCAATACATTTGCCTTAGGAAAAAAGTCCAACAATTGCAATGTCGCTACAAAGCTCCACGGAATAGACAACCATCTTCAACATTGACAATTGATAGTGAATTAAACAAATCGTACAAACCAACAAGAAATGATGAGCGTGTTAATATCCACAACCCTGAGATGCTTGCAATTTGGTGAGAAAATGTTGATTTCCAGCCACTATTGTCTAAACAAATTTTCCTAAACTACATTTCCCAATATGCATCAAATTATGAGAAAAAATCTAAAAGCTACATTGATATCTTGCAAAGGCTTGCAAATGAAAATTCATCTGGGGATAAAGCATTGCTTGCATACCAAAAATTCATGATGAATTTGGTTGTTGATAGTGACATTGGTGCACAAGAAACATGACATATGATGCAAAAGTTGCCCCTTGTCATCTCAAGTTGACATTTCTTGTCTTTGAATGTTAGTAGGCAGACGTTCCATCAGTTGAAAATAGTTGACAATAGTGATGATCTTTCCAGTGCTTATATTCATTCCTACATGCAAAGACCACTTGAAATGGAGGCAATATCCCTTATTCATTCTGCACAACTCTATACATATCACAAAAATCACAAAGGCCTAGCCTGGCATGCTTGCCTACAACCTGCAATCATCATTGTTTACCTGCTTTTCAAGACCATCCCCCCCAGAACAAAGTGATGCCTATGAAACATTTTTTTGGTCAGAATTATTGCTATACAAACCTTTTCAAAATGTGGAGGCTGACATAGGGCTTACAAGAGAAAGCATAACAACAAATTGGAGGCTACTTCATGTTGCTGGCTATGTTGCTTGGCATGTGAATAGACTTACTGACCGTCTTGTTGATGAGGAGGGTAGTGATAGAAACACTGATAATGCATAGTCTCTGCCACATACAGATCAATATAAATGGGAGTTGCTCTCTCGACTTGGTGCCACAAACTTGATGTTTGTTTTGACTAGCTATAGCTCTTGGGTTAGCGGGACTTTGACCCACACCATAGGTGGGACAACCAAAATGTTCCAGAGAATCTTCATAGCATTGCTGAATAGTTTGTTTCAACAAGTAAATTGCATACAAATGAAGAAACCCTTTCCTCCTTTGCAATGCCAACCCTTTGTCATCGACTATCTCCTAGGCATGAGCTTGCTTTGAGAATCATTAAACAACATCACCTAGGCCCGTCCTCATCGCATTTGCTTTGTATGATCATTCAAGGAACCATTGGAACATGTAAGTCATTCTTGATTGACAAGATACAAAGAGTACTAGATCGATCATTGAGTCAAAAAATGAACCCTTTGCTTGTTTTGGCACCAATGGGTGTTGCTGTTTACAATGTTCATGCCTCTATAGCGCATATTGATCTTCCCATACCAATAAAAGATATGAATCCATTGAAAGGAAAACCATTGACCATATTTCAAGAAGACTTCAAACATATTAAGTACATACTAATTGATGAAATGAGTTTCTTGGGTTCCAAGTTGCTGCTAAAAATAGATAGTCGATTATGGCAAGCATTCCCTTCAAGACATTTGTAGCCATTCGGTGGTGTTTCTATTATACTCATGGGTGACTTGGCACAAATGCTCCCTATTATGGAAAGGCATATCTATAGTTCTTGGTCTATAGCATTGGCACTTTGGCACACTTTTAATATTGTTGTTACACTTGACACTATCTTTCGCCAGCATGGGCAATCCAAATCACAACAACAATTTTGTATGCTCCTTATGAATATTAGTAACTTCTAGGCATCCCTGGCTGATTGGAAACTTCTTATGAATAAAAAAAATCCATTCTTCCATCCAAGCAAAACTAGGACTTTGATCAGGCTATCCACTTATTCCCAAATAATAGCTTGGTTGCTTTGCACAATAGGAAAATGCTACAACAATTAAATGTTCCAATTGCAATTAGTGTTGCTAAATGTTCCCAACAAAATGCACTTGATTATGTCGATGATGAACACCTTCAAGTTAAACTCTTGCTTGCAATTGGTCAACAAGTAATGTTGATAAAAAATCTTTGGGTGGCAGCTGGCCTGGTGAATGGATCATTGGGTTTAGTGAAGGCTATTGTATATGCCAGGGGTGCTAAACCACCTCAACTGCCTGAATATGTTGTTGTTGACTTCCAGAACTACATTGGGCTAGCATGGGATCAAGAGAATCCAAGATTCATCCCCATTATCCCAATCACACGAGGCAGCTGAAGACAACTCCTGTTGACAATGTCCTGGGCTATCACAATCCATAAATCTCAAGGCTTAACACTAGAGAAAGCTACAATACATATTGGAACTAAAGAAAGGAAAGGACTAACATTCACAACTCTCTCTCGTGTTAAATCACTAGAAGGAATACACATAGATCCACCTTTCTCTTTTGATAGGTATTCTAGGCTGCATTCCAACAAATATAATGCACTTCAAATCAAAGAAGAGGAACATCTCCACCAATTGTCTGCACTGCCACCATCATGAAATATTTTTGTTTTCCATGGTGCCTATGCCACTTCTCCTTTTCCTCTTTGTCTCAATTCTTTCACAGTACCCTTCATTCACACTTCTATTCAGTTTACCTAGCATTTCAAAAGTTTTAGTTATACAGACATCAGTACGAGAAGTTGCTATTCAGGGTATGTGCGATCATGATGGGCCAAAAGTGGCAATATTATGGGTATTTGTAGGGTATGTGGCTACAATTTTTTTTACCCAAAATTAATGAAATGAAAAGAGGTTTTTAAAGGAGATTCTCAAATTTCCACCAATATAAATTATGCTTTATTTTGAATTTAATAAATAATTATTATTCATTTTCATTAGAATTATGACTAAAGTCCTGATCGATAGGATTGAAAAAATCTATAACTTTCAAATGATATCACATTTGAATCAAACATACTACATTCTATGCTTCACATAATATATAGGATTAAAAAGAAAAATTAAATTTCATGAAGTTTTGACCAAGTATAAGGTGGTTAGACATACAAGTTTTATATTTTTAAAAGTTGTAATAAAAGATTAATAATTAATTATTTACTTGGAAAAAAATTACAAAAAAATATGCATCACATCTGGACATGAGTCCTACTTATATCTAAAATATTATAAAAATATTATCATTTTTATTGTGGTTAGGTGAATGACATACACCTACTTATTTTTCCTAAAATTTAAGTACTACTGACATTGAAATTTCAAATTTTCACCAAATAGATTTTATTTATTTTAAATAAACCTAGTAGTTTAGAAACTACATTCAATTTTCTATAGATTCTATGTGTTTCAAAATTTTATGTCAAGATCGGGCCTATTTTTCCATGATGATCATGCTATACCCAACTTTTTTTGAACAAAAAACATCCATTATCTAAATTTCACTTTGGTCTCAATGTATTCCTACGCTTTACTGAAATAGTCCCACCTCCATAGCTATCACACTTGAATTATTTATTTCTAACAATTTCAAATTCTAACAAATTTAGATTGGGAACATTTCCAGCTATTACGATAGATGTTTATAATTGTTAATACCTTTATGCTCACAAGTTTCCCATGTTTTTCAAGTTGAAACTATATTCTATATGTATACAAGGTAAGGTTGTATCTCATTCTTTCCATCTGTTCTTTTGTAATTACATTCAAAGTTCTTTGTGATAAATGTTGCAACTCTATATATTTTTTGAAAAGATAATAGTGATTTCAGGTTAATAAAATTGCTAGGTTCCAAAGACAATTACATTCAATTTCCCACATATTGTTTGTTGCTCTTTGCAAAAGGTATACCTGCATGTTTATAACATGTATTTTATTCCACATATATTAGATATTATTCTTTAAAAATTATACAGTTGTTTATACTTCCTTATCTAAATAGTTTGTAGTGATGATACATGTTTGTTGTACTAAACTTCTAATTTCCCTTGTTTCAAATGATATTTCATTGACAACATTTTACATTGCAAATCTATGTACTACATATAGTTTAAATTCATGGAGAAAAATTACTCTGCTTAGAGGTTTGGTGAGAATCCATGATGTTTGATGCCATAATGTGGAAGGGTACAAAGCAGGCCTCCCTTACTCTCTCAATCTTCCATTTCATTCCCTGCATAAGGTATGGCTATATTTTATTTGCTTGCACTCTTCTACTCCACCTTCATTGCATACAATTTGTTATGAATTCTATAAGTCTTTATATTTTCTAGTTGTTTTATCATCTACCAATGGTATGTGTTTAGTGTACTAAATTTTGAATTATTCTTTCAACCATACTCAACCCAAAAAATCATCATATGTGCACCATTTGATGCCTTTAGAGCTTGCATTAAGTAAGCAATCCTAGATATTGCTTTCACCATGGATGCTGGTGGGCACTTTATTTTTCCTTGCTTGGGGGTTTAGGTAAGGCCTAGTTTTTCCATGATGATCCTGCACATACCTGATTCACCAAATGTTCAGATTCACCAAATTCTTGACTCTGTGATGTAACATTCTGCAACTAGAGATTCCAATTTCTTCCCTAGCGAAGTCACCAATATGTTGGTTCCCAAATCAACAGATGCAATGAGTCCTAAAGAAGTGCCACTTTCTCATATTTAGACTCAGAGATGGATTTGGCCAATGAACAAGATTTAGTCAAAAAAGACTAAAATATTCTACACTTTTGGCTCTGTTAAACCAAGTTGTTTGTCCCCAACAGTATGCTTGCATATACTTTTGTGTGCCAAAGTACCCATAATATTGTAAACAAATGATTCTCCTTTAGATGCTTAATTGACATAATACTCTAAAGGCTTTGCTGACCTCTAGAGTAATGCTTGATTTAAACATGAGAGATGTAACTCATTAAACTCCACACATAATTAAATTGAGGTTGATAGGTAAATTTTATTTTAAAATTGAAGTTACACGGCTATGTGTAGGATCATCATGGAAAAAGCAGGTCCTTAAGTGGCGAAAAATTCAAAAAAATTAAAGTTAGGCAACTTGACGTAAAAATTTGAATAATTCATCTATATTATTTCAAAAATATGTAAGAATAGAATTTGTATCAAATTGAATGTAGTTTCTAAACTACTAGGTTTTTTTAAAATCTATTTTGGTGAAAATTTGAAATTTCAATGCACTAGTACTTAAATTTCGGAAAAAATAAGAAGTGTGTCTACCACCCTAACCACAATGAAATAATAATTTTTTTATAATATTTTAAATATAAATATAAGACTCATGTCCGACCGATGCATATTTTTTGTAATTTTTTTCCAAGTAAAATTAATTTTGATTTTTTTTATTACAACTTTTAAAAAATATAAAACCTTTTATGTCTAACCACCTTAACTTGGTCAAAACTTTATGAAATTCATTTTTTTTTTAATCTTATAGTATGCAAAGCATAGAAAGTGATACATGTTTCAGATTCAAAAAAATGTGATACCGTTTGAAAGTTATAGATGTTTTTCAATAAGCCTATCAATTAGGACTTTAGTCATAATTCAAATAGAAAATGAATAATAATTATTTTTGAAATTCAAAGTAAAGAATAATTTATATTGGTGGAAAGATGAGAATCTTCTTTAAAAACCCTTTTCGTTTCATCAATTTTGGGTTAAAAAAAAGTTGTCAGCCACATACCCATCATATCGCCACTTTTTGGCCCATCATGATCCTACACATACCCACACACAAATAGTCTCAGAAAACTACAACATTGAGAGACCGATGCCATATCCCAGGGTGGAGTCATCCAAACCATGTAATTTAAAACCTAACACAACATTCAATCTTTCATAATCATTCCTATCGGATGATGCACTACACCATTGATGCCAACAACTAAACTAGCCCTACTTAGTAATCGTGACACACCGTAGCATAAACCTCCATTTGTCTTACTACAAATTAACTCATTCTTTGAATGAGAGTAATAACATCAAAAAAACATACTAGAAAAGACAAGAAGATGAATAATAACAATCTTTGATTACTCATATTCAAAATTTATGCAATGTAAACAATGGAGACAACCAGTTTAGAATATTATGTCATTTACATTCAACTATGACTATACTATAATTACATTCTTCATTACAAGACTCAGACCACTCCAGAAACCTGAAAAGCTAGCATTTTACATCTGAACCCCTATTACAAAAGTGTTCTCGTGAAAACAAAAATATGCAACCTCCTATAAATGAGAAGAAGAAAGAAGATATAGAAGAAGGAGAAACCATATTTAAAACTACATTTGTAGTTGACACCTAGATCCATTCCTCTCTGTTGGTCTATAATTTCATTTTCTTCTTGAAGAATTTTCAATCTACTCCTAGATTCATGCATCTTGCCTTTGATGCCCTTCTAACAGAAAATATTCTTCATCATGATGACCTTCTTCATCCATGGCTTGTCATTGAAAATGTCTAATTGTGAAATAAGAAGTCTCTATAAAAGCCTTGTCCTCTCCCTTTACCTTTTAACACTTCACATATTTTATCAATCACTTGGCCTCCAAATATAAAATTAATCCCTGGTCAGCCAATATTCTCCTCTATAAAATTTTTACTCTACTCTTTGTTTTTCCCGTGAAAACTCTTTTATCCTCTTTTTCCTATCCACTACATAAAATTTTTATCCCCAACAAATAAAATATTCACTTTATAATGGAATCTCCTTAACCTTTATATTCCACTGTGCTTTACTAATTTTCACTTGTGCATTTATCTGTGGATACACATTCACCCGTGAGCCTTATATTTCACTCTTTACTGCCCCTCACATTCCACATTTTAATATTTTAATCCTAGCACTTTAATTTAAATCATAACCTTTGGGAAGGCTTAAAAATTTAAATTTGATGTAAAAAGATCTTTACCCATTAATTCTCAATTTTGAAAGCCTAGCAACAAAGGGAAATAAAATAATTACTCATGACTTTATTTCACTTCGCAGTTAAAACTTACTTTTAAATAATTTAAAATCCCCAAATTTATTTAACCAGGCAATATTTAAAAGTTTAAAAAAATTTAGAGCATTTATTTGGTCCCACCTAGGAGCCTCTCCCTACTACTCCGCTACTTTTTCCTTACAACTGTATGAGTCCATTCGGGCTGGCCGGTAAACTCCATTCCACTCTCAATGGCCCGCTTCAACATTTTTTATTTTTTCACTATTTAGAAAAGGGTTTTTGTTTTAATAGTTCATTTTGCTTTTAAAACCTTTTGCCTATGCCTTTTACTTTTCCTCACGGGGCCCACTCTCTAGGCAGTCATAGCCCGTGCACCCACTTCTTTCTATAACGTCACCAACATCACTCATGCGCCTGCGGGCAATGGTCTAGATGTGTCCATGCTGCCCTCTTCATCTTGGCCATTTGTTTGATAGTTCCCTAGCCTTTTCACATTTTTAGCTTCTCTATTTTCCCTCTTCTGATCATGGTGGCTCAAGCATAGGTTTACAGTAGACATTTGAGTGAAATCCATGCACCCTTTTCAAGATGCATTGCCACTTATATGGATTCTCTATTGATTAATTGTTGAGGTTGATTTTTTTTTTGCATCGATCTCACTCTCTATCACAAGCTATTTATCATTTTCAACTCCATGTTTCCAAGCTCATACTACATTGATGTGCCTTTATCCACCTTAATTTATGTCCCTCTCATTTCAAAGCTGAGTTGGAAGTTCAAACAATTTTGATACATTTTCACTACAAGCGCATATTGTTCCTACGCATAGCAAACATGAGCTATACTTACCTATCATCGATATTAAACACTGGCACTTCCAATAGTGGCCTCTTATTCATTTTTTGATTTCAATGTCAACACTTCACCCTGCAGTCTTCAAGCCATCCCAAGATGTGTTGTGTCGTACCATGGGTTCCTCCTCTCATTACAGAGACCAAAACTAATTCCTCCTACTTCTTAGCCTTTTTTAAGTTATTTGGAATGATTTGATTTCCAATCTTTCCAACAAATTCAATAAGGTTACCCTCTTCCATGTATCTTGGTCCAAAATTCTCAGATTGTTTTGATAGAAATGGACCAATTTCAAAATCTTGTTTTTTAGTAGATTTAGCCATATATGGCTCTTGGCCTAAGGTGTAGTTAAGTTTTTGCACAGTACTAGTGTCTACATCACTTAGCAAAGAAGCTTGATGATATCACTAGGTGTCATCATTATAATTTTTTAGGATATAATTCTTTCCTAGAACATCTACTTGAATATCCACAAATGTTCCATATGTAGAGTCGTTAACCATTCCAGCCACATGATCCTTGAAAGTAGTAAATCCAACAACACCATTATGATTGCAATCAAATATGCCATCATCTATCACACTGGATAGGTTCTCCCTATTCATATCCACAAGCACCTTTCCATTTTTCCAATAATCCAAGTCACTTAACTTCATTTTAGAAAACTTATAATCCTTGTATGCATCAAGGTGGGTGTCTGTGGTGACAAAGATACTCATAGTAACATCATGGTCAGGACCAACCTCTTGCTTCCCACAAATACCTATAAAGAAAGTCTTGGCATATGTAGGATTTACTTCTATCTTATCAACAACTGACGCGTCCTCTTGAGGAAATGAGCTTTTTCCCATTCACTTCCTATCTAATCTTGATCATGCTCACTACCTTCAATGTCAAACACAATACTTACACCTTGCTCAGAGCTTGCATTACTGCTTGTGGTCATTGAAGAGTTATTGGATTTTTTCTTCTATTTTATGCTAGTTTCTTTGTTGGCATAGAACAATGTAGTTGGTGCACTAGATAGTAAGGTCCTCAACATACTTTGAGAATTTTGATGAACATCTATTTGGCTCAATGCAAAATAAGAGATCTTGGTGTAGAGCTCATTGATATTTTATTCATTTTTGTTGATCATGTGAATCTATTGGAGAATGACTTAATTTTTTGCTAAATTGATCCTTACTATAAATAGTGTCTAGTGGAGTGTATCTTGCAACTTTTGGGAACATATCTACTTTAGAGAAAAATACATGTATCATTGGGAGACATACAATCTGAGCTATCCATCATAACACTATATGTAGACACCTAAATTTGGACACTTACATTTGTCCAAATTTATCCCTTTTCGTCTAAATATCCTCTTATTTGCATTAATCAAGTAATATTGCTTTTATTTAATTAATACCATTAAATTATTCTAAATCCTTAAGGTATTTAGTTAATAATTAAATACCTTCCCCTTTATTCCTCTTTTCCTCAAAAAAAAATTATTTAATTACTCACATGTCACATCCTACATCACTATTTCTTAATCCTAATCCACCTCCTAATACCATCATTAGGGATGTGCACATGTCTAATCCATGATTAGGATGTGTTACATCCTCCAACATTTTCAAGTTGGCTCCTAATCTTCATTAGCCACTAATTGTCTTCCAATAACTGATTAGCTACTCTAATCAACCCCCCTTTTGTCAACTCTTCCCAGCCCCCTAGGAATTTTTAATTCCTCTTTGTCTTCTCCATGTGAATTTTAAATTCAATTTTATTCCTTTAAATCTCTCCTCTTCCCCATGTGGATTATTGAGAGGTCACATCAGTCACAGGGGACAAGGACCTCCTTTATGAGGACCTTGTTTTATCCTCTAGACAATACCCAATCATGTGAATTTTAAATTCACATTATTCCCCCAACAACTTCTCTCATCCCCATGGTTCCTCACTTGTCACCATCACTCTCATCCCAAGGTACTTGCAAGTACCTTCACTTCACATGTCATTCTCCAAATGACATGTCCTCTTGACATCTCACCTTCCACATGGCAAGATGTAAGTGATTGTGAGTCCTCAACTCACCACAACCCTTAATCTTGCCTATGTTGGAAAAATATTGACTGTTCAAATCCCTAGAGGCCTTTCCCCTAAAATAGAAAATTTTTGGCTTCATTTTCTCATAACACAAATTCACATCTTCAAGCTCAAGCAACTTCAACTCGCATACTCTCATACTCCAATCCACCATTGTTGAATGCTCAAGCTTTTGCATCCATTTTGTTCATCCATCAAAATACCGACATCCATCATTTGAATCCTCATCACATCTAGATCATTTTTCATCCATTTTTAGCACTCTTGCCATCAAGGAGCACACATTTATCAACTATAAAAGGGCCAACCAAGGAGCAACTCATACAAGGTATAAATCTGTTGTTTTTCATCTTTATTTTGTTTGAGTTTAATGTAGCCCAATCTTGAGGTGTAAAGTGTTGTTTCCTTATTTTCCATTATGTTTTGGATCATTTAGGATAGGTAAATAAAGCACTGATCAAATTTTTGGCACATCCAGTGGGACCCACAAACATGTCTTTCTTTCACGTTTGTTGTTGTTTGACATTTTGTAGGTTCAGGTTACATAGAGGCCACTCCGTTGCAGATAGGGGCAACCTCGCCCCTAGTTGGGCAACCTTGACCTTAATAGGGGTGACCCTGATCTAAGTTGGATGACCCTGCCCCAATTTGGGAAACCCTGCCCTCAATAGGGGCGATTTTTCCTTGCAGAATCGCCCATTTGTGAAACAGAGAAAATATGCCCTCTATTTTCTGAACAGGTGAACCCACCCTAAAGATAGGTGATCCCGCCCTAAAGATAGGCGAACCTTTCCTGAAGACAGGAGAACCCACCTTGAAGATACGTGGACCCACCCTAAAGACAAGCGAACCCGCCCTGAAGACATGCAACCTTGCCCTAACAAGGGCGATTCTGACATAGATAGAGGCATATGTGAGGTAAAACAGTGGTCACATAACTTCATTTTCAAAGTTTTTTTCTTGTTGTTTTGCTTACTACTGACCCCCTAACTTGTATTTTCTTTGAATGTGCTAGTTTTTACTAACATTTGTGTAGTTGTTTCGGGTGTGTGCAAGAAGTTGAGTCCACTTTTTGGCCAAAAAGTGGAAGTGCTTTTCCTGATTTGCAGAATTTGACACATTTGACCTTAAAATTTGAAGCACTTAGAGATGAAATATTTAAAGAAGTCACTAATCATAAAATGTAGTGGTCGGAGTCTAGTTTCCAAATATGTAATTTATTTCAATACCTAGATTGTAAAACTTGAGTTTTAATAGGCATTTCTAAAAACCACTGTTTAAAAGTCATTTTTTTCTACCATACCATGCACATGTACGACATCCATATTTTGACTTAAATTATCATATTTTTCTAAATCCTTTTGGGAAAAGTTTTATGAATCACTGAAGCTTGTTCTTGATATTTTTTTGTAATTTTTTATTGAATTTTTTTTTTTTTGTTAAATTTTTATTAGGAAGATTTGTCTTTTTGAAAAATCGTCATGTACGACATGCATAAGATGACCTAAACTTATTTTTTTTTAAATTGAAAATAATTGTCTGAAGTTTGTTCTCGTGCAATCCGTTTGTCAAAATGTTATGTTGACCAAAAGTTATTAAAATAGTAAAAAACCCTGATATTTAAAGTTTATGGACCAATTTTATTAGAAATTAATTGAAAAATTGAAAAAATAATCCAATTGTAAAAAAACTTACACATTTAGAATCTGCATTGTTTCATCTAAAATGGGTTTTGATTTTGTCAGAAAATTCTGTAAAAAAGGTCATCAGCCATATGTCCAAACTCAGTATTTTTCTTTGACATTGTTAGGACCTTCAACTTGTAGGTCAAACTAGGTTGAAGACCTAGGTTCAGACTTCCAATGCTTTTCCATAACCAAAAACCTAGGAAAAAACCCAACCACAATGCAAAAAAAAATTCAAATTTTAAAAAATGGGATCCCGACTATAAAATGGGATTCGTTTATTAATAAACGGGATCCCGTCTTATAATCAGGTTCTCATTCCTGACTCGACAATATTCAGACTGTTGTAAAGGGAACAAATTCCCATTTCTCGACCAAAGGCTCTGACATTCAATGCCACTGAATGGGATCCTGATTATAAAACGGGATCCTGCTTCTTATAAACGGGATCCCGGTTTTATAAGCGGGATCCCATTTTATAGTAAGCGGGATCCCGTTTATATTTAGTTTATTTAAATACAATGCAAAAAAAATTGTGAAGTCTGCAACTTCACATGTATGACCGAGAGCAGTAAAAGTAAATTATTTTTCATAAACTATTGTATTTACAAGTGGTTAACTTGATTTTTACTTGATTTTATCAAATGGGGCATCATCTACACCATTTTTGAAGTGGAATTGTGTTATTTTTGTTCTTGTTTGGAGGAATAAAAGGTTTCAATTTGCAATATGGATTGAATTTTTCAAAGGAGCCATGAAGAAAACAATTTTTAAAGTGGAATTGTGGTAGTTTTCTACATGTTTTGAGGAAAACAAGAGGAAGAATTTTTTCCTAATAGGTATTCAACTTCCAATTTCGGTTGAATATTTTGAAGTATTTCACTATTAACATTCATTTTTTCTTGAGAATTTTATAATTATGGGAGATAAATCTTGTAATAAGAGAAGGAATACATTGACTCCTCAAGAAGTTGAAGCAAATAGAGAAAAAGAGAGACAAAGACAAAGACAAAGAAGAATGAGAATGAAATCAATGAATGATGGTGGAGCAACCAATTCAACAACTATTGAAGATGAAAACATTGAGGATACCATGGTTGTAGATGAAGCTAATTTGCAAGGAGTAGATTTGGAGAAGAATATGATTATACAAACAAGTCCTACTATGTCTTCAAATCCCTCTTTGAATGCTAAGGAGAATGTTTCAATATGCACAAATCCAGGTACATCTTCAAATCCACATGTTAGTGAAATGGTATATTTGTATGTAGAAGTCTTACAAGATGCTGGACTTAATGATGTTGACATTGACTATATTCAGAGAGATGAAACTTTTCTAGAATTTGTTGAAAACAAAAAAGAAAAATCTTTTGTTGCAAATGAAAATCAAAATGATCATTTTCTTGAAAATGAAAACAATACCTGTATTTTTGATGAAAATGAAAACCGTTTTGTTGATGAAAATGAAGATGAAAATGAAAATGAAAACCATTTTGCTGATGAAAATGAAGATGAAGATGAAAATGAAAACCATTTTGTTGATGAAAATGAAAATGAAAATGAAAATGAAAACTTTTTTGTTGATGAAAATGAAGATGAAAATGAAAATGAAAACCGTTTTGTTGATGAAAATGAAAATGAAAATGAAAATGAGAACCGTTTTGTTGATGAAAATGAAAATAAAAATTAAAACCGTTTTGTTGATGAAAATGAAGATGAAAATGTAAATGAAAATGAAGATGAAGATGTAAATGAAGATGACAATCTAGAATGTGATGTTGAATTTAATGAAAATACTTTTTAAAAAATTGGAAATGTTGTTTTCGATAATCTTCTTGGTCAAATTTCTTCGAGGCAAATAAGAACACATGTGAATAGAATATACACCAAATTATTTTATCGTAAAAAAATTGTATTTCAATGTCAACTAATGATGCAATTGATGAGAATGCAAAAAATGAGGAAAGTAATGAAAAGGTTAAGCTTTTATGTTAAACCAAAAAGAAAATATGAATCATTAAAACATGTTATGTCTATTGTTGCCAGTGCCATTCAATATATTGGGAAAAATAGTTGATCTAAAGATAAAAATGCAACAAGAAGAGCTATAACTACTGCTATAGTTAATAAAGCAACTTTGAATAAAAGAATGGTAAGCAATATTAGTGAAGTTTTAAAAATGCATCCTAAAACATTACTAATAGCGGCAAAAAGAAGAGAAAGTATAGAAAATTATTCTATCAATCAATGTTGGAGTTTCAGTGGATGGCTACCGAGGTCTGATATAAAATTGAATGTTGAAATTAAATCTTTGATCAAAAAATATTGGCATGATAATATGAGGGTTTCATCTAATGCTAGAGATGTTTTAAAATTAACGGTGAGGTCCAAAGTTCGCGATCCTCACCCAAAACACCTATTAGATACAACAAAAATTGAATTTTATAGAAAATTTTGTAGCGATTCAGTGTTACCTGGTAATATTAAAATAAGTCAAAGGTCTTTTGAAAAATGTAAACACTGGTATGTAAAAATAAATAAGCAACGAATATCTTTTTGTTGTAAAATACATGTTCAATTTCGTTATTTTTATGATATTTTTTGATATATACGTTGTACCTTGCATACTAACATGATTATATAGGATTGTGGTATTGATATGCCACCTGAAACAATAAGAGAGTTTATTTCAGGTTTGTTTTGTGAAAAAATCTAATGATAAATTATTTTATTTAAGTTCTTGTATTTTTGGACAATGCATTAACTTTGGAAATCTTTCATTTTTAAGAATTTGTTTGCATGAAAGTGTTGATCATGATTTTGGACAACAATTAGTAGATGTCAAAAGATTTAGGAATGTTCACTATTCTTTAAAAGATGGAAAAATAGGAAAGCGTTGTGATTTAGTTACAGAAAAAGTTAGTGTTCATGTATTTATGAGTGAATTTAATAATAGAATTGTACCAAAATATGTCATGCACTCTGATCATGCTCAATGGCTTGATGGCCAATTTTGCACATGTAGAAACACATTTCCAATTGGTACTATACTTTCAGTGGTTGATTTTGTAGAGAATTATACTCTAACTCTGCAAGAGGAAATTCAATCTCAAAATTATAATTTAGTGCAAGTAGCTATGTTTGTCCATATTGTTTATAGACATGCAGGTAATAGCACTGAGGATGATAGAAAAGTTTTGAGGGAGTATCATTTTTATTTGAGTGACAATCGGTTACACTCAAATCAGATTTTGTTCAATATTGTTTTAGTATATTTTATAGAAATTTAGGAGAAAGAGGAATCCATATGAAAGAACACCTCATATGGTCAGATAATTGTATGGGGCAGTTCAAAAATGCTAGAATGTTCTATTGGTTAATTAGGGTTCACAAGGAACTTAATGTCTAGCATATATGGAGTTTTTTTGAAGTTGGGCACGGTAAAGGAGAACATGATGGAGCTGGTGCGCATGTCAAAAGAATTCTTGCTAGAGAACAATTAAAATTCGAGGATTCAGTAAAATTTAAAAATGCACATGAGATTGTGGATTGGTGTAATAGAAGATTATCTACACCTGGTTTGAGTGATTACTCTATATTTCATCGATTCTTTTGGTTGGTGGAAGAAGATAACATCGTATCTAGAGTTGATTGTGAGACAATTAGTGGATCTACTAAATGGAATTCATTTAGGAGTGAGACAGCAAGCACATGGACTATTTGGATAAGGGAGCTTGCATGATTTTTCCATTTTTGTATCTCAGGAGATTGGGAAGCTTGCGAAAATACAGAATGGGTTGAATAGTGGGAGCAAAGATCATTGACACCTGCAGAAGAGCATAATCAATATGAAAGAACTATTGAAGAAAATGATCAATTGTTTGCATCTGAAGATTATGACCGTGTTTCAGACCTTGTACAAGAAGGTAATTTTAATTCAATTTATTTCATTTTATTTCACTTTATTAAGTTATTTTGTTATACTAAATTATTTATATGGATATGCACAAGTTATTAAATCAAATTTTGTTGTCTGGACATGTGTATGTTGTTATTGCACCTGAGGGAATGAAGAGAAAACATAATATTGGTTGGCTCGTTGTGTGGAAACTAAACATAAGTTGATAACACCTCAAGAAGATGATGATGGATTTCATTATCCAATAGGTATGGTGATCCCCTTAAGACACCTCCTTAAGCAAATTTTGATAACAAGTTTTAGATCCCCTTAAGCAATTTTTTAGAACAAGTCTTTGATCCCCTTAAGAAAATTTTGAGAACTTATTTGATGATGGTTTTTGAACATGTTTTCCAATAGGATCGATGGTGGTTGTTGGCACTTGGCTACGAAAATACTTGAGAAGAAAGAATGGTCTACCTGCATTCGAAGACTATGAAACACATAAAAATATTATGCATTATTAACATTTGGTGGTGGCAACAAATATAAAACTAGAGTGGTATTGTGGAAGACCTTCAAAAAGATTGCTATGGTCAATTTCTATGGAAGAGCATGAGGCAATCATAGATGCATTGCAAAAAAGAGAGGATGCAGATGGTACAATGGAATAAGTAAATACAGGTAAATATAGTTTTATTTTTATTTTGTCCTTTTAAATACATTAAATACATGTTTCAACATTGGTCAAGTGTGTTATTAGTTGAAATTGATTTAAATTGTACTTTTATATATCCTTAAGCCATAATCACAAAAAGGATCTAGTCCATGCAGATTCAACCTAGAAAACATGGAATACTTGGCAAAAACATGTAATTATTAGTTAAATTATATTTAAATACATGTTTTGATTACATATTGATATTGCTTGGACATTAATAGTTAAAATTTATTTATTGTCATTTTTGGTATCCTAAAGCCATCATTGCATTGATCTCATACTTTGAAACAAAAAGGAGAGGATTCCTGGATTCAACCTACAAACATGTGTGGAATACTTTTAAATGCAGGTACTTGAGTTTTGTACATATAGATAGTTTTATATAAATTAAAATATGTATGTTTTGATGATTTCATTGATATTGCTTGTACCTTTTATATCAAGTGGTGTGAAGACCTACTACATTCTAGCCACGAGTTTGAGATGTTCTTGAGATGGCATATCAAATTTTGTAAACATTGTTTTGAGATGACATATATGTACATACATACTTACAAAATTAAACATACTCTATGTACTTCTATGTATCAAATCAATATTCTATATATTTTGTTTCTTAAATGTGCATGTTTTCCTACTTTGAAACTTTATGTTTATGTGTATAATCACTAAATATCATGCATACATTATTGTTAAATCAATTATATCCTTAAGACATATTATGACCCCTTAATACACCCCCTTAAGACACCCCCTTAAGACCCTTTAGACATCCCCTTAAGACCCCTTAACACATCCCCTTAATTAACACGTTCTATTATGACCCCTTTAGACATCCCCTTAAGACGTTCTATTATGAACCCTTTAGACATCCCCTTAAGACCCCTTAAGACATCCACTTAATTAACACATTCTATTATGACCCCTTTAGACATCCCCTTAATACCCCTTAAGACATCCTCTTAATTAACACGTTCAATTATGACCCCTTCAGACATCCCCTTAAGCCGTATTATAACCCCTTAAGACATCCCCTTAAGACGTTCTATTATGATCCCTTTAGACACCCCCTTAAGACGTCATTTTTTTTTTTTGACAACTTATAAATTAGTGTTAGATGAACTATTATTTATAGTATTTATTAATGCTTTTATTCTCTAATCTTCTATGGTATTGTTTATTTCTTAAAATTTTATCCTTTCTTGTATATAAATAGATTGCTTTTGTTTGTAAATTATGATTTACTGACTGATTATTGATTGACGTGAATTTAATAAGTTCATTGAGTAATTATCACTATTTATTGAATGTACATATCATGTATATCATGTATGAAATCACTAAATTTGAAAAGTATAAATATTAAAATGTCCTATATTAATCCATGTATGAGATCACTAAATTTCACATTAATGTCCTATATTAATGTCTTGACTATGAACATAAAATGCATAAATGTACATGTGTAAATTAAAATTTCAAGCAATAATAAAGTGCATAATTTATGTAACATATTAAGTGCATGAAACCAATATATTAAGCACATGAAATAAAGTTCAACAGAGTACATGAGAAACAAGAAATATAGTCCATGAAATAAACAAATATAGCACATTAAATCACATGTTTCTAGGTCATGTACTATCTCTATAATCAAGAGACCTCTTCACACCATGCAGACTATGTGGATGACATATATGTGATTCAATTATAAATTTAAAACTCAAGTTAAACAATTTATTATTTCATATATAATTTTAAAAATTGAAATCAAAATACCCCATAAGGGTTGCCGAGTATGACCAGTGTCGATGTATGTACTCGTGGAACAGATGATTTCCCTTGCATCATTAGTGTCATTTGTACACCAAACAATTTGATTGTTAAAATGCATTGCAAACTTTTCTTTGATATATACAACCATTAAAATTCTTATAAAATGAACGTACATCTAGATGCATATTTATACCTATGTCATAGTGTCCTCAGGGTGATGTTTTGCTATGAGGAACTCTACAAATGAACTAATGCGACCAAATGAACCACTAGAATCTCCCCGTCCACCTGAACTAGGTGTGGCCTGATCAGTTCCATAGCATACTTGGTGACAACTAGTAAATATATGGGGGATAGGCCTTGACACTCCTAGAGCGGTACTCGGACCAGCTTCATAAAAAACTCCTCCATCATCATCATTTTCTCTATGCTCCCCACTCACTATCGTAGAAGGGTGTTGATCAAGGTCTCCTGGGAGTGTACTAAGGGAACCTAATGTTGAGACCAGAGCTTGATGATGTATAGGTGCAGGAATGGGAGGACTAGGAGCAACAACAAGGGGTTGTGCATGCATGGGGCATTGGGGATCAACGCTTTCCCCTAATCTATGTTTTGGCATGTTGCCACCAACACCCTGAAATGATCTAAAATCAAAATAATTGGGATTTTACCCCCAAAACAAACTCTACATATAGTTTTCTCAAAAAATACAATGGGCACTCCCAATTAGCATGTGGGGGACTATCAAAAACCATATACCATCGATCCCAAAAATGTGCACTCATCTGCAGATGTATGCACCACCTCATGGATATTCTAGATTTGTTGGGTGGAATGGGTTGTCGAGTAACGGGGTCAAGAAAGTAGGGGGCTAGATGGAATTTCGTTATTTTAAGGTCTAATATTTGTTTGTAAGAGATACCATCATAATAGAATTGTCTCATTTGTTCTCTATCTTGTCGATGCCTATCAATATCAGAATCGATCATCCTAATGGCATCAACAACGTTTTGCATCATAGATGGAAAACGTCTCACATGTGGAGGAATCAATGCTTGACTCTGCATAGCATTGATTTTATTTTGTAAGGATGCAACTTGATCATTTATTCATGCTCTCAAGTGAGCCTCGTCAGATGCGATAAGTGCTAGATGTGGCATATTAGGTGGAGGTGGAGGGGGAGGGGAGGGCGAGGGGGAGGTGGAGGTGGAGGTGGAGGTGGAGGTGGAGGTGGAGGTGGAGGGCGGGGGGAGGTGGATGTGGTTGTGGCTGAGGTGGTGGATTGATGATATCATCAATGTTAAAATCATCCATGATATGCTCGGTATAAATGTGCACCTGCATTAAATCATACAAAATAGTCTATGTGCATACATATATTAAGATCATATATTTAATTGAAATAGGATGAGCAACATATATATTAAGATCATATATTTAATTGAAATGCATATATATATACATTGATTGTTCAACTCAAGAGCATGTCCATAAAAAATTAAAAATTAAATGTATGTACATGTACATTTAAAATAAAAAATATGATGCATAATTTGCATGTGTACAAATCATTAAACTAAACTATGTACATACATACAAATTTCAAAATTTAAGAACTATATATGCAAATTTTTAATACATGCACATACATACTAAACAATAAAATTGAAACATTCACAAAAACTCATTTTATGTCTAACACACACACACACATATATATTACAATTTTTTAGTAGGAGAAATCTTGATCTAGTAGATAGTCATAAAATATATACTATTATATACTATTCAAATGTTATAAGTTCATAAATTCCACCAAATTCATAAATCCATGTCACTAAAAATATCCATCTAGAACCAAAATCATAAATTCATGTCTCTAAAAATATCCATTTGGAACCAAATTTATAAATTCATCACACAAAATATCCATCATTCACCAAATTTATATATTCATAACTATTTAAGATCATTGTTTTAATTTAAGATCATTGTTTTAATTTTCAAAATCAGGAGTTCTCCTCTCCTGTATCCATTGTCGATGCTCACCTACGATCCCATCCATATCCCTGAAAACATCAACAAGGGTTTGCATCCTAGATGCAAACATCCTCACAGGAGGTGCAACACTCTTCATTTTGAATAATGTTGATTTGATCTTGGATGGTTCTAGTAGAAGCATTGATTTGTGCTTGCAAACAAGCATGTTCATTGATTTCAGGTGGTGGAGGTGGGGGGTTATGAGGTGGAGGTGAAGGTGTTTAAGATGGATGGCGTGGAGGTGGATTGCGAATATTATTGAATGGATCCATGTGATCTTTAAGATATGAGTGAACCTGCATTAGATTTGTAATTTCAAGATGTAAGATATATGTTTAGGAAATACCTTTAAACCATTCAATATAAATGGCCTTAAATAATTGAATACAAATGATAAAATTATATGTAAGCCTCATTTATATGTCTAAGGCACATGTTACTTGAATGAAAATGCAACTAGCTATTGATATTGTATAATCTTGCAAGATCTTATTATTGTTACATTTGGTTGGGCCTTGGGCAACTTGGATCACCAAATTTTAAGAACTTCTTTGATCCCCTTAAGAAATTTCATACTGGAACCCCTTAAGAAATCAGATTATGATTTAGGGTGACAGGATGGCTTAAGGGGACCTACGTCTAGTGAGGTCCTAGGAGAAAATGACATAGCTCAAGTGAATGAAATTTGGTGGAGTTTCCTAAGGCAACCAATTTTCATTAAGAGCCTAAGAAAAAATGATGGCTTTAGGGTTTAGGGTTTAGAATTTAGAGTTTAGGGTTTAGGGTAATAGGACAACATAAGGGGATATATGTAGTAAGATCCTAGGAAAAAATTACATGGCATAAGGGAATGAAATTTGGTGGAGTTTCCTAAGGCAACCAAATTTCATTAAGAGCCTAAGAAAAAATGATGGCTTTAGGGTTTAGGGTTTAGACTTTAGAAGGTAGGGTTTAGGGTAATAGGATAACTTAAGGATATATGTAGTAAGATCCTAGGACAAAATTACTTGGCATAAAGGGAATGAAATTTGGTGGAGTTGCCTAAGGCAACCAAATTTCATTAAGACCTAGGAAAAATGATGGCTTTAGGGTTTAGGGTTTAGACTTTAGAGTTTAGGGTTTAGGGTAATAGGATAACTTAAGGGGATATATGTAGTAAGATCCTAGGACAAAATTACATGGCATAAGGGAATGAAATTTGGTGGATTTTCCTAAGACAACCAAATTTCACATTAAGATCCTGGGTAGGACAAAATGAATGGTTTAGTGTTTAGGGTTTAGAATTTAGAGTTCAGGGTCTATAATTTGGAATATGTAATGAGCTTGTAAGTTAGTGAAGAAAATTTTCTTGTGGAATAGTTTATTGTGATCTACTCTTGTTTCAACTGACCAACCTAGATCATGATGGCAACTTTGATCACAAAATTTTAAGTTCTTTGATCCCCTTAAGAAATTGAATTATGATTTAGGGTGATAGGATGGATTAAGGGGATTTATGTCTAGTGAGGTCCTAGGAGAAAATGACATGGCTCAAGTGAATAAAATTTGGTGAAGTTTCCCAAGGAAACCAAATTTCATTAAGAGCCTTTAAAGAAAAAATGATGGCTTTAGGGTTTTGGGTTTAGACTTTAGAGTTCAGGGTTTAGGGTAATAGGATAACTTAAGGGGATGTACATGTAGTAAGATCCTAGGACAAAATTACATGGCATAAGGGAATGAAATATGGTAGATTTTCCTAAGACAACCAAATTTGACTTTAAGGTGTTGGGTAGGACAAAATGAATGGTTTAGTGTTTAGGGTTTAGATTTTAGAGTTCAGGGTTTAGGGTTTACAAAACTTAGGGTAAAGTTTTGGTGCCCCTTGGAATATTTAATGAACTCCCAAGTTAGTGAAGAACATTTTATTGCAGAATAGTTGATTGAGATATGCTCTTGTTTCAACTGACCAACCTAGATCATGAAATCTCATTCATATTATAATCTTGCACGATCTTATTATTGTTAAATTTGGTTGCCTTGGGCAGCTTCACAAAATTTTAAGAACTTCTTTGATCCCCTTAAGAAATTTGTCATATTGGGACCCCTTAAGAAATTGATTTACGATTTAAGGTGATAGGATGGCTTAAGGGGATCTAGATGTCTAGTGAGATCCAAATTTAGTCATACTATAGCCTCATTGGTTCCATCTAGCTCTGGGTCAAAAGTGTTTAGCCCTCTAATAAAAAAAAGTATCATGTTAAAAATGAATCAATCTATACATATCACAACAATAACAATAATCTTAAATGTAACCCATACTCTAACCATAATAGAATGCTAAATGATCCCCACCCCTAACCATATCCTAATTGAATTGTAAACCTAATTGAAACTTAATTAAATTATAACCTTTACCTAATCTTAAATGTATTCCTATATTATATTATATTTAAATTAATTTATATTTGTATTATAATTATATTAATATTTATTATATATTCCTAATTGTAACCTAACTATTTACTACAAACCTAATTGAATCTTAAGCCTAATCCTCATTAAAACACCAAGTAAGATTTTAACATTACCTATCCTTAATTGTAATCTAATATTATATTTTATGATATTAAATATTTATATTATTTAATATATTATATTAAATATAATATATAAAATAATATAAATATTTAATTATATTTCTTTTATTTAATTGCAAAAGAATCCATTATGATTGAGGATGGGTGGATTATTTTCTAGGATCACATCTTAAAAATCCTATAGAGGTCATGTGGTATGTGTTTCTTAATACATATATTCCCATACAAACCTCTTTCCAGGTATTATCAACTCTCCTATATAATAGACACCTTACTAGATTTAAATTTCATATGATATATATGTACCCAAGTGTTTCCAATTGGAATTGCTATAATTATACTTTTATGGCATTCTAAATATTCAAAATAGTTTTCATAAATCTACCAAATAGACCCATTCTTGACATTGAACCTACATAATTTTAGGTATGTCCAATGAAAGAAACTTTACCCATAGCACTCTCACTCACGCTCTTAGTTTTCTTCCAATGATTTAGAACCCTAATGATCATGCCTAATTGTCATAGAGAGTGATCATCCACTCTTCATAAACTTGTAGAAACCAAAAGGCTTTATATTATATGTTCATAAAATTCAAATACTTTAGTGTTGAGGGTTTAGATTTTACAGTTTAGGGTCTAGGGTTTAGCAAACTTAGGGTGAAGTTTGGGTGGCCCTTGGCATATTTCATACTTGCAAGTTAGTGTCAATTGGAATCGATTGTACACACTTAGATTTATGAATTTGCTAACTAAATTTGCAAAGAAACATCAAGATAAATTTTATGAATTTTAACTATTCTTTCACATATTGTTTTCTAATCTAATTATAATTTAACATTCAAACTAAAGTTTAATATATATCATTTTTTCCATACAAAGAAAATAAAATTTAAAACATTTAAGCAATGCAAATGAATTTTTTTGAGCTCGAAATTACCTAGTTTTCAAAATCAAAATGATTTGTTCGATTTCAATTTAGTGTTTTAACAAAAAAAATTGTTCCAATTCAATTTAGGGTTTCAATTTCTAAACAATTAAGGTTTTTAATGTAATTTTTTCGTTTCAATTCAAACTAGGGTTTTCAAATTCAATTTTTTCCATTTGATTTGAATTCAGGGTTTCAAAAAGCTTGATTAGGATTTGTAAATGCAATGTTTTTATTTCATTTCAATTTCTAGGGTTTTGAAATGAAATTTTTTTTTTGTTTCAATTAGGGTTTCAAATTCAATTTTTTTTGTTTAATCGAACAATTTAGGTTTCAAAAGTTAAATTTTGTTTGTAAAACACAATTCAAGGTTCATTTTTTCATTTTTATTAAAAAACCTTTAGGTTTCATTGGATTTTTTCGTCTATTTGTACAATTATTCATTTCTACTATAACAGTTAAAAAAATGCTCAAAATGTGAAATAAATTAAAAAAACATGCTAAATTCACTTATTTTCTTTAAAATTTCAATTCAAAATAAAAAAATGCAAAAAAATGGGATGTAGGTGGGTACCTATAGCTATTTGTGGGGGTCACTGTTGCTAGTACTCGGGGTCCTGTCCGCTGTGCAATGAACTCTAAATTTTTTATTAAAAAAATAGCAATATAAAACAGGATCCTGATTTCTACCAAACGGGATCCCGATTTGTAGAAATCGGGATCCCATTTCATAGTAATCGAGATCTCGTTTCATGACAATCGAGATCCTGTGCATTTTCCATTGGTTCAGGATCTTATGGGAAACGGGATCCTAATTTTCAAAAAGCAGGATCCCGTTTCGTGTCAGGCTCGGGATCCTGAAGCTAAACGGGATCCCAATTTTTAAAAATCAGGATCTCGTTTCCTCAAAGCCAATTTCAATTTTTTGGTTAAGGAAAAAACTTCCACATTTCATGGACTCAACTTTGTGCACTTACCCTTTCACGCTTGTTGAAGAATGGAGGCTAAAACTTCTAACATATTTGTTGCAAGATGAACAAGCCAAGTTCTTAGTTAGCTTGTTTTCTTTTCATTTTTCATACTAATTAGGAACATAGTTTTAAGTAGAGGGAGTCAATATATATTGTATGCTTTGCTTGTCAAGTAAGCTAGTGACATATCCAATCCCCTTGTGCCATTTGGTGATCTTGGGTGTAGAGAAATCATAGCTTACTTTGTCCTTTGTGTTTTCCAAGGGGCACTAAATTGTTCAAGATTTCCCTTTGCACCTTCTGTGAGCCTGAGGAGTAGCCGAAAATAGTTAGTCTTCTCCTTTTAGCGGGACCTACTTGTAGATTTCATCACCTTAAGGGACAATCCTAACCACATGTACTGGCAGGGTATATAAAGGGGGGAGAGTCAAAGTTGTACCCCAATCAAATCACGTCATGTCTAGTGGAGCGTCGAAGCTAGGGTGATACCTAGATAGACGTGAAGAGTTGGTCTAAGCCTTTAGTACCTTGTTGGGGTTCCCAACTCACACTTGTAGATGTAATGCTATTCACAGTTGTGCCTCACATACCATCCGTATATCGATGACTCCCTAGTTTCCCTTGTTTGAATTGTCTTTTTGTGTGAAACCAGTGAATATTTGTTGAGTCAAGTTAGCCTTACCTTCTGCTTGTTGTTTGTTATTTTTTTGGTCATTTTCCATAGTTTTTTTCACCTAAGTTAAGTCCAGGTCAACTAACAGGGGTGAACCTGCCCTTAAGATAGGCGTTCCTGACCCTAAAATAGGCGATTTTGCTTATTGTTTTAGTTATTTTATCAGTCTTTTTTAGTCGTTCTCTCCCATTCTCCATAATAGGTGACCTTTACCCTAAGTTGGGAAACCTTTCCCTCAACAGGGGTGAACTTGCCCTAAAGATAGGTGTCCCTGACCCTAAAACGGCCAATTTTGTTTCTTGTTTTAGTTGTTTTGTCAATCATTTTTAGTCTTTCTCGTCCATTCTCCAGAATAGGTCACCTTGCCCCTAAGTTGGGAAACCTTTCCCTCATTAGGGACGTACCTTCCCTTAAGATAGGTGTCCCTCACCCTAAAAAAGGTAATTTTTCTTGTTGTTTCTATCGTTTTGTCAGTCATTTTTGGTTTTTTTCAATCGTTCTCACCCATTCTCTAGAATAGAAATCCTTTCCCCTCAATTGGATGACTTTTCCCTTAACAAGGGAAAATCTACCCTCAAGATAGGCGTCCTTAACCCTAAAATAGGCAATTTTGCTTGTTGTTTAAGTCATTTTGTCACTCGTTTTCAGTTTTTCTCGCCCATTGTTTAGAATAGGTGACCTTTCCTAAAAGTTGGGAGACCTTTCCCTCAATAGGGGTGAACCTATCCTCAAGATAAGCATCCGTGACCCTAAAATGGGTGATTTTTGTTGTTATTTTGGTCGTTTTGTCAGTCATTTTTGGTCATTTTTAGTCATTCTCACCCGTTATCTAGAATAGGAAATCTTGTCCCTAAGTTGGGTGACCTTTCCCTCAACAAGGGTGAACTCGCTCTCAAGATAGGCATTCTTGACCCTTAAACAGGAGATTTTGCTTATTGTTTCGATCATTTTTCCATTCATTTATGGTTGATTTCAGTCATTCTCACTCGTTCTCTAGAATAAGGGACCTTTCCCCTCGGTTGGGTGACCTTTCCCTCAATAGGGGAAAAGCTTCTCTCAAGATAGGTGCCCCTGACCCTAAAACGGGCAATTTTGCTTGTTGTTTCAGTCGTTTTGTTAGTGATTTTTGGTCATTTTAAGTCTTTCTCGCCTATTCTCCAGAATAGGTGACCTTTCCCCTAAGTTGGGTGACCTTGACCTCAATAGGGGTGAACCTATCCTCAAGATAGGCATCCTTGACCCCAAAACAGGCAATTTTGCTTGTTGTTTTGTTCATTTTGCCAGTGATTTTCACTCGTTCTCACCCATTCTCTAGAATAGGAAAATTTTCCCCTATGTTTGGTGACCTTTCCCTCAACAAGGGTGATTCTACCCCAAGATAGGCATTTCAAACCCTAAAACAGATAATTTTGCTTGTTTTCTAGGTCATTTGGCTAGTCGTTTTCATTTGTTTTCAATCATTTCAGTTGTTTTCACCTGTTTTATAGAACAGAAAAAATTACCACCTTTCTGAGTGAGCCTACAATCAATTTGGGTGAATTTTCTCCTTGAACAACCAGTCTCATCTTTCATTCAGTTAGTCTATTCATCCATTCAGTTAGTTCATTCATCCTTTTAGTTAGTCTGTTCATCCATTCAGTGAGTCTGTTTCCTCGAGTCTAATTGCACATTCATCAAGTCTGCTTCCTCAGGCAAAGAGTTTGATTATCAGAGTCTTTTTCTCCCATTTTCTTAATCTGCGTCCCTCTAGACTTCATTTATAAGGTTTTATCTGAATTGGCTTAGGTTTCTGAATCTAATCGTCAGCATCCACATCTACTCAAGATTTCCATCTATCTTGAGTTAGTTATCATCTATGACCCAATCAATCCACTTCCATCTTGAGGTTTATTTGGTGCCATAATCATCTATCTATCATTTAATTTGATCAATCAGCACCCTAAGTCACCTAGGGTAATCTCTAAACTTGCTTTCAAGTCCCTATCATCATCCTTTGTAATCCACCATTCGATCTTATCAATCATTTCATCAATCAATCTTATCTAATCTAATCCAACCACATCCCTATCTGATCACCCAATCAATCTACTTCCATCTTGAGGTAGATTTGGAGTCGTAATCATCCTGTGGTAATCCAATCCCATCAAACCTCTAAAATTGGTTTAGAATCAATCCCATCTCATCGTCCAATCATCTAAATATGAGCTTCAATCCTATCCTAATTTGATCTTTAATCCAATCCCAATATGAGCTTAACCTAAACCCTAATTTGGGTTTTAGTCCATTGCCATCCAAGATCTTCTAATATCGAAACAAGTCTTAAGATCCCTTCTTCCATCTTCTTCCAATCCACCCTATCTTTTCATCATCTTTTTTTTCCTTCTAATCATCTATTCCCATACCTTTAATCCATATCCATCTAATCTAACACCATGAATCCTTATCCTTCACCAATGCAACAAAAAGTAGTAGTCAAGGAGAATCCTAATTACATTGACGACAATAACGAAAGTCTTGTTGATCAAGAGGTATATGACATAGATCCCCTTGATGCTATCATTTCTAGTAAGCTTTCCCCAACCAATTTCCAAAATCCAATCACTCCTACGAGATATCCCATTATGTCTCCATCCACACCTACTAGCACTCCTTATACTACCTTTGACAAGGGACATCCATTATCTTCCTTGCCTGCATCTCCATCCTATCCTTCCTCTACATCATCTTCTTATCCCAATCCAATATCCCAACATCCCCATTATAATGCCCCATCCATGTCTTCTTATCCCAATCCAGTATCCCAATCTTCCCATCCTAATCTACCATCCCAATCTTCCCATCCTAATCTACCATCCCAATACCCCTATTACAATCCTCCATCCATGTCTCCCTATTCTAATCCTCCTTACCAATCTTCCTATCCTAGTCCAACATCTACACCTTTTTATTTTAATCCTACACCCCCATCAACCTATCCTAATCCAACATCAATATCTTCCTATCCTTATCCACCATTTGCATCCTACTATATCAATCCATCATCTCAATCTTCCTATCCACCATCCCAATACCTTTATTACAATCCACCACCCATATCCTCTTGTCCTAATCCACTATCTGAATATTCCTATCTTAGTTCCTCATCTAATTCCACTAACATCAATACACCATCCATGTCTTCCTATTCTACTCCACCATCCCAATACCCCTACCTTAAACCTCTCCAATCCTAATCCTCCACCTTCTCCTAGTCCTACATCCAATCCCATTCCCCCATCTAATCCTAGTCCACCAATCCATAATCCCAATCCTTCACCAATCCCTAATCCTTCATCTATTCCCATCACCCTAGCTAAGCCTAGAATATGCACAATTCTCACTTTAGAAGTTATCCAAGGACTTATGACAAAGAAGACATCCCCAACTCCACACCTTGAAGCGTGGAACCATGCCATCCCAATCCATTATCCATGGTCACTAGTGATGAGAACCTTCTCCGTACCACACCTATCATTGATGGTACCACCCCTAGCACCACTCAAACAATTGAAACTGTCAAACCCACTGAATCCATTGAACCCCCATCTCCTACTTCAAGAGCCACCGAACCCATCGAAGACAATCAAACCCAATCGCCATCTTCTACTCCTAGATCCACCCAATCCATTGAAGACACACAAATCCAATCCACTCCTCCCACTCCTAGTAGCACCAAAATCCATTTTAATGAACATCATGAATCCCCCATCCTTCCATCTCCCCCACTTAAATATTCCCTCCAACACTCCATCATTATGCCATCCATGCAAGATGAGTAATGCTAAGAGCTTGATCCAAAGCATACCAACATATCCCTTCCTCTCGATCAAGATCTTGTAGTCCCATTTAGTCCATATTAAGATCACAGTCCCCCATCCATTCTATCTCATGATCCCCTTGCCACTCAAGATCCGATCACTCCATCATAAGAGCTCTTATTATTCGCCGTCACAAATCCAGATCCTATCCTATCACCTAATCCCTCTCTTGATCCCTTACCACTCAATCCTCCTAATCAAGATGTTGCTACCCCATCATCTCCATCTCGTGATCCTCCATTGTCACCTAAACCTACTATCCTCACATCAATTTTATATCCCTTTGGTACTCTCACATTCTTCCATGGTGGTCTACTTGCAGAAGAAAAAAAATTGATATATACCACCCATCCTCCACCTAATATGGACTTGCATCATTCTTCTAGAATAACAAAATTCCTATCATGGATCAAATGCTCAAGAACATGAACTATCAAGGAAAAGGTTTAGGCCTTCATAAGAAAGGTATTTTAGAGTCCATCTAGTTGAAAGATCACTCCTATACAGAGGTCTTAGATGTACTCCCTATGAATTGCAATCAAAAAATGTTGGTACAACCTCCACACACCCTCAACAATCCTCTTCTAAATGAATAAGAGGCTCCTCCCATCACTCCACCAAATCATTTGCTGTCATCCCCCCTCCTCCATTGTATCACCTCAAAACAACCATCCATATTCCTCCTTCATCTGCTCCATCCATTTTGGGTCCTTACATCCCTCTATCTACCATCCCCCATTCTTCATCTACTCCATCCATTTTGGGTCCTTACGTCCCTCCATCCACCATCACACATACTCTAACTACTAAGTCCATTTTGGGCCCTTATATCCCAAAATCACCTCCTCCATCTCATCATATTCATCCTTTTAAATCCCTCCATCACCTATCCATGTCACCCACCATAAACATCCCACTCTCATGTCCCCTAATCAGGACCAACAAAGGTGCATACCTATGCATCCTCCATCCACATATCATCCCCAAAATCCAACCTCCATCACTCTAACATCATCCATCTTCTCACACCCATCCCATTGCTATTAAATGCACTTTGGATACCAAAGTAAAACTTCATAAATCTAAACACCACATGAATATAAAGCTCCTCATATCCCCTTAAAAATACATGTTGAAGAAAAGAAAATTGAAATCCAAAATCAAAATTAAATTCATAGGCCACAAAGGCCCACCAAAGCAAAGATCAAAACCATGTGGATCCCAAAGAAAAAAGATGCAATGCCTTCAAATGAAAAGTATGTAACAACATCAAAAGTTGCTAATCCAAAAGCTAATCATTCTAATCCACCATCTCCTAAATATTTTTTGGGTCCTTATGTCCCAAAATTCACTATCTCATCTCCTCCATTATCTCTGCATTCTCCATCCATTAATCATCCTATCCTTTCATGTCCACCACCATATGTCCCAATGTTGGTCTTGAACTCATTAACCCATCACACATCTTATCCATCATTCCACCCATAAACTTTCCAACATCCCATCCATCATCCGACATATTTCCCTCATCAAATCCCTGTAATCCATTCTCTTGCATAATCCATTTATCCTAATAAGGTTGTACCAACATCCAATAGTCATTCCACACATGGGATATTAACACCTTGTATGAAACTTGATGCTTGAGTCCTTCATCCATATCCTTATCACATATCTTCTATATCCACTTATGCACATCCCTATCTATATCCATCTCCATCTGCATGCTATCCAAAAAGTCAAAAAAATAAAAAAATTAAAAAATTGTCAAAAATACAAAAAAATAAAAAAATCAAGAAATAGTAAAGAGAAATAATTTGTCCAATGGTGAAAACTTGGAAAAAGAGTGCCTTGGATAAGTACAATGATGAAAACCTAGCAAACAGGTGTCATGTGTAAATCCCCCATCTAGCTTACTTCCACAATTGGTGGCAACTGCATCCGCTTCACCCATCTCCTCCATCCTTCCTATCATATCCCATTTATCCCAATCCCTCCATCCTCCTTGTGATCTTGATATAGATAGGGGTAAACAAATAAACATATCATGGACACCTCTTGGCATACATTCCCCTCATCCATACACTCTCTTAATCCCTATTCACATCCATCTATCTTCCTTGTCCACCCATCATTCTACCATTAATCTTCCTTCCTTATCTGTGCATCCTATCCATACCCATATCATTCCTTTATTTTCCCATCCTTCTATCTTCCATCCCTCCTATATCTAGAGTGGGGGCATCTCCTTCCTTTGTGACATAATTCCTTAGAGCAATCATTCATCCAAACAATCCCTTGCATCTCCCCATCCTTATCTCCCTATCCATCCAAACAATCCTTTCCATCTCCCCATCCTTATCTTACCATCCATCAAACCGACAATCCATTCCTTTCCATCTCCCCATCTTTATCTTCCTCTCCATCCCTCATAAAAATCCCTTCCATCTCCCCCATCCTTATCTTCTTATCCATCAAAACAATCCCTTCCATCTTCCCATCCTTATCTTCATATCCATCCCTCATAGTATCCCTTTCATCTCCCCATCCTTATCTTCCTATCCATCCGTCATAGCATCCATTTCATCCCCCATCCTTATCTCCATATACATTTATCTCTATCCTCATCCCATCTCATAATCCCTTGTCATTGTTATCTAGCTATAGGCTTCCCCTCATGAAACCTAATTCAATCTCTCTCACTATCATAAATCCCACCTTTTTCACACATTTTTCCAATCTCCTCTCACTTTTCATCACTTACCTATCCATCATATCATCATCCCAATTCATCTTTTGATGATTTGGATAATTATCCCATCCCTGAGCTACACTTGATCACCATCATCCTATCATATCCACTAGATCTATCTTATCTAATCATATTAGTTCCATCTTTCTATCTACTTGTCCTAGTCATCTCATCATCCTTCATCCATGGTCGGTCGTGGGTCTTTTTTCGAACTACGTTTCCCCTGCACTTTCACGTAGGAAAGGTCAATCATTTGATCTGCCCCTGGGGCATTTCTTTTTCCATTCATGTCATCCATTGAGGTCTCCATTTTCCTCTTTCTTCTTTTGTCCATTATGTCATCCATCGAGGTCTCCATCATCCCCTTTCTGCTTTTATCCATGGTTAGTCATCATCCTTTTATTGAACTATGAGGGCTCTACACTTTCACGTAGGCAAGGCTAATCTTTGATCAACCACAGAGCCCCTAGGTCTTTAGGGTGTGTCGATCTCATGTCTTGTCTCTTGTGTCGTGTCATCAAGTTATGCCCTTATCTAGCTTGTTCTTAAGAAATGAGATCCACTCATATCATGAGATCTAATCGATTCTGAATATCCTACGTGATATCGATCTTTTAGTTTAGTATTCATATTTGGTCTCAATAGGATGTATCCTTCCTAACATACCCCATCAATCCCATCCACCCCCTTGATCCTAAGGAAAATGACGTTTGAAATTGATTGTGATATTTTGATGCTTTTGGATTTTGTTTATCATTTGAGCTTCCTATCATACCTTGTCGGGGTCACCTTGATCCATCATATCATGGTGTGCTTTGACTGGTAAACATAGCATTGGTGTATCTTGATCTTTTGTTTGTTGTTGTCTTCCTAGTTGTCCTGCATTGTACCCACCAAGATCCCTATGGTCTTGTCTTACGCTAGGGCATCCTCTTATGCTTGTGGTTATTCTAATGCCTGGCCTAACCAAGGTCTTCATGACTTTCGGGTGTTGGAATAGCCTTCTTGTCTATTGTGTTTGTTTCATGCATTAGACACTAATCCACCCTGGTTACATATACCCTGGTACCTGGTGTATTATGCTATAGAAAAAATCAGTGCTCCAAAAATGGAAAGTCGCATTAGGATTTCATTTCATTTTCCATTCCATTACATTGCATGTATCCTCCATCTCTTCTCATCCATCTTTTCATCAATCCTCATCATTTCATCCTCTTTGAATGACTGGGGCATCTTTTCCAATCTAACCATATTATTCTAGGTTCTATATTTTAATATTGTTTGAAATGATGCTACTCTGTAACACCATCTCAAACAGGGGAAAAATGCATACACCTAAATTTGGACAATTACATTTGTCCAAATTTCTCCATTTTCATCTAAATATCCTCTTATTTGCATTAATCAAGTAATATTGCTATTATTTAATTAATACCATTAAATTATTCTAAATCCCTAAGCTATTTAGTTAATAATTAAAGGGTATGTGTGGGTTCACCATGGGCCAAAAAGTGGTGATATGATGGGTGAATGTAGGGTATGTGGCTGGAGACTTTTTTTAACCCAAAATTGATGAAATGAAAAGGGTTTTAAAAATATATTCTCAGATTTCCACCAACATAAATTATGCTTTATTTTGAATTTAATAAATAATTATTATACATTTTCTATTTGAATTACGAAAAAAGTCTTGATTGATAGGATGATTGAAAAACATCTACAACTTTCAAATGATATCACATTTTTTGAATCTAAAATATGCATCACATTCTATGTTTTTCATACTATAGGATTTTAAAAAAGAAATTGAATATCATGAATTTTTTACCAAGTTAAGGTGGTCGACATACGATTTTTTTTATATTTTTTAAAAGTTGTAATAAAAATTCATAATTAATTATTTACTTGGAAGAAAATTACAACAAGATATGCATCACATCGGGACATGAGTGCTCTACTTATATCTAAAATCTTATAAAAATATTAGCATTTTATTATGGTTAGGGTGGTTAGACAGACACCTACTTCTTATTTTTTCCCTAAAATTTAAGTACTACTGGATTGAAATTTCAAATTTTTCACCAAATAGATTTAAAAAACCGAGTAGTTTAGAAACTACATTCAATTTTCTAAATATTCTATTCTTACATATTTTTGAAATAATATAAATAACTTATTCAAATTTTTATGTCATGTTGCCAAATTCAGATTTTTTTGAATTTTTCGCCACTTAAGGGGCTATTTTTTCCATGATAATCCTTCACATACCCTAAATACCTTCCCCTTTATTCCTCTTTTCCTCAAAATAATTAAATAAATAATACATTTATTTAATTCCTCACATGTCACATCCTACATCACTATTTCTTAATCCTAATCCACCTCCTAATCCCATCATTAGGGATGTGCACATGTCTAATCCATGATTAGGATGTGTCACATCCTCCAAATTTTGCAAGTTGGCTCATAACCTTCATTAGCCACTAACTATCTTCTAATCATTGATTAGATAGTCTAATCAACCCCCCTTTAGTCAACTCTCCCCATTCCCCTAGGAATTTTTAATTCCTCTTTGTCTTCCCCATGTAAATTTTAAATTCAATTTTATTCCTCCAAATCTCTCCCCTTCCTCATGTGGATCACTGAGAGGTCACATCAATCACATGGTACAAGGGCCTCCTTTATGAGGACCTTGTTTTATCCTCTAGACAACTCCCAATCATGTGAATTTTAGATTCACATTTATTGGCCCAACAACTTCTCTCCTCCCCATGGTTCCTCACTTGTCACCATCACTTTCATCCAAAGGTAGTTGCAAGTACCTTCAGCTCACATGTCCTTATCCACATCAAATCTCATCTTTGACATGGAAAGATGTGAGGGCTTGTGAGTCCTCAACTCACCATAGCCCTTCATCTTGCCCATGTTGGAAAAATATTGACCATTCAAATCACTAGAGGCCTTTCCCCTAAAATAGAGGATTTTTGTCTTCATTTACTTATAACACACATTCACATCTTCAAGCTCAAGCAACTTCAACTCTCACACTCTCATACTCTCATCCACCATTGTTGAATCCTCAAACTCTTGCATCCATTTTGTTCATCCCTCAAAATATCCACATCCATCATTTGAATCCTCATCACATCTAGATCATTTTGCATCCATTTTTAGCATTCTTTCCATCAAGGAGCACACATTTATCAACTATCAAAGGGCCAACAAAGGAGCAACTCATACAAGGTATAAATTTGTTGTTATTCAACTTTATTTTGTTTGAGTTTAATGCATCCCAATCTTAATGTGTAAAGTGTTGTTTCCTTCTTTTTCATTCTATTTTGCATAATTTAGGATAGGTAAATAAAGCACTTATCACACTATCAATCCAACCACCTTTAGTTGTTTTGCAATTGGAAACCAATTCATTGACATGGCTATTGGTTGTATCAAACTTTATTACCTACTTTCTCAAATCATTTTTCTTCTATTCCATGGCTACAAGACATGAATATGCATCCATATTACTAGGAAATTTGAATAATGTTATCCTGTATAATTGATTTGACTTCTCAGTATCATGTGGTTGTTGAGAAACCTAGTTAGACTAAATAATGTTGTTAATTTATCCCATGGTTGCTCAAGTGAAACAACACCCTGTTTGAGTTGATTGAATAAAATTGTGACAATGAAAAATGAAAATCCATTGATGGAATAGTTCTTTTCATTCATTCCTTTCATGACCACAGTGTCCTTGAATAGGTTGCAATACAAAACTTACAACCTCATAACTGTGTAAGGAATGTCGAGTCCCCATGTGGGCCCAGCTAAATTTTTTTTTTCAAACAAATTTCATGGTCATTTGACCTGACACTACTTTTGAATGCATTTGAGGTGAAAAAATGAATTGGGTTGTCACTAAAATCTGCTTTCTAGCATATTTGCACAATGATCAAAATTGGCCATGTGGGCTCTAGAATCACCCTTGAAAACTAGTCAAACAACCTCTTAAAGTCATGAAAATTCATAGGCATGCAAAAATTTGACCCAAGAATGCAATGCAACAAGTGACTCAGAAAAATAGATCTTGAGGTGCAAGATACTCAATGTCAAAGTGGCTCACTTAGACTTTTCTATAACTGCACCTGTTGAAAACCAATTATGGCTCACCAAGTTGCCACTTTGAAAAAATATCAAATCATCTCATAGGAAATTTCCACTCGATACACTAGGTCATTTGGGTACACTAAGTATGTGTGCAAGAGGGATTTCCTTGAATCATCATTCATCACAAGATAATAAGGGTCAAACTTGACCACCTTGAAATATTCTGAAAATGCAAATGTAAAATCAGAACAAACTGCATTTGCTTTTGGCCTGGTAAAAATATCAAATCTCATCATGAGGCTCTGAAACTAGACCAAGGAGCATATGAATGTGAGGGGAATGGAAGGAATCAATTTTTTCATCGTGAAAATCATCCAAATGTGAAATATGAACTCAAACAGGAGGCCACTTCACATGACTAAGTATGAAATTAGTAAAAAAGTTTCAGAACCCTCCAACTTTGCTTTTCAAAACTCTATCAAAACTCATTATAGGAGGCTAAAAAATGACATCCATGTTCACATATGTTAACTGAATATGTGCACCAAAAGGTTTGGCATGAAAATCAACTCACTGTGAATTATGATCCTCCAAAGTAGGTCACTTGAGCAGATTTTTCAGGTGCACTTTTCAGTGTGCAAAGGAAAATTTTTCAACATAGGCACTTCAAATTTTTGAAATTTGAAGGTGCCATCAGTAATAATGTAATATGTTATATTATTTTCCAACATTCCCTCCCTTCTTACATTGTTTCTAAAACCATAAAATGCTACAATTCATCTTGGCAAGGGATCCCCCTTAAGGCTTACATGAAAAAATTGCTAAGAAATATGTATAAATTCTTGAGAAAATTTTCCTTCTAAAGAAACAAAACTTGAATGAGGTGAAACTCCTCCAGAAGCTCTAAGCTGAATTTCTGAGTTCTTTCTCCATGAACTCCCAAACCATAGAACATAGTGATTGGACAACCATCTTGTTGGTGTCATCCACCTCCCAAGAGCACCATCTGCAACAAAACACCTTCACAAATGCATGAGTGAATCACATATGCTATTTCACGAAGAAAGAGTGAATTATATTGAGATGCATAATTTACATAGTGTACAGGCTTTTAAAGCATTGAAAATGTTGACAAGTAAGAAAACTACTGTACGGGAAAAAACCACTTGGAGTAATTACCCTAAGTGAAAAACTTAACACACTAACACACCTCCTTAAGTGAAAACTTAGGGAGAATGAAGATGCAAAAAATAAAAAAATGCAATATGGGTCTTGATTACACAACCATGTTAGGTACCCATTTACAATGAAAAATGAAATCTCTCACAACTAAAGAAAAGGAGAAAAACCTAGTGGGATAAAAACCCCTCTCCAAAAGAGAGAAAATAAAACAAAAATGGCACATGGATGGAGGACTCAATCACTCCCCCAAGGACTACATACATCATGTATATACAATCAATCGCCCCCCATTAGAGGGAAAGAGAGACTATATATCCCCCCAAAATGTGTAATCACCTACAAAGATGGCAAGTGCCTGAAGAAAAAACATGATCCAATGTCAACAAACAACTTGTCTCCCCTTGGGAAGAAACAAAACCAAGTAGAGATGTAGGTATGCTTCCCATTCCCAATAGGAATTGAAGAAAAGAAGCATGAAGATGCATGATGATGTATCTAAAATTTGTTCATGTGTCACCAAGACCTTGGAAGATGATGCCACAAACCAATTAGGAACATGCCCAATAAAAATAGAAGGTGAAAAACAAGGTACCACTGGAAATTGATTATGAACATTCTCTAGAGACTGAGATATAGGGTGACAATAGTTGTACCACAAATATCATCAAATAGGAGGGATATGCCCTCAAATTTGTCTTCCAAGTCAGAAATATGAGATTCTATGGACAATGAACCAATGTCCAAAAATAAAGAATCACAATCAAGAAGACAATGAGATATTGGTTGTGATGAATCACTAGATGTGCTCAACGAATCATCAACACAAGATGAATGGTCCTATTGAATAAGAATGATAGGAGCCTCAATCAATGACTCCACATAATGAATCACTAAAGGTGAAGGTACATCAACTATCCATGATGGAGAAAATGGATCATCTGAAGAACCCTCGTCATCCTCATCTAAGGACTTAAAGTATTCCAAAACTTCAAATTCCTACATAGTAGCATGATCATATGGTATCCTATTTGAAAAATGAAGAGGTACAATACAATCTAAAAAAGGATCATCTAGGAATAGTTGAGTATCAAGATCTCCATGTATTTCAAAAATTTTAGTCCAATGAATACGAGAACACTTGAAATGATCAATAGCATTCAAAGTGGCATCATTAATATGCATTGCAATAACTCCTAGGACATTATCCCTTATGCAATTCCAAGCAAATTTCTTACTATTAGTACAAGGAAGGGGGACAAGATTATATAAATGTGGCAATAGGTGAACCCATTTGAGATGTTTTATGATACCATCTCCCCATTGTTTATAGTTTCCCCTTTTCAACATAATCACAACAGGATGAAATGAAAACCCCATAATCAACTATGAAAAATCTCCAAGAATACAAAGACATTAAACTTCAACAACAATTAAAAACTCCCAAATACTACAAAAAAAGCATTCTCAAAATACTCCAGGAAACAATAATGCAAATAATAGTTGAGAATCTGAAAAAAATTGAGCAAAAAATTATAATCATTGTACTGGGTTCTCGCACTAAATCACTAAGCCAGATCTCAAATCAACTCACCAAGAAACTCCAAAGAGCATAACAACACCAATCACCACACACAAGAAAAATCTATGAGACTTGCTCACAACATTTGAAAGAGGTGTAAAGACATTTAAAAAGCATAAACATACCCCACACTACCAATGTGGGATAGTACTTCCCAAAGAAAACTTCAAAAAATTCAAAACTGGGGCCCACTCCACTGAGTTGTACAAAAACCCTAAAGAAATATTCTTGAGAAAAATTTATAAAAAATAAAGTTTAGTAAATATTTCACCAAAGAAAAATACCTCAAAATGAAGAAACACTGTATCCAAAAGATCATGCCTACAAGCATGTGCAACTACAAATGTGGAGGATTTCGAGCCTCTTTAACAACAATTGTCCCCTCCAAACATAGAATTTGAGCTTTCACATAGAGAAAATCTCTTGGAAAACTAGAATTTGTTGCCTTAGTAGGTAAACTACCTCTATGCACAGGAATCACACCCAAAAATAAAAAATTGCAGCCTCTAATGATTGATCAGATTCCTCTTGTAGTTGTTTTTCCTTTTAGAACAAAGAAATGGGTCACAAAAAAGAAAAATGGACCTCCAAATATCAGAAACTGCCAAATCATGTGCCTCCAAAATTGCAAATAGATCTCTTCCACAGCTACTGGAATGCCCTCCAGAACACCTCTTCAAAAATGCTAGAAAAAAATGATCCTAAACACTCTGATAAAAAACTCTGAGAGGATGGATTGCATAATGGTTGGCTCTGATACCATGTTGGTGTCATCCACCTCCGAGGAGCACCGTCTGCAACAAAACACCTTCATGAAAGCATGAGAGAAGCACACATGATATTTCACCAAGAAAGAGTGAATTATATTGGGATGCATTATTTACATATTGTACATGCTTTTAAAGCTATGAAAATGTTGACGGGTAAGAAAACTACTCTATAGGAAAAAACCACCTAGATTAATTACCCTAAGTGAAAAACTTAACACACTTACACATCCTCAACAAGTTGTCTCCTCGTCCCTCATAAAGGTATAACCCTTGGTCCTTGGCCATAATTACTGGACACACGTCCTCTAAACTATATCGTCAACCCTCATAAAGGTGTAATGCTTGGTCACAGTCTCGTGGACTATTCAGGCAACCATACATACTGAGCTCTTCACCAAACCCCTTACCTATCTCCTAAAATAAAAAATCATAATACATGTATCTTCAAATCTATCAGCAATAAAAATAAAAGAAAATAAAGCCAAAAACGCTTGTCATACAAAGCTAACTTGATATGATGTAAATTCTTCCATCCTCCGATGCCACCATCCTCCAATAAAGTTAAGGCTTATAGTACTAATGCAAGTTCATCGCAACCAACACCAAAAGATTCATTAATAATAGCTTCATCATTTGATGAATCCTCATTTTTAATGTAGGAAAAAATATTAAAAATAACTTTATTGTCTCAACAATCCCCATCTTTAATGCAAGCAAAGTTTCCTATATTTGATTCATATTTGATATTTCCTTTAAGAAGATCTCTAGCTCGAATTCTACAAAATCTCATTGTGTATCACTTTTTCTTAGAGTAATAACATACATTTTCTCTTGTATCTGACCTTTTATTGTTGCTTCTTGAATATAATTCCTTCTCCAGTTGACAAACATCTTTTGAATCTTCTGCATTTGTTCTTTTTTCTTTTGCTAAAAGAGCTAAAATCATATCTTCTAAATTTTGAGAGGTTATTTGGTTGAGTCTAAAAATAACATTACTATACTTTGAAGGGAAACTATTTAACAAATAGCTATAGAATCATCATCATCTACCAGAACCTTGACTTCTGTAAGTATCCTGAGAAGAGATCTCAAATTACTTATGTGATTTCATATTGTTATTCCATCTTCAATTTTGAACTTGAATAATTGAAGTTTTAAAGAGAACGTTGCATTAAGTGTTTTTACTCCAAAAAACTTATTTAGATCATCCCAAATTTCCTTTGATGATTTGTCCAAATCTATGTGATGTAATTCAAAATCAGAAATTGCAAGACCAATAGTAGTCTTGGGTTTATCATCTCTACTATTCCAATCTAATAACTTACTTGTATCTATAGATGGATTTTCTTTTCCACTAACTATTCCCCATAAATTTATATTTAATAACTGCATTTAAATTTTCATTTTCCAAGTATGAAATCTAAAACGATAATGCTTATCTAATTTATCTATTACAGTCTCCATAGTGATACATCCTCTCAATCATCAATCCCGGTGAGTGCAAAATTGCTATTATGCCACTTTATTCCCACAAGTTCTTTAAACCATTCTTCAATGATATAGCCATTCTCTGTTTCATTCAGTAAATCAGAACAATTATTCTGTACACTGGCGACATATGCACAAAATTCAGGATTGCAAAGATAAGAGTGTGTGGGACTACAAGTAGTAGGAAATACCAGTAATCACTATCTGGCCACGATTATCATCTAGGGACTGGTAGCACCATATGCCCGATCAACTTCAAATGTGAATTGCGATGGTCTTGTCTTGAACTACACAGCTGAGTAGAGAGCCCGACTCTTAACGGATAGAGAGTCTCTAGCATTCATGAACACAACAGAGATTCCAGCATTCGTGACCAATGACAGCTCCAAGGCTATCAATAGGTTCCGCCAATCTCCTTCAACTCTTGGTCGCTGGCATCTATAGGTTTCTCTTCCTCGGAATGTTTTAATGCACGGACATAAAGATAGAACGAGCTCTGATCCCATATGACAGATAAATGCATAAAACTGAATTGTCTTATTTCATGGTATTTATCGGCATTTATACACAAAAGGAAGTGGTTGGACAATTGAAATAACTATGAGCAACCGTGACCAACCAAAGTAATGGTGAAACTGCCTATGTAATAGTGTAATACGTTACATTATTTTCCAACAAGAACCACAATGGTTGATGAGGATTTTGGTCCCCTTGTTCACCGTAGCAGGGCTATATTTGATTTAAGAGTAATGTGTGAAATAATAATCAATTAAGCTAATGATGCATCTACAATAATCTAATAGAATTAGAGATATATACAAAATTAACGTCAAAACAAATTATAGAGAAGGAGAGAAGGAGAGTGTTATGACTTTTTCTCTAAAAGAGGAAAAAGTTATGAAATAATCTTTTAGAATTAAAAGGAAGATAAAAAAAATAAAGGATATTATAATTCTTTGGTTAAAAGATATATTACTAAAGAATATGTCTGAAAACTTTTTAAAAGGAGGAAGAATAATTATTTGTTTAAATAATTATTAAAGGAAATCTTTTTCAAAAGGTGTGACGGTTTGGAAACCACCCCTTAAAACTTGTCTAAAGTATTTATGTGAGACTTGAAAAAGGAGGGAGAGCATTCAATGGAGAACACTCAAGAAGAGAAGAGAAAAGGAAAACTGAAATTAAGAAAACACACAAGAGTGGAGGTTTGCATCTTGGTTAGTATTTACAAATTTAGAGAAGGGGCACACAGTGTGTGTCCCACTCGGGGTACAATGTACACACAAGAGTCTCCTATCCAAGACTATGTTTATGTCACAAAGGAAAGTTGGGTTTTGTGTGAGAACTGGTTTCTTCTAGGGATGTTTAAGTTTGGACCTGCAACCCTTCCTCTGCATGTTAGATAGCAACCTCTTTGTGAATTATAGATAAATATTAAAAAGCTATTGATGCTACTATATATTAGGAATATTGTCTTTGATTTTGATGTTAATTTATGTGAATTATATGGATGTATTATTCAATTTACTATGTTAATTATTTACTATAGAATCCTTGTCTAAATATTGCATATTGTAGTTTACACATCATTTTAGTGACATGGCATCTTGTACATTTATCTTAACTCTAATATTTAATCTATTCTAATCCACTGCTAACACTTAAACAACTTTAGGAGGATAAGTGACATCACATTTGGTATCAAAGCCAGATTCAAGGCACCTTAGGAATTAACAATACATTTATCATTCCTTTCAAATTGATGATTGTATTCAAATTCACTCGAATAAAGAGAGATTTCACAATAATCAACATCACATATTGAATAAAATATATAATTAGATAGGACACAATTTCTAGTTAGAAAAGAAAAAATACAATTTAAATAAAAATAAATAAATAAAATAGTAAATAACTGTGAACGTTGAGCAACATTACTTTGATTTTTTTAAATACAATTATTTTTTCTGTAATAGAATACCTAGAAACAATCACTTCCTAATGCCCCCTTTGATCTATCTTTATAACCCTACAAATATTTGACATCTTGATAGAACTCACAACACTAAGGAGTTGGTCCATACTAGACAATCATTCCCTTGAAACATAGTATCAAAAAACTTAGAAAGCGATCAATGAACTCCAACCAAAAAATAATAATAATTTGGACAAAACTGGATGCAAGTAACACCTGAAATACTCTGTGATACATCTTTCTTTTAGAAGGATTTCGAATAGATTAAATCAAACAACCCAAGAGGATTCAACGAAGGATAAACTTATGCTGACATAGAATAAATTCAGTGACTCTCCAGGACATTGAGGTATTCTATACATTTCATAGGTAAAGTATGATTACGTATTTCTATACATTAAAGGGAATATTCATACGTTGGAAGGATTTAAGGTGATTTGCTTTTATTTATTTGTGAAGGATGCATGCTTTGATAGTGTGGAATCTAAAGCCAAGCCAAATTCCTGCACCAGCGGGTTAAGAAGATAACAGCAAGATAAAACAATATTATGATAGTAGGGATAAAACCAATTAACAGAGGAAAAACAGAGCACAGCAATTCTGTATTTTGCACACTGCTAAACTGTATCTTTATTGCTGCATATATCGAAGAAGCTTAAAGCTAAAACAAGTAGTTTTGGCGGTGAAACTGAAACTTAAACTATCAAAAAGCAAACAAAGATTAATAACTGAAAGTCTAAGTCTATGGATCAACGCATGGGACAAGAGTCGACATAATTGTCCTAGAACATAAATCTAACAATAGTGGCGGTAGAACTGGAAGTCAACTGACTGTCCAAGAGTCGACATGCAACATGCAATCCAGAATAAACTAGAACATAAATCTATCAATAGTGGTGGTAGAACTGGAAGTCCACTGACTGTCCAGCATCAATGATCAACAGATATGTTTGTAGAGGCACGACTTTTAGCACGTCTTATGGACGTGAGATTTATGGTAATATCTTTTCAATAGTATTTATAAATTGTCATTTCAAGTAAAGTTAACATTACCTTATGGACGTGATGTTTGAAGTGGATAATTTTATCTTTCAGCCTATTTTGATAGGCAAAGGTTGTCTATTTTTTGTCTTTCATTCTACTTGTCAACAAACCAATAAATTTTGTAATTGGAAAAAGATGGATAACACTATTCTGGTTTGTATCTTATCTGTATCAAGATTATTTATACATAAACTTTAATATCCATAAATTCCTCCTTTGTATCCGCAGAATGAGTATCAATATGACTTCTAGGAAATATTAGCAAAAGGTTGATCCATGTCCTGTCTCCTTGCCAATACCCCTCCCCTCCCACACTACGACTTCACACTGCCATTCGAACAGCACTCCAACATCACATGCTACGTGCAGAAAAGTCCTGCGCTAGACCAACCTTTACAACAACTAACAAAAAATAATTTAGAAATATAGATCTTCACTTCAACTACCAAAGAATTCGTAGACCCTATTCTGGACAAAATAGACGTTAATAAAACAGTAAATCTCAGACTCTACAAGGACTTCTGCACTATAGAAGCCCAAGTAGTGCCTGTCAAAGATCTTTCTAAGCTCGGAAGAGATCTAAAGAACGTTGTCATGGTGGACGACGAGCCGGATATCTATAAACTTATATGCTCTTCACCTTATTATATGCTCTCAACCGCTATCCGTCTCATTATTTTCCTATTTAATTTTAACCCTATCTAAATGTAGGATGACTAGCGAGTGTAATGGTTTACAAAGAAAGTTTCCGCAAAGAACTATGCCCTAAGATATCGCTGGCGGCAGGATGATGCTGGGAAAGATTACGCAATATGGCTTTATACCTGACAATTGCATTTGCTCGCAAGGTTTTGCATTTAGCCTTTGGCATCATACATAAGGATGGCTGTAAAATATAAATCTAAATCCTTCCATTGATTTACTATGTCTTTGAAAGTATCTCACCCAGGTGCCACCTGTAATCTCTTAATAACCAAAGCTTACATATTATGATCTATGAGTATTGTGCCTTCAATATCGCAACTTTAGAGACCCGCACATGAGCTATATCATGCAATCTCTTTCGTCTCTCTATTAACCTCCACTCGAATACATAAACTATTGCTTTTTTCAAATATTGACAGTTTAATAATAAGTGGACGCAAATCTTGAGCTTTCAGTCACTCATGACGCTAGAACTTCTGAACAAGTCCTTTTATTGTAGTCACTCATTCAAGACATCATCTCCTCTTGGTTGCGTATATTCATGTGCTAGTATTTAATGTGAAGCTTACACATACAACTATATTCATTTGTTTTCGTTTACATTGTTACTGGTGCGCATGACACTGGTTTAACTTGGTAGTCAAAAGCATGTTTGCTTCTGTCGTGGTGAAATTAGAGGCTATAGGAATAGTCTTCTGCCTATTGGCAAAGAAACCTCTTGACATCCTAGTGATACAGTTAGTTACATAGGTTCCAATGCACTAAGCACAATCCTCATATGCACATAGAATGATACAATAGAGTAGCAGAGCGCACACAATATATTAACATAATATTTTGACAAATTTTCGTTGTCATCATGATGGTACTAATGTTAACAATGATATGGTCCACATTTTCAAACACTTTAAAAAAATGTGGACCTTTTCAACATATTGTCATTTTTCAAATAATGAAACTAAAATCTAAGTAAGATGGGTTGTAGATGACAAAGAGCCAAAAACTACTTACATCTAGTCTTCTTCATAAAGGATGAGTTGCAACTATTCTTCTAGGTCATACACATTAAAGTAGAGATCATCTTCTTATGCTTTATATTCATTGTATTACTCGGCTATTTAGTTACTCTATTTAGTTACTCTTTTAAGTTAGTACACTTTAATCATGTGTCAAACATTTTCTAAAAATGCTTGCAATATATTATGCTTTGTTAAAATATAAATAACTAATGTCATTTCAAAGTATTGCTAATTTGATTTTAAGATTAAACCCATTAGAATATCAAATTGTAAATATAAATATATAGTTAGCAAAGAAAAGAGGTAATTCAATCATTTAAATATCCTACAAATTAATCACATGGGGCTAAGAATATTATGTTGGTGGCAAATTTGTTATTCCACCCCTAGTGGCCACTAAACTAATATCTAGACCTAAATCCTTTTATCTTACATCAATTATAAAGGCAAAGAGTGACTAGAGGACAAATAACTTGTATCAAATGAGATTTTCTCGACAATGAGTTTTATTATTACAAGACAATTATTTTATTCAAAATTACAATTTTCTTTTAGGTTTCACAATGATGATTAGAACAAAATATTGAAAGATTTAAATCTTCCTTGACTATAAAGACATGCTAGTATGACATTTAAAGAATTGAAAAGTGTTATAATAGATTTGTGTGAAATTTATATTGTGGTAATTTTTTGGTCTACTTTAAAAATATTCTAAAATTGCATTTTGACTTTCAATTATTTGATACGTGTTTTGTTATTCATCTTCAACATGGGTAGAATGAAAAGAAATTGCATTTTTCAAGAGCTAAGCACCAAGGAGCCAAAAGTGAAAACGTTGAAAAAAAAACCTAGAAATCAATTTTTAGAAACCCTAATAGGGACCCATTCGCCACCCTGGGTGAATGAGTCCTTAGTGATCCATCAAAGAGCCCATTTTGTGAGAGGTATGTAATTTTTTTCCTTTCAGAAATCTCCCTAACAGATGCAGGTTCCATTAGTTTTATGTTAAAGCTTCCAAATGCACTTTATAGATCACAATTTCGAGTTTATTTGTTATGTCTAATATTTCTCCCAAGTCCTTGTTTAGTCATTTTTGTCAGGACACTCTGTGATTATTTTTGAGATAAGTTTTAAGTATCATCCACTCATCTGATTTGCATTAAATAAGTTTTGTTTCATAGTTCTATGTTTAATCTACTCAGCTTTGGTCTTACATTTCAATGTTGACTTACTTTTCCTTTTTATTTCCATCTCCCAAAAGTGTATTTCAATCATATTTAGCCATTTTATACACAAGGGAAATTGCAAGATTCCTCAAAGAATTCACTCATCCAAGGGTTGAAAGTGGATTTTAACATGAGGGATTGTATTTCATTAATTAAAATATAAGAATAGTTAGGTTCATTACACTCATTTTTCCCTTTCTATTTATAGTAAGTATGGTGAAATATCCCAAATTTGGTATAAAAGCCTATGTGTAGTGAACCCTAACCCATTTTTCTATGTTTCATTTTGGTGAACCTGACATGAGTTTTTCATGTGGGAAAACTCTCACTAAAGTGGGGGAAAAATGTAACATCGAAGAAAGAAACCCCTTTTCACGCTTAGTTTGGGAATAAATAATTAATAATCAAATAGACTTAATTATACCTTATTTAGGGTGTTGTAATGTGTTTTCTTACACTTTCACATTAATAGAAGGATTTATTAATTAATTGAGGTTAATTAGAGCTTCATTGGCCCCCTAAATTCAAATCTAGTCCTTATTCATTAATTTTTCAAGGCATAAATCCCAAAATTCATTAATCATGTTCAATGACACTTAATTTGGCAAGGTTTGAGTCCTAGGGTAGTGACCTAGGACCCATTCGTCACCTTGGGTGAATGGGTCCCCACTATGTCCTAGAACTCCCTTTTACATATGAATTCATCTCCCTAAAATATTGTCCTAGAAAACTGTAGTGGGACCCTTTCATCCAAGGTGGTGAATGGGTCCTCCTTACTTAGGACACCCCTTTTTAAACTTTCTTTTGGTGCAATTTTAATGATTTTTAATCCTAGATCTGATGTTAGCTTTTGTTACTTGAATTTCAGGGTTAATTCTTAAGTTAAGTATAAATACAAGGTTAATTCTCATAGTTTCACCTTGAATTTTTATGTGACTTCATGAGGTAAAAAGTAAGAGCATTTAGAGCATTCAAGAAGGCATTTAAGGGAAGATTATTGATGTTTTATTGCAGCAATTCAAAATCATATCATCATGTCAAAGGCATAGTGCATCATGCATGTAGATGATCTAGTGTCTTGTTGTAGTACTGAAGATTCAAGTTAACCATTGTTTCACATCCAATTCAAGATCAAGATCTACATTCTTCATGGAAACTTCATGTTAGATTGCAGATTTACATTCCAAGACATCATTCAAGGTAACATTGTTCATGTTTCATGTCTCATTTTCATATTCCATTATTAAATCATAAGGTTTGATTACCTAAATAGGGTTTGACAAAGCAAAACTCTTATTTAATAAAAAAAAAAAAAAAAAATTCCCCTCTCTAATGTGTGATTGTAGGTTTTAGGTTCAAGATCAAGTGGAGAACAATATTGAAGAAATTTTTTCAAAGTTGAAAAGTTGCAAATTTGTCATCTATATTGCAAGATCACTTAAAATTTTGTATATAATTTATTTATTACTTTTGGGAGTTGAGCACCGAGGAGCTAAGAGTGCAGACATTGAAGAAAAAAGCATAGAAATCAGTTTTCAAAAACCCTAACAGGGAGCCATTTGCCACCCTAGGCGAATGATTCCTTAGTGAGCCATAAAGAGGAACTTTTTGTGAGAGGTATGTAACATTTATCCCTTCAAAACCATCCCTATAGGCTATAGGTTCCAATTTTTTTATGTTCAAACTTACAAACGCACTTTATAGATCACAATTTGGAGTTTATTTGCTATGTTTATTCTTTCTCCCAAATTCCTTGTTTAGTCATTTCTTTCAGGACACTTTATGCCAGAACAAGACACTCTATGATTGTTTTGTAGACAAGTTTTAAGTGTCCTCAACTCATCTGATTGGCATAAAATAAGTTTTGTTTGATAGCTCTATGTTCAACCTACTTAAATATGGTATTATATTTCAGTTTTGAGTTGGTTTTCTATTTTATTTCCATCTCTCAAAAGTGGATTTCAGTCATATTTAGCCATTTCATACATGATAAATTACAAGATTCCTCAATGAATTAACTCACCCAAGGGTTGAAAGTGGATTTTAACTTGAGTGATCTAATTTCTTGAATGAAATAGAAGAATAGTTAGGTTCATTGCACTCATTTTTCCCTTTCTATTTATAGTAAGTTTGGTGAAATAGCCCAATTTTGGTATAAAACCCTATGTGTAGTAAATCATAACACATTTTTCTATGTTTCATTTCAATGAACCCAAGTTTAGAGCATTCTAATTTCTAATTTGGAGTTCATTTAATCCCTAGATCTAGTATTTGTATAAGTTTGCATTGCATTGCATTTCTTTGCATCTCATTTAGGATTGTCAAAATTGCATTAATATATATTGTGAATAGGGGTTTTAGGATTGCATACTTTGCATTCTTTTAATCTAAAAAGCACAAAAAATTATTCATCTTGCATATCATTTAGATCACATAAATTTTCATTTGAAAATCAAATTTGCATATCAAACTATGTCTTTTCATTCATCATTTTATCACCTTTTAAACTTGCATTTCATAGTACATTTGTAGAAATATAAAACTAAAAGTTTTTCTTATAGACCTGTAATTGAAACTCATTGAAAAAAGATTTAGAATTAGTAAAAAATACTTCAAAAACCCTAATCTAGGACCCATTCGCCCAAGGTGGAAAATGAGTCCTCGATTAGGCATTGATCTAAATTTTTTGAAATATGAAACCTCTATTTTATGCTTTTGTTTGCTACTGTTACATTGTTGTTTTAGTTTTTTGAAATTTTTTTCATTAAATTCATTGAATGTGGCTTAATTTTCTTTATTTAGTGCATTATCAGTTCAAATTTTCATTTAGAACATTTCATTTTTAGTTTGGAACATAGTGTAATCAATAAATTACCTTAATGATATCAAGTTTCCACAATCCATAATGTTCTGTTTCAATGAGTTTTGGATTAGATTGTGTGAGAATTTTTGCATCAATGTTTCGGATCACACTCCATGATCCATCATCGGGATGAAAGAAAAGAGATTAAGGAGTGTGATTTGAACAATTGATGCAAAAATTCTCACACTATCTAATCTGGAAATCATTGAAAGAATAAATTACCTTGTTTAGGATCTAAAAATTGCATTTAATTCTAGGTCATTGCATCACCTCCTTCCATTTTGGGGTTTGCACACTAAGTTTGTAAGACTTGTATGAGCTTTACAACTTGGTGTTCAGAACTATAAGACATTTTTTTACATTTTTGAAGCATTGCATAAGTTAGATAGCTTACTTTTTCATGCTAGCATGTTTCCTTTTAAGAGATGTGGTTTTGATATAGTTAAGAATGGATTGTATAAGTACAAAATAACTTCTTATGAGTTCAATGTAGAGCATAGATATGAGGTCATTAAGAAACATGCTAGCCATCCTTCCACTATCTTTCCTAGTTATGAAAAATATTATAACAAGAGATACAAACCATTGACACAATCCTTAATATTACCTTACCTATCTCAAACCCTATTATCTCTCCCATTTGTGAGGATAATATAATACAAGAAGATACAAGAATAGATAATCATGAAAATCATATTTTTTCTTCTCCTGATACCTCTCCTATTAGTGATGAAGGTATCTTTGTGAAAAAAGATATAATCATTGAGAATCATGAAATTCTTCTTTGTACCTCTCCTTGTCCCCCTTAGGAAGATATTATGAAACAAGAAGATGAGATCATTGAAAAATTCCTTAACATTACTTTACCTAGTCTCCATTCATCTTCCAATGCCTCCCCTACTTGTGAGAATGCTTTAGTGAAATAGAAAAAATTTGTAGAGAATCATGAAAATCACATTTGTGAGGGGGATATGTTGGTGTTAAGAGATCCAATGATTAAGAGCTATGAAAATACTACCTCTCCTACTTGGGAAGACATTATGGTACATGTAGATGTAGTTGTAGATAACCATGAAAATCACATTTTTTCTTCTCCTAATATCCCTCCTAGATGTGAAAAAGATAGTTTAGTGTGAGAAGATATAGTTATTGAGAGTCATGAGAATATTGTTCCTCCCTTTCCTAATGCTCCTACCATTTGGGAAGACCTATTTGAATGAAAAATTCTAATCATTAGTAAGCATGAAAATCATATTTTTTCTTCTATTTATTCCTCCCTTATTTGTGATAAAGCTACTTTACAAAATATAACAATGGAAGGTGAGGAACATATTAGAAGCTCTCCTACTAGAGTATATATTATGACACAAGAGAATGAGACCTTAGAGAAAAAGGATGACATCAGGGACAATCATAACAATCAAATTTGGCCTTCTCCTAATATCTATCCTATTTTTGACGAAGATATTTTCATTTTAGAAGATCAAAAAAATGAGAGCTATGACAATCCCATTTGTCCCTCTTCTCCTAGCGAAAAAAGTATTGAACAAGAGAATACCATCAGTGATAACACCCTTTCTTTTGATGAAGTCATTTTAGATGAACAAACCATTGAATGTCATGAACATCTAGTTTGTTTCTCTCTTAAAAACTCTACTACTAGGGAAGATATCATGTGGAAGAAAATGAGAACATTGACACATGTCTTTCAAACAAAAGTGATGAAGATGATGAAGTGAAATAAGACTCCCCTTCGCTAAGAGATCATGCAAATAAGGATAATCCTTTTGAGGTTATGCCCATTATATATCCCTTGAAGTACTCTCTTGAGCCTAAACTTATCATTTATCCATCCTCACAATAACCATTAGTTCAAAATAAACCCGTGATTATCATAGAACCGCCTAAAAGGAAAATTGATGATGATAATGTTTTGCAGAAACCAAATTACAATACCATTTGTCATACATATAACACTAGGATCAATCTGCAACCACAAAAAACAACTCAAACATCCCTCCCATTGACTAACCCTATCTTTCTTGGTCCTCCCTATCTACCTTTATGAAGTGGAAAGGAGTATGATATTGTTGAACAACTTAAAAATAATTATGCTAAGATATCATTATGCAACCTTATTCAAGCCTCACCTATTTATCATAGCATGCTTCAAAATTGTTGACAGTAAGTTCCTACTCCTCCTAATGTGCAAAAAAATGATGTGGCAGCCCAAATTCAAGATATAACTTCGGTCAAATTACACATTAATTTCCACCAAGATGAGTTACCTTCATTAGAAGTGGAAAAACATAATGATGATTTAATAATATTGGCTATTATTAACATTAAGGATAATAAGTTTCACATTAAACTTACTCTCATCGATAATGGTTCAACTCTTAATGTTTGTAGTGTAAGCCTCCTTGATAAGACTGAAGTGGACAAAACCCAAATTCAACCTAATTCTTTATCTCTTTATGGGTTTGAAAATGTAGGAAACAACTGCTTGGTGTGATTACATTACCTATTAAAGTTGGGAAGGTAACATTGAAAACTATGGTCCATGTTATGCCTCATGATCTTTCATATAATGTTCTTTTAGGAAGGCCATGGATTTATGCAATGAATGGAATTCCTTCTACTCTTCATTGTATAATGAAGTATGTCTACAACATCAAAATATATACAATAAAATCCAACCCTGAACTAGACAGTTTTCTCATTGAGAAAAACAAAGAGAATCCTTTGAAAACATTGACATTGATTATACAAGTGGAACCCATGCAAGAGAAAGCAAAAGAGAATCATATTGAAGAACTCATGAAGTTATTAGAAGATGATTGTGGTTCCTTAGATTTCACACCTACATTCATGGGAGAATACAAGATCATAAAAAAAGAGTCTAAAAAGGAAAAGGAAAAAGTAGTAATGTTAACAAAAATTCAAAAGCATCCACCTCAACCACTTTAGAAGAAGAAGCAAATTAGAAAAAAAACTTTCATGAAATTGATTATGATCAACCACTGAATCCAAAAGAAATGAAAAATATTTATGGAAGAGGTTATGAGCTTATGAAACAACTTGGGTATAGTGGAAAAGGATATAGTACTAGAGTACAAGGTATTTGTGTCCCTATAGAGCCTAACATGCAAGAAACAACTTGTGGTCTTGATTATTTTCCTTTGATAGAAACAAAAGCATAAAAAATGCCTTCACTTAATATCAACACTCTTACAAAATATTCTTCTAAAAAAAATTGAACTTTGGTGCATCCTGAACTGATAGATACTACATGTGGGAATATCTCATTCGATATGCATAAGATCGATACTTTTTCTACTCATTATGATCAATAAAAATAAATGTTTATCCTTGCCATGTAATAGTTGTAGGATCATAGCATACTCACTATTACATGTTTTGCATTCATTTAAAATCACTTCTTTATCACAAGGAGTGGCATATAATCATCCATTATCAGCTCATCCTTGTCTCGCACTAAGTGGGGGCAATGTGTTAGGTATCCTTGTCCTCATATGACACTTGTTGTTGTCTCTTTTGTCTAGTTGGCCACCTTCCATGTATATATAAGAGAAAGCTTGGGATGAGGATGACATGCCTTAAGTTGGTGTGCTTGTGACATAGTTTCTTCCTATGTTTAGCATTTCATTTTAGGGGCAACCCCTCTCTTTCATGATGTAGGTTTATTTTGGAAACATATGACTTGGAATAGGGTTTTCAAAGGAAATCTCTTATTTCTTAGGATTAAATATTGGCTACTTTAAAGCAGTTGCTCACAACAATGATTTTAGCAACTACTTTAAAGTGCAGGCATACATCGATGACATCTTTCGACATTTTTCATATTTCATTAAAATATTTTTTGTTTTCTTGTGATGTGTCCTTTTCTTGGTTGTATCATTTGGTTTGATGTCCTCCAAGAGCATGGTATTTATAAGCATACAATTTCCCTTAGTGGCATGATGCAAACAAGGAATTCCATAAGTGGTGATCTGGTATTCTTAACTTGTCCTCTCTTGGAGACATTAGGCATGATGTTCCCTAATAAGAAGACCTTACACAAATGAAGCAAAATATCATTTAACATAAACCTATGGACATTGCATTCAAAAGCATAGAATTGTGGTTCCTTATCAAAGTTTCAAGAGGATAAACTTAGTATGGTATGGGACGCTAATATGATTTTCTCATTTTCAACTTTGTTGGGATAACTCACCTAGTGGATAGCCTGAGGTTCCACTACCCCAGAGTGAGCACACATGTTACGAAAAAATAACCTAGACCTAGTCCACATAGTGTTGGATATATTGTTAAGTCTTGATCCTTGTTATGGACAAACAACCATGTTCAACATTGTGTTGGTACAATCAAAGCTTGATCCTTTGCTTTCCTTTGTTTTTCTTTGTCTTTTATAGGGTATGGTTATGTATCTTTTCTATTGCTACATACATAACTTGTGTCTTGAATGTGTACTTTAGTGTGGGTTTGTCATGGGGGAAAACTCTCACTAAAGTGGGGGGAAAATGTAGTGTAGAAAAAAGTAGCACCTTTTCACACTTAATTTAAGAATAATTTATACTAAAATAAACTTAATTATGCCTTATATTTACTATTTTAATGTGTTTTACACATTCAAACTAAATCTAGGACCTTTTTTAACTAAAATGGACTTAATTGTGCCTTATTGAGGGTGTTATAAAGTCTTTTCTTACAATTTCACATTAATGTAGGGCTTTATTAATTAATTGAGGTTAATTAGAGCTTAATTGGCCCCTCAAATTCAAATCCAAACCTTATTTATCAAATTTTTAGAGGGATAAATCCTAAATTTCATTAATAATGTTGCATAACACAATCTGGAAAGGTTTGAGTCCTAGGGTAGTGACCTAGGACCAATTTTCCACCTTGGGAAAATTGGTCCCTACTATGTCCTAGGAACCCCTTTTACATATTACTTCATCTCCCTAGAGCTTGGTCCTAGAAAACTTTGCTAGGACCCATTCACCTAAGGTGGTGAATGGGTCCTCCTTAGGAAACCTCTTTTTAAACTTGTTTGTGGTGGGATTTTAATGATTTTTAATCCTAGATTTGATGTTGGATTTTGTTATTTGAATTTTGTGGTTAAGTCTTAAGTTAAGTATAAACACAAGGTTAATTCACATAGTTGTGCCTAGAATTTTTATGTGACTTCATGAGATAAAAAGAAAGAGCATTTTAAAGCATTCAAGGGAATATTATTGAATTTTTATTACAAAAATTCAAGATCATATCATCATGCCAAATGCATAATGGATCATGCATGTAGTTGAGCTAGTGTGTTGATGTAGCATTGAAGATCCAAGTTAAGCATTGTTTCACATCCAATTCAAGATCAAGATCTACATTCTTCATGGCCACTTCATGTTAAATTGTAAATTTACATTCCAAGGAATCATTCAAGGTATCATTGTTCATGTTTCATGTCTTATGTTCATATTTCATTGTTTCATCATAATGTTTAATTACCTAAACAGGGTTTGACCAAGGAATACCCCTATTCCTTAGCAATCAACAAGTTTTCTCGTCTTTGATGTGTGATTGCAAGTTTTAGCTTAAAGATCAAGTGGAGAACAAGATTGAAGAAAAAATTTCAAAGTTGAAAAGTTGCAAAGTTGTCATTTATATTGTAAGATCGCATAAAGTTGCCTACCGAATTTACTTCTAACTTTCAGGAGTTGAGCACTGAGGAGTTGGAAGTGTAGACATTGAAGAACATAAAGCAACCCTAACAAGGACCCATTCACCACCCTGGGCGAATGACTCCTTAGTAAGCCATGAAAAATAACTTTTTGTGAGAGGTATGTAACATTTATCCCTTCAAAACCCTCCCTAAAGGCTCTAGGCTCCATTAGATTTATGTTTAAGCCTCCAAATGCATTTTATAGATCACAATTTGGAGTTTATTTGCTATGTTTAATCTTTCTCCCTAAAACAAAGAAAATTGTATGCTCTATGTTTTAGGACATAGAACAACTAGTTTTCTCCAAGTTTCATTCAAGGAACCCTAGAGATCTCAATCAAAGGATGGAATAAGGGAAAGAGATCTACTAAATGGTGTCCTAGGGCATGATTAAGGACTAAAAGGGTGTTCACCATCAAGCTAGGGCTTGGATAGAGAAGAAATGAATGTAACATGCAAAACCTAACTAGCTGACATAGGAAATGAAATGGAAAGTTAGGATAGCAAATTGAGAATGAATAGAGGTGCACCTAAAAGGAAGATGCGGTCAAAATAAGCACTAAAACCCTAAAAAAATTTGTTTGATTCCCACTAGGACTCATATGCGAATATGGGCAATTTAGTCCTAGACTATGGTTTCTGTGCCAAAACTGGAATCTATCAAGGACTAGTCTAAATCTCCTAAAACCTAAAAAATGTCAGTAATGGGACTCACACCCAAGGTGGTGATTTAGTCCCAGTATTAGGGTTTGGCTGAAATTTTTGTATTCTTTGGTGATTTCTTGTAGCTTCTTCCTACCAAATGTTTGAGTCTGAAACCCTAAATTTTGGCTTGTAGTTGACTTTTCATGATTTTGTAAATGAGGAGACAACTCTGAAAACTTTCTTCAATCTCGTAACATATTCTTCAAAGGATCTTCAAGTTCCAAAACACCTAGATTTGCAATCACACACATAGAGAGAAAGAGAGAAAAACTTGTTGATTCTTAGGAAATAGAGGTTTTCCTTGGTCAAACCCCATTTAGGTAATTAAACCTTGTGATGAAACCATCAAATATGAACATGAAACATGAATAATGATACCTTGAATTTCTTGAGATGTAAATAAAAAATCAAACATGAAGTGGACATGAATAATATAGATATTGATCTTGAATTAGATGTAGAACAATGCTTAATCTTGGATCTTGAAGGCTACATCACAACACTAGCTCAACAACATTCATGATGCCTTGATGACTGTGTCACATAAAAATGTATAGTTAGACATTTTTATGCTCACTTGAGTCTCTCTCATGGAATTTGGCTTGATTTTTCCTAGAGTTAATGTTGTAATGTGGTCAACACATTCACATTAAGTCTTGGACCCATAAGAATCATTATGAATTCTAGGATGTCTTTTAAAAGTGTTGTGAAGTGTTGTAACCCACTTTCACTCTTTTCTAGGACCCTTTCATTATACTTCACTTACATAACCTCTTTTTATCACTTACCAAGTCTTATTTCAAAGTGTTGTAAAGAGTTGTAACAAACTTTCACGCTTTCTAGGCTTGTCATCACTAATTCAAGCCTTTCTTATGTTTAAATGACCCCTTAATAAAATTTGCAACCCTACTTAAGTGTATTTTTGATAATATTCCTATTAAACCTTACTAAATACACTTTAATCCCTGACACCCAGTAAAATTTCCCTGGTGGGACAAAGTCACCACCTAGGGCGACTTAGTCCCACTGAGCACAAAAATCAAAATAATTTTAATTTTCTGGTGTGATTTTATTCTCTTGACCTTAAGGTCAGCCTGTGATGTGTTATTTTTGGGAAATTTAGTAAAATAAAGTATAAATAAAGGGTTTTCCCCTCATTTTTTATCTCCTACAATCTTCTAATTTCCTAATTTCTTTAGTGCATTTACTTGGGTATGTGCAAGATCATGATGGGCCAAAAAGTGGCAATATGATGGGTATGTGGCTGATGACTATTTTTTTACCCAAAATTGATGAAACGAAAATGGTTTTTAAAGGATATTCTCAACTTTCCAATGATATAAGTTATGCTTTGCTTTGAATTTAATTAGTAATTATTATTCATTTTCTATTCAAATTATGACTAAAGTCCTGATTGATAGGCTAATTGTAAACATCTATAGCTTTCAAACGGTATCACATTTTTTGAATCCAAAACATGTGTCACATTCTATGTTTTGCATACTATAGGACTAAAAAGAGAAAAATTGAATTTCATGAAGTTTTGACCAAGTTAAGTTGGTCAGACATACGAGTTTTTATATTTTTTAAAAATTTGTAATAAAAAAATCATAATTAATTATTTACATGGAAAAAAATTACAAAAAAATATGCATCACATTGGGCATGAGTCCTCTACTTATATCTAAAATCTTATAAAAAAATATTATCATTTTATTGTGGTTAGGGTGGTCAACAGACACGTACTTCTTATTTTTTCCCTGAAATTTAAGTACCACTGTATTGAAATTTCAAATTTTCACCAAATAGATTTTTTTATTTTTAAACAAACCTAGTAGTTTAGAAACTACATTCAATTTTCTATAGATTATATTGTTACATATTTTTGAAATAATATAGATAAATTATTCAAATTTTAATGTCAAGTTTTCTAACTTTGATTTTTTTGAATTTTTTGCCACTTAAGGGCCTATTTTCTCCATGATGATCCTGCACATACCCACTTAATCATTCTCAAGCATTCTAAGCACTTTCAAGCATCCATTGGAGCATCTTGTTACATATCTTAAGATTTCAATATCAAGGGTTTGGTGAGTTTGTGACATTGCATGTTATTCATTCATCATTCTCTAATTATTTCATTTGATTTTCTAGGGTTTGATTACCAAATTAGGGTTTGACCAAGAGAAACCCCTATTCTCCGACCCTTGACTCTTTTCCCCCTCCTTCCATGTGTGCTTATAGTTCTTGTATGTAGATTTTTCAAAGAGGAAAGTGTTAAAAAGGTTTTGTTAACTCATCAAAGTCATTCAAGTCAACAAAGCCCTAATTGAAGCTTGAAGACCACTTTCAGCCCATTTTGTGTAGAATCTGAACTAGACGCCTGTGAGGAAGGGAAGTGCATACTGAAAGCTATAGATTCATGTCCCAAATTTTCTGATATTCCTAGCTGGACTAAGTCACCATCTATGGTGAATTGGTCCCACAGCTAGGCTTGCAAAGTGTTTTTTACATTTTTGAGTACCCATTTGGCAGAAACCTTTTTTGATAGAATCTCCCTGAAACAAGACTAAGTCACCTAGCTTGGTGTAAGTGTCCTAGTTGGATTCAATAGCAAAATTCATAGGATTCTAAAGCCTCTCTACATAACATTTTAGTTTCTAGGTGCACCTCTCCAATCCTGTTCATTTATGTTATTGTTAACTTGCATTCTATGTCATTTTGCATACATCACTATGTTTTCAAACAACTTTCATATTATAGGTTTTGCATTGATATTCATTATCTTTTATCAGTTCTTTGTATTTAGGACATTGAATTTAGACATATTTCAATCATAATTGCATTATTCTTTAGTGAACCCCCAAGTTTTTGTGGGATACTTTTGTCCTTTTAGGCCCAAAACCTTAGAAGTGTAAGAGAGAACCCTCCTACAAAAATTTGTGGTTTGTTTTGGTGAACCTGCATTTAGAACATTATAATTCTAATTGTAAGTGCATTTACATCCTAGAAATACCTTGCATCAACATTGCATGAGATTTTGCATTGTTTAATTTGCATCCTAGGGTTTTAAAAATTGCATTAGTGAAAAGCTCATATAGCTTGCATTTTTGCATTACATTTAATTAAAAAAATCCAAAAATTCCGCATTTTCAAACTATTGTTGCATTTTAACATCTGAGAAACATAAAATTTCATTTAAAATTTCTTAAAAATATAAAAAAATTCATCACCGGGACTAATTCGCCACACTAGGTGGCTTAGTCCTACATATTTTGTACTAAAATTTCTATCATTTTTTTAGCATCTTCTGCATTTCTATTTTCTGATACTACATTGCTGTTACAGTTTCCAGAATTGTATTTATTAGCTTTTATTACTCTTAATTTACATTGCATTTCCAATCACCTGTATCTCGAAACCCTTACATGAGTGTTTGGTTTCCTATTTCTAATACATTATTGAGAAGAAGCTCAAGGCTCATGTTATCCCACAATAATAAACACATTGTGGATCTTGAATTGTCTATAGCTTCCACTCCTAGTATTGCCACTAGTACACTAGGCATGGACCCTACCTTTAGTAACACTTTACCTTCTAATAACATGCAAATTGACACACAAAATGATCACATTTTGCAAGAAAAAGTCATTAACATTCATAAGGACTTGACACATCTCCAACATTCACTATTTCTTGAAAACATTTAAACCACTGTGATTCCTGCTATAGAAAACATCCATCACATGCTTGAATGTAACAAAGGCCTAAACGTTAAGAAAAAAATTGTTGAGATATACCACAAACATGTTCCTTCCACCTCTAGTACATCTAAAATAACAAACACTATGGTTAGCCAAGAAGGAACTAACACTCCTCCCTCCATAGTAGCATCCATACCAACCTATACCATGTTGGAATCAAGGAACACTGAGAGGGGGGGTGAATCAATGTTATGTAATTTTTAACTTTATTAATCTAATCTTTAAACCACTTATAACATTCAACCAAAAGAAAGATGCATGAACATAAAAAAAAGCAACCACAACACCATAACACAAGGATTTTTTATGTGGAAACCCTGTTAGGGGAAAAACCATGATGGAAGTCAATCCACAATATGATCTGAGTATACTCAAAAAGATGTTTACAAAATGGGAATGCACTTGCATTCGGGCACACTGCTTAGAGCTCATTGCTCAAAAATAGAAAGGCTCACTACCTTACAATCAATGTAAAAAGTCAATTGGAGTGGTGAAAAATGAAATAGCATATACAAATTCCTGAAAATAGTTCTGGTTAAGCACATTAATCGCTTTCTTGACCTTCTATTTGATTCTACTCTTCTACCTTGTCTTCTTTAATTGGCATCACAAATCCTTTATTGCATAAGTGAAACTGTGCATAATCACTCTACAATCCTTTTGACTCTCACACACACATAAACAAACTTCGTACATGTATCAAAATGGTATAAACAATTTCTTATATATATCCACTACTAAGGATTTAATTACTACATGTCGGCATTAATAAAATAAAAAATATTTACAAACTGTCAGCTCAATCCACAAATAATTTATAATGCATGCCAACCAAATTTGGCCACAACATAGTGAGGACCCAAATTAACATGCTCAAACACAAGAACACTTAAACAATTAATCCTCGAATATCCACAACATGCTATATTCACCAAGTCAGCCTTTTGCAGTGATATATAGAAAATTAATCAACTGGATCTTCTAACTTGCACAACAATCAATAAGAGGCTCTAAGATTCAAGGATAACATAGATTATAGACCAAACTACCTTTCCTGAGATCCACAGATCACAAAAATAAAATAGAAAATTTCATATGAATCAATTAACACAATTTTGTTGGATGCTTTGTTCTTGCTTGACAGTTAATCATATAACTTTGATCTGACTTCCTGTATAATCAAATACTAATGTGTGGATCAAATCACTGACTAGGGTTGCCATCAATGACAACACTAGATAACTTGTCCAGTGTCTCTTTCCGAAAATCTCTCCCTTTGGAATTGATGGCAACACTTAGTGAAAAATGACTGTGTCAGATCAGTACTAACATGAATTACACTGCCAACCTTCAAATCTTCAAAAACACAACCCCCCTAAGATGAATAAGAATTTTTTCACTATCCCATTCTCCCCCTTTGACATTAATGGAAAAGGTAGGAATCCACATACCAAAAAGATCAAACAAAATCTTCAAACTACATATGTACAAACTTATCTCTACAACCTACACTAACTTGAATATATCTAAAAAATTGGTCTTCAATAGGCTCAAACTAATGTCCCAACCCCTTTTTAGACTCTCCAAAATAGTCATGTGACCACAAAATATATAAGATTGCATTTATGTTGATTCAAGGTTTTCCAAATCACTGACTTCCAAAGCTTCTTGTGCTTCCTTAAATGCACTCAACATTGTTTCCATCTTCGAATAAATTAGGCCTCTAAGCTCACATTCTCTTTCCACAATTCTATCATTTTCATGTTTCAAACTCTTTATCTTGTCAAGTAGGGATATAACCTAACCTTCTTTCTTTCCAACAGAAATAGTTAAAGGATCAAAGGCTTTAGAAATATTATCTAACTGTTTCTCTTGATCCTTAATCTTCTTCTCATTATCCTCGGTAAATTTAGACAAAGACAAACATGACTTATAGATATTTCCTCCTTCAAATAGTGCACTTTGAATATTCTTCACACAGGTAGCTAATAATGATTTGTCATTAGGAGTCATGCACTTTACCCTATTGAACCTTTTATCATCAAACTCCATGTGTACCTTCTCCTTAGTTGACTTCTCAAGGGACTCAAAATGAGTACTTATAGAATTAATAAGCTTCTTCAGCTCACTGGAGGGAGAACCGAATGGATCCTTAACATTAGAAGGAATTATTTTGTCCAAGATCCCAGATGCAAGACTCAATAGCTCACTATCCTCAAATGTGAGACTTCAAAAATTCTTCCCTAGCCTTTTCCTGAGCAAATGATGCAACTTTCAATTTATGAATCAGAGAAAAAGTAGCTAAATTAATAGGGCCTTCACCCAATTCAAGGTCAAATTATTCCTATTCCTCTTCCAGAAATTTCTTCACTGCCTCTGCAATGTCTCTTGCTTCCATAGGAACTTCCTTTACTTCAACCTTCTTTTCTTCAATCACTGTTTCCTCAACTACAAATTATTTCTTGTCTTTAGGAATCTCGACTTCTTCAGCTGTCACAACTTTAGGAGCTTCAATCTCCATTGAAAATTTTGTATCATACACATCAAGAGGAATCTGAGTATCCTCAACTATATCTTTTTTTTCCTTCTTCTGTTACCAAGCAAATGGAGCATCTTCATCATGCACTTCTTGAGAAACAACATTGATTCTATTCTTTAACAAAACTTCCTTTCGAATTTTTTCAGTTTCTTTTGCTACCTCTTCACTTTGACCAATCATAAGCTTGTTTACTCTTGTTTTTTTCTTAAAATCCTTCTTAGCACCATTCAAAATTGTCTTCATTTCCTCAATAGACATCACTAGACATAAATCTGCAAGAATATGCTTTCTCAACTACTCATCTTCAGTTCTTGCATTCACTCTCCTCCTTTCCAAAACTTCATATAGTCCCTCAGGAAACTCAGGCATGATCTCAATGAGAGTCAAATTGAAAGCATTCAAATACTTTATTGTTGCTTCTTCGAGAATTCTTTGACCAGTACTATCAAAGGTATCATACCATTCACATAGTGGCTTACAATTACCATCCTTGACTATGCCTCTCTCAACTTCCTTTATAGACATACTCGCTTTGTCAATTTTCATCTTTTTCCTTGCTTTCTCTTCATCGAAGGGCCTATCCTTAGAGACTATTGTTGCCTTTGTGCCCTGAAGCTTAATTTCTCTTACTTCTTCATCAGATTTTGTTTCCTCATTTTCCTCAACTGCAACATAATTTATTTTTCTTTTATCGTTCTTCCTCTTTCCTTCTCTATTAGATGTCTTCATTTTAGCTTCCACATGGCTTGGTTTCACTGTAGAAATGGATAAGGGTACAAAGCTCCTTGTTGATCTAGATCAGGTAGAGGATGTTGTCGGACTAGCAGATTCAGTTCTAGTAGGCTCTTCTTCAACTTGTTCTCTCTTTCTTCTAGCTTCTCTAACAACTTCAGCTAATATATCCATGCTCTCTACAAAAGCTTCCACTTCTTTTCTTACTCTTTGGATTATCATTGGCTTCTTCAACTGCTCTTGTACTTGAATATCTTTTTATTCATAGGTTCCAAATCTCTCTTCTATCAGATCCAGAGGTTTACTCAATAGATTATGTGCATATAGTTCCAAGATGTTCTCCTTAACTTCATATCCCATTGGAATAATCCAGACTGTTCTAGGATCTGTAGCTTCCATCAAGAATCAATCAATGTCAACCATAAAGTAGATAGTGTCCTTGTACTTCTCCACAATACACTTATGAATTCTCTCTTGCTTGTATCTCACTCTAAAAACTATTTAAATATCCCAAGATAATAGTTTTCCTAGCTTTGCTATCACCAACTCTATGCAAGATATCTCTAATTTGAATAACTACCAGTTTATTAGCTTTCTATTGTACTTTTCCCAATCGCATAAATTCATTCATAAAGTAGAACATACATGACAATAGATTACCATAATTAAAGGAATTCTTATTATCTTTCTTGATCTTACCAAGATTCTCAATAAAATAACTTTGGAGTAACTCACATAGATCATACTCTGCATTCTCCTTCACCATCTAATATGATGCATAGATCTAGTTGTATTGAATACATAATTATCTCAGTTGGAGTGATAGATCTTGTAACCAATGACCATAGAAGAAAATATAACATCCACTTTAATAATATCATCAATTTTCATATCTCTTTCATCAAACACTAAACCGGTTGCATCAGTAACTATCTGATTTTTCATGGATTTCAAGATTGGCAACCCACCAAAGGAATTTAAACCAGTAATAGTGCATATGGATTCTTTTGTAATCTTAAAAGGTTGAATCAACTACATAAATTATGCATGAACTCAACTCAAAATATACTAGACCCACTTGTTTTCTTCAAACATGGGAAAATTTATAATCTACATGAATTTCTTCTCCTCTAAGGTTTTGAATTCAAGTTTTACCCTAAAATCTTCTCCAACTATATGATTTGTATACAAATTCAATAACTATGAGCTCCCTAACTCCTCAATATTTGCATGAATGTATGCCCTAATGTCTTTAATATCCAAGACGTCATTTGGAATGGATGAAAATGTACCTAAGGGCTCTATCTCAATAGATTTGAAAGGATGCCACTTGAATTTTGGACAGGGTCTATCCTTGATATCAACTACCAATAGAGCAGCCATTTTCACAAATTCAAAAGTTCACAATTTTTCCTGATAAATACCTGTTGGATTAGGGTGTGTTTTCCGAATCACCTTCACACTTGAATCTTCACTAAGTTTTGCAAAAAATTTCTTCAAAGCTCTCCAAACTTCTTCTTCTTGAGGTGAAAAGTGACAAATGAAGAATACAAATTACCTTTTATCATTCACACTCCTTACTTTTTGTCGCAACAAATGATTTTTCCCTAACTCATCTGGATACCCTATTTCCATACTTTGTGAAGGATAACTCTTTTGTGGACCTTCAACTCTACATAAATACTCTCTCCAACTATTTCAGCAACATTTTTATTTCATCAATTCATTCACTGCACTCATCCATATCCTAGTACCAACTACCAGTAGGGGGTTTAAAAGATTTTATTGAGAACTCCCCCTAGGCCAGAGGCCTAAAACTAATTCTTGGAGGAATTACCAAATCCTAGTTCTGGTGTGGACTCATTTCCTACAAAAGAAGGACTCTTCTTCATGCATATCTTCTTCATTTGAGTCCTAGTCTCATTTGCAGTAATTTTTCCTTTTCCCTTTTCATCCTTTTGCATGTTTTCCTTTTGATTTATCATACCCTTTCCACTTCTACAAAATTTAGCAATGTGACCAGATTTATTGCAATTGTAGCACACCAAATTTCTTTGTCCAAACCAGTTGTTCCATTGATTTTCTCTTGATTTGCACTGGTTAGCAATATGGAAAAATCTATTGCATGTATAACATTTGACATCTCTATACATGTTGTACATCATATTTCTACATTCATTTGACTTATGACCATACTTACTACAATTAAAGCACTGACCTGAGAATGATGGACAATGTGGATTCATTTTGCTTCTACATTGAATAGCCATATGACCAAATTTATTGAAAAAAAATAGTAACCATTGAACCTTTGAGCATTAGGTTGTCTTACTAGATACCTTCTAGCTTTGTTCATCTAATTTCCTTTCCTAAATCTCCTTTGTCTAGATTTAGAGCTTTCTCCTTTCTCATATCCAAGACCTCACTTGTCACCTTTAGTCCTCTAAATTTTAATTAGTTCATCAAGCTTGGCTGAACTAATCTTGAACTTCTCCTTGAATTCATTTGTAACAACAAGTTCATCTCTAAGATCAACAATCTACTTTTCAAGCTCTTCTTCATTATTTCTCTTTCAAGGACTTAGTAAGCTTCTCTTCATTCTTCTTTATGTCTTCAATCTCCTTGGTCATCCTCATCACAATAGATTCCATCTCATGCTTTAGGACAACATTATCTCTAGTAAGCTTTTCACATTCCTCTATCTTTTCCTTCAAGGCTTGACTCAGGTGTCCACCTTCCATGTTCTCACTTTCTTTCTGTTTAAGCTGATCACAAAGTTCCTTTCTCTTTTCCCTTGACTCATTGTTTTATCTTTCAATGATTGAATGAATTTCTCAACATTCATGAGATGTTCTTGCAATTCCCATACTTCATATTTTGACTAAACAAGATCATTTAGGGCCACCAAAAGTTGTTGTTGAAGACTGATTGAATCCATTGAATCACTCTCTCAGATCTTACCCAAGATTTTAAACTTCTTCTGAGGAACCTGGATCTAATACCAATTGTTATAATCAAGGAACACTAAGAGGGGGTGGGGGTGAATCAATGTTTTGAAATTTTTAACTTTATTAATCTAATCTTTTAAGCACTTATAACCTTCAACCAAAAGAAAGATGTATGAACATAAAAAAGGAAACCAAAACACCATAACACAAGGATTTTTTATGTGGAAACTCTATTAGGGGAAAAACCATGATGGAGTTCAATCCATATATGATCTGGGTATACTCAAAAAGATGTTTACAAAATGGGAATGCACTTGCATTAAGACACATAGCCTAGGGCTCACTGCTCAAAAATAGAAAGGCTCACTACCTTGCAATCAATGTCAAAAGACAACTAGAGTGGTGAACTATGAAATAGCATCTAAAAATTCCTAGGAATAGTTTTGGTTAAGCACATTAATCACTTTCTTGACCTTTTGTCTGATTCTACTCTTCTACTCTATCTGCTTTAATTCACATCACAAATCCTTTATTGAACAAGTGAAAATGTGCATACTCACTCTCCAATCCTTCTGGCTCTCGCACACACATCAACATGCTTTGTACATGTATCAAAATGATATAAAAAATCACTTATATATATCTACTACTAAGGATTTAATCACTACATGTCAGTTTCAACAAAATAGAAAATATTTACAAGTAGTTAGCTCAATCCAAAAATAGTTTTTAATGCATACCAACCAAATTCGGCCACAACATAGTGAGGACCCAAATCAACATGCTCAAATAGAAAAACACTTAAACAATTACTCCTTGGATATCTGCAATAGGCTATATTCACCAAGTCGGCCTTTTGCACTGAGAAACAAAAAATTAATCAACCAGATCTTCTAACTTGTACAACAATTGATACAAGGCTCTAATATTCAAGGATAGCACATATTATACACCAAACTACCTTCCCTAAGATACACAACTCAAAAAGATAACAAAAAATTGCATATGAATCGATGGACACAATTTTGTCGGATGATCTGTTCTTATTGGATAGTTAATCACAAAACTTCGATGTGACTTCCAGTATGATAAAATACTAACATGTGGATTGAATCACTGACTAGGGTTTCCATCAATGAAAAAACCAGATAACTTGTGCAGTGTCTCTTGACAACAATGCTGATAAAGTAGTATTGCATGGATGTTACCTTTTTTTGTACCATGTTGATAAACTAGTGGTGAAAGATGTTACCTTTTATTTTCGTACTTGAATCAATCACATTTTTGAAACTTCCCAATATTCTTCACTTTGCATCCTTGAATTGAGCATTGTATCCCTTATCAACCATCTATCCAACACTTAAAATATTATGCTTCAAACCTTCCACATATAGAACATCATCAGTATTATTCTTACCATCACGAGAAATACATCATTTTCCATGGATTACACCTATTTTATGATCACCGAATCTTACAACACCACCATCATACTTTTCCAGGCTCACAAATTTTCTTTTATCACCTATCATGTGATGAGAACATCCACTATCAATCACCCATTCATCGATCTCTTCAACTCAAGTAGCTAGGGATTTGATGCTGGAAGGAAACATTCCTCATATCTATTGGAGAGAAGCTATGAGTACTGTTGTTTACATCCTCAATCAAGTACAAGTCAAAGGTGATACTGGTAAGACTCCTTTTGAGCTATGGTTTGGTCACAATCCTACTGTTAGATATTTCAAAATATTTGGGAGTAAGTGCTTTATTAGAAGAGATGAACATATAGAAAAGTTTGATGCCAGAAGTGATGAAGGAATGTTTCTTGGTTATTCTACTAAGAGTAAGGCTTACCAGTGCTACAACAAGAGATTGAGAAAATTAGTTCAAAGTGAAAATGTCGAGGTTGATGAAGACATAGCTAGACCATTCAAAACCTGTGGATATGATTTAGATGATCAAAATATCAGTTCAACAGTAAGTGATCCACTCCTAGTATTGCAGCTAGTACACTAGGCATGGACCCTACATTTAGCAATGCTTTTTCTTCAAATAACATGCAAGTTGACACACAAAATGATCACATTTTGCAAGAAAAATTCATTAACATTCATGAGTATTTAACATGTCCCCAACATTCACTATGTCTTGAAAAAATTTCAACCACTATGATTCCTACTATAGAAAACATCCATTGCATGCTTGAATGTAACAAAGGCCTAAACATTAAGAAACAAATTGTTGAGATATACCACAAACATGTTCCTTCCATCTCTAGTACATCTCAACCAGCAAAAATTGTGGTTAGCGAAGAAGGACCTAACACTCCTCCTCCCTCCACAATAGCATCCATACCTACCTATACCATTCCTGAAGTCACAACCAGAATACAATAGGTTAGTAATGTGATTCCTTCCTCAACTATTCCTACTAGCATTCCTAATTCTTATTGGCATCACATGTTCTATCGTCTTCCACCATCTATAAGCATCCCCTTCACTTTCCCTACAACTACATAAACTCCATGACCAATTTCCCTTCCCCCTCATACCACTTACATTGACCCTCTCATAACACAACTTTTCCAAACCATTTCCTCCATGCAAAAACAAATATCCACCATAAACCAAAACCAAAATGGACCACCCACCTATTATGTTCATAGCAGCTCACTATCTCTAGAAATACTATGAACACTGATGCCACAAGGAATATAGATGCCTAGATTTGAGAAATATGGAGGGAAGGGATATCCTTCTAACCATGTTAATGCTTACACCACCTTATGTAGTGACTTTGTCCTTGACGATAAACTATTAGCCAAACTATTTCCTAGGACTTTAAAAGACACTACCTTAGAATGGTTTTTATCCTTACCAAACAATTCAATTATTTCATTCAATGAAATAGTTGATGCATTTATAAATAATTTCCAAGTGCATATGACTCCAAAGAAGACCTTGGCTGATTTGATGAGATGCAAACAACAAGAAGAAGAAAAGATAACTAATTTTATCTCACGGTATCAATCACTTTACTCTCAAATTGATGTCAAGATTCCTGATCCACATATTCAAAAGATGTTTATAGAAAACTTGCAAATTAAACTACAAGATGAAATAATAATGATGAAATTTCCCTCCTTTATGCACTTGTGTACCACCCTTTGTGATTATCACAATTCAGTTAGTTGTCATGATGCAAAGTCCACTTCTAGTTGAGCTCAGAAATTTGAATATGCCAAACCAAAAAATTCACAACCATTTAGAAACCAAAACAAAGGGGTTTTACAATTCAACCCCCCTCAACAACCAACTCAACCTATCAAAAACCATGTAGCAATTGTTAAAGCTATGATACCTTATAGTTATGGAGATTTGAAATGATAGTTCACACCTTTATCAGAAACTCTTCATAACACAATGTCCCAACTTATACAACAACAAATAATTACTTTACCTATTGTTAAACCACTCGATCCTACTAATCCTTTACCTCCAACCTTTAAACCCAACGGTTATTTCTATTATCATAGATAAAATGGACATGACATGGAAAATTTTAAGCATCTTAAACACCTTGTGAAAGGCCTCATTGATTCTGATCGCCTATCCATTGCAAATATTAATGTTAAAGGAAATACGACTATTGCCTCCCAAATCAAAATTTACAAATTTTCACTGATCCAATGACCAAACATAATGTGTCATTTGTCAATGCTAGTGAAAATCCAAACAATGATGTGATGAATGTTCATACAGATGTTGCACATCTTGATCCTATTCCACATACCACTACTATTAATCCTATAGATGAAATGGTAGGTGTGATAGATGTTATCCCTCTTAAGTGCCAACCTAAGAAATCTTTTGATAATACTTTCTCCTCTAAGGACATCCTTCCAAATCTTCCTGATGGTCCTCTTTACATAGCCAATCATATTATGATAAGCACAATAATAGGATACTCATAGATCCCACCTGTGGAGAGAATATGATCACTAAGGAATTTTTGGTATTGCATGATCTTTGACAAGATGATTAAGACAAACCAATAGCATCGACCAAAAAAAGAAATGGTTTTGTTTTCCATATGATAGGTTTGATCATCCTTCCATTACAGATAGGACCTAAAATAGCAGATGTTACATTCTCTATCATCCTAGAGTCAGACCATTTTTGTTTTCGGCTAGGCCATCCATGCCTTTGCTTAATGAAATTTGTCCCTTCGGTCATACACAAATGTTTAAATTTTTTGTTGGATAATGACATATTCACTATTCACCATAGTGGCTTTAACCCTTTGTCTTCTAAAGGAAACTTATCCTTAGAAGCCTTCTGGCCTGAGCCCATGGAACCTATCACACCCAAGAAAGACTTCTTTTTCATTGCTTACCAAAAGTTGAAAGCAAAGAAAGTTGCATAATTATCCCTTCACAACATGTCCCCATCCACTTCTGACACTCCATGATGCCTCCTTGTATCAAACAAGCTTATAAAGCAAAGAAGAAAGTGGATGAAAAACCTTGCATGGTTTCTTTTGTTCCTCCCCTTAGGGAAGAAAATCAACCTAAGGTTGATCAACCCACTTCTTCACAATCCCAACTTGGCAATAAAACCAAAAGAAATAGAGGAGCTGGGGAGCGTAGGTATAAATGTCATGCCCTTGCTCGCAAGTCACAAGATGAAGAAAATAAAGAAAATCAACATCTGCACTTGACATTGTAGACACTTAAAATATGCATTCATTTCAATTCATCATTTTAATTAAATAACCTTTATTTAATTAAAATCTAACATTTCATCCTTTAATTAAATAGATTCACTTTATTTAATTAAATCATTACCTCATTTGATTAAATAGATCAATTTGTAATCAAATCCTAACATTCTGTATTTTGATTAAATAAATCATCTCCTAAGTTCATCTCCTTTAAATAAATTAACCTTTTTCTTACATCATCCTTTTAATTAAATAAACCAAACTTTATTAAATTAAATCTCAAATTCATATTCCTCCTTTTTGGTTTAAATAAATCCAAATATCTAAGTCAAATGTGTCAAAACACCTAATCATTATATTAAATTAATCAAGCCATGATTAATCTAATATAATCACCCATCACATTCTCTAGCTTTTCCCACTTGCACAAATAAAGCATTTTAAGTCAAAAAATCCTCATTTTCCATCAACAAGGCATCTTTGGATAATATTCCATCAAGTTTGAATTTCAAACAAGTTGACTTGTCCCTTCCAACATGGAATTAACTCCCCTCTTACATGTCCCCCACTTGGCATTTAAGTCCATTTTTCTCCCTCCAACAAGCCAAATTTGAATTTGAAAAGGCCAACTAATCTCATTTATTGGCACATTTACCAAAACTTGCACATCCTCCATCCACTCACAAGGTGACAAGCTGCTCCTTCTTATTGGCTAAATCTTTATCCCACATTGATCTCTTTTTGGAATTCTTCCAACTTGAGATTCTATAAATAGAAGGCTCATTCTCCATTTCTATCATCCACAATATTCATGCAAAGTTACTCTCTTCAATTGAGAGCTAATTTTGTCCACTTCATAGCATCTTCAACAATGTTCATCATTTGAGCTTGTCAAGGATTGGGAAAGGGCTTCCTTCCACAGAAGCACCAATCCACTATGAGATAAATTTGGATTCATGTTTTTTATATGCTTATTTAGCTTTTCTTATTGTTTTAATTTCTTATTTAGCATATCTAACATGATGTAATATTTAATAGGGATATTAGATTTGTTGTGTTTTGCTTGACTTCCATGAAAATTCTTGTCAAGGCCTAAAATTTTGCATATTTAGCATCCATAGACATAAGCAATGCATGATGACCCTCCTCCCCAATCACAACAAAAAGATCCAAAACAATACCAACAACCCATGGTACACCCTTCATTGGAAATTATCATCTGTCATCCTGTTGTGTTTAAGCTGGATGATGATGATGAGATTACTAAAATAGATGAAGAGGTGCATAATGATCTAAATACATTATTTTCCTCTTCCATCTTCTTAAATGATAAATCTACTACAACAAGTGTAACCTGGTACTTCCCCTAGTTCGACACTTTCACTTGTCCTTTTAGTTAGTTGTCCTCCCTTGGCATACACAAAACATGATTGGGAGGTAGATGACTTGCTCATAGGTTTACTTGGATTTTCCTTACTAGTCTTTTGCATTTTCTTTTTCTTTTTCTTTTCCATGTGTGTAATGTGTTCCCCTATGATGTTCCATTTGATGTTCTCTCTCTCTTTGTGACATTTCTCTATTTGTACCTTCATTCTTCTATATGTCATACATAGCTTTTTCCTTTTCTTTTCCTTGTCTTTTGCTTATGTTTTCCTTTTGGGGATGATGCAATGAATTGAGACCAAAATATATCTTTCATGTTGACTGAAAAGGCCCCTTTTTATTTTCTTTTTTCTTTTTCTTGTGTTTTCCTTTCGAGGATGATGCAAGGAATTGAGGCAGAAATGTCTCTTTCATGTTGACAAAAAAATATTTTCCTTTTCCTTTTTCTTTCAGCTTTTTGTTTTGTTCTTTCTTGTGTTTTCCTTTTGGGGATGATACAAAGTGTCAAGAAATACTATGTCTCTTCCATGTTGACCCAAACATATCTTTCTTTTTTGTTTTTTTCACTCTCTTTGTGTCATTCTTCCAGTTCTATGTATTTGGGGAATGATGACAGTTCCAAACTCTTTACAAAACATTGTAGCAAATAACATACTGACCCCAAATCCATAGATCCCTTATGTGTTTGATGTTTTCTTTTTGGGGGCAACTCCTTGCTTTTTCTTTTTTCTTTCTCTTCCATGACATACCCTTACTCGAAAATGTATGACTTGGAATAGGGGCTTTCTAAGTTGGATCTCATGTCTTTTTTCTTTATTACATTTCTCACTTGCTACTTTAAACTAATTTCTCACAGTACAGTGTGTAGTAATTCCTTTAAAGTGGGGGCATACATTAGCATTATTCATTTTTTATTTTTCTCTTTTTATTGGTTCTTAGTGCATCCTTGTTACTTCATATGATGCATTTTGTCACTTTGTGGATGAGATTGGGTGTAGAGTCCTTCATGAGTGTGATCTCTCTTAGCATATTACATTCCTCTTAGTGGCTCCATGCAACACACTACATCCTCTAAGTTGTGAATTTTCTATCCTTTCATTAGTCCTCTCTTCAAGACATTAGACACAATGTCTCCTAAGTTAAAGACATCACATGAACTAAACAACCTTCCATAACATAGCTTGCATTCATGTGGTGACATTGTGTTTGTTCATGAGGTCCAAGAATACGAAGATTTTCTTGTATCATGAAGCTCAAAATTCCATTTTCTTTTGTGGTGCCTTATTAAAGTTATAAGCAGGTCTAACTTTGGTATGGTTGAGCGGGAAGCCCATTCCAAGGAATGGTGTTTCCCCATAGCCACCTGTGTGTGTGTGAGTGCATGCCAGCCATGAGTGTATGTTTCTCACCTTTTAGCCCTTCTCACCTGGAAGACAACCATGAGTTTTGTCACCTCAAAGTGAGTATACATTCCATTTTTATAAAACCAATCTAGATCTGATCCACAACATGATGAAAAAATTATCAAAGCTTCATCTGACTCTCTTTCAGACTTCTCTCTTTCATTCTTTTGTGTGTTCTTTTATGCTTATGATTGGTTTTCCATGGGATCTTGATCTCGGGGGCTTGATCATCCCTCTTGATTGTTGTTGTCTCATCATACAAAGCATCAATGCATTTGGAACCTCTTGATGTGCATGTTGGGCTACTTTAGTGTCAGTTTGAAGCAAGTTCATCCTCTCACTAAAGTGGGGGCTTAATGTGTTGCCAAAAAATGTATAGTTAGACATTTTTATGCTCACTTGAGTCTCTCTCATGGACTTTGGCTTGATTTTTACTAGATTTAATGTTGTAATGTGGTCAACACATTCACATTAGGTCTTGGACCCATGAGAATCATTAAGAATTCTAGGATGTCTTCTAAAAGTGTTGTGAAGTGTTCTAACCCACTTTCACTCTTTTCTAGGACCCTTTCATTATAATTCACTTAAATAACCTCTTTTTATCACTTACCAAGTCTTATTTCAAAGTGTTGTGAAGAGTTGTAACAAACTCTCATGCTTTTTTATGCTTGTAATCATTAATTCAACTCTTTCTTATGTTTACACGACCCCTTAATACAAATTTTGGCCCTACTTAATTGTATTTGAGAATATTCCCATTAAACCTTATTAAATACACTTTAATCCTCAACACCTAGTAAAATTTCCATGGTTGGACCAAGTCGCTAGCCCGAGCGACTTAGTCCCACTGGGCACAAATATCAAAATAATTTTAAATTTTTGGTGGGATTTTATTTTTTTGACCTTAAGGTTGGTCTATGATGTGTTATTTTCCAAAAAAATAGTAAAATAAAGTATAAATAAAGGGTTTTCCCCTCATTTTACATCTCTTGCAATCTTCTAATTTCCTAATTTCTTTAATGCATTCACTTAATCATTCTCAAGCATTCTAAGCACTTTCAAGCATCCATTGGAGCATATTGGTGCACATCTTTAGATTTCAATATCAAGGGTTCAGTGAGTTTGTGACATTGCATGTTATTCATTCATCATTGTCTACTTATTTCATTTCATTTTCTAGGGTTTTATTACCAAATTGGGGTTTTACCAAGGCAAACCCCTATTCTCTAACCCTTAACCAATTTCCCCCTCCTTGCATGTGTGTTTGTAGGTCTTCTATGCAAATTTCTCAAAGAGGAAAGAGTTAAAAAGGTGTCGTTAACTCATTAAAGTCATTCAAGTCAACAAAGCCCTAATTAAAGCTTGGAGACCTCTTTCAGCTCATTTTCTACAGAATCCTAACTGGACACCCATCAGGAAGGGAAGTGTAGACCGAAAGCTAGAGATTCTTGTCCCAAATTTCTTAAGATTCCCTAGTGGACTAGGTCACCATCTATGGTGAATTAGTCCCACTACTAGGCCTAAAAAGTGATTTTTGCATTTCTAAGTACCCATTTGGCATAAACCTGTTCTGATAGAATCTCCTCGAAATAGGACTAAGTCACCCAACTTGGCATAAGTGTCCCAATTGGCTTCAATAGAAAAATCTATAGAATTCTAGAGCCTCTCTATATCACATTTTAGTTTCTAGGTGCACCTCTCCAATCCTATTCATTTATGTTATTGTTTAATAGCATTCTAGGCCATTTTGCATACATCACTATGTTTTCAAACAAGTTGCATATCTTAGGTTTTGCATTCATATTCATTATCTTTTATTAGTTCTTTGCATTTAGGGCATTGCATTTATACATATTTCAATCATACTAGCATTAGCCTTTAGTGAACCCCCATTATTTTGTGAGATACCTTTCTCCTCTTAGGTGTAAAACCCAAGAAGTGTAAGAGAGAATCCTCCTACAAAAATTTGTGGTTCAATGACCTTGACATGATAATGGATCTTCAATTGCTACAACAAACGATGAAGAAATATACCCTTGAATGTTTTATAAATACTCTTGTAAATTATCTAATTCTCTTGTGAAGTCTTAGGATTCTTAAATCTTGATAGCTTAGGTTCATATCATAATTTCTTAGGTGAAATAATGATTTGAAGCATTATTTATATATGCACTTCATAGAACTTACCATTTATTAGATCCTAGATGTCAACATTCATGAAATTCAAATTCAAAACCCTAATTTTCTACTCAAAACCCTAAAAGGGGGCCAAATGGGACTCATACACTACTTGTGATGTATAGGTCCCATCTGGCTAGGACTCATACACCCAAGGTGGCATATGGGTCCCACTAGGTCTTTTTGGTTAGAGGAAATGTTGGGGAGTTAAGATATTAAGTGTATTTATTGATTATGTTAGGATCTTGGTTTAAATAAGCCATAGGATGCATAATAAAGGGTATTAGGGGCCTATTAATGATGATATGAAGGTCATAAATGCATGAGGGCCCAAAAATTAATGTGAAGGCGTAAATAAATACACTTTACAATACTAAATTAAGGAAAAATTATGTCAATTTAGATTAAAAGGGCCCTAAACCTAATGTGAATGTCTAAAACACATTGCAACACTAGATCAAGGAAAAATTAGGTTCATTTTAATGTTAATCATTCCCAATTAAGTTTGAAAATATAAAGGATGACATTTTTCTACACTACACTCCCGAAGTCCATGTTCAGTCATTTTGGTCAGGACACTTTGTGCCAGAACAAGACACTTTGGAATTATTTTTGAGATAAGTTCTAAGTGTCCTCCACTCATCTGATTTGAATCAAATAAGTCTTTTTTGATAGCTCCATGTTCAATCTACTTATAACTGGTCTTACTTTTTAGTTTTTAGTTGGTTTTCTATTTTATTTCCACTCCCAAAAGTGCATTTCAGTCATATTTAGCCATTTCATACGCAATGGAAATTGCAAGATTCCTTAAAGAATTCATTCAATCAAGGGTTGAAAGTGGATGGTAACTTGAGGGATCTCATTTCTTGATGAAATAGAAGAATAGTTAGGTTCATTGCACTCATTTTACCCTTTCTATTTATAGTAAGTTTGGTGAAATAGCCAAAATTTGGTATAAAACCCTGTGTAGTGAACCCTAATGCATTTTTCTATGTTTCATTACCCAAATGGGGTTTTACAAAGGAAATCCCTCGTTTACCAAAAATAAACAATTTTTCCCATGTTGTGTTTTTGTTGCAAATTTTAGGTTAAAGAAGGGTTGAAGATCTTTTGGAGAATGATTGGAAAAGTTGTCAAAGTTGCAAAAGTTGTCAAATTTGTCATCAAGCTATAGAAACTCACCTACATATATTATTTTTGAATTTTCGACACTGCCACCTAGATTAAAAAGAAACCTATAAAGTTGCATCAAAGGATCATATTTTTTTTTTGAAAACCTTGACAAAAGACCCATTTTCCCATTGGTGAATGAGTCCCAAACAACCCTTTGAAAGTGTTTTTTGGTGATTGGTACACATGACTGAGACCTTCTTAGATCTACATAAAGTTTTTTTTTTTGTTAGTATTGAGCTTTATATTTCTATTTCAAGTTTGAATTGGTAAAATTAAGTTGATTTGTTATTTTTTAGTTTTCCTCCCAAAAGTGTTGTTCAGGCTACAACCCATGTCCTCAAACATAAGGAAATCTATAGATTTCCTCATTGAGTTGACTCCTCTAAGGGTTTTAAGTCAATTCTTTGTGTGGATCTCATTTCCTAATGAAATAGGGAGAAATAGGTCTATTTCCCCCATTCCATAATGGGACCCCCCAAAAAAACCTATATTTCTATGTTTTAGGTGCTATGCCACTATTCTTATATTTAACATAGGTGCAATACAACAAGCTTCTCCCTAGATGAAGTAGACCAACTAGGGTAGGAAAAAAATTATCTAATGAGTAGCCCCCACATGAAACCAGAGCTTTATACTTACTGTGGTGCACAACATGCACAAATATCTCATGAGAAAACATTAAACATTTATGAATTACCGAAGTGATCACATTCATGGAAACTAGCGACATGATGCCTAGTTTCACTCTAAAAAATTCTAACTCTAGGATGATATCAAAATGAGAATTTATATTCTTGGGTCCTACCAAGACTAAGAGAGTGATGAAACCAATTGGAGAGACCCAGAGTCAGTTGTGTGTACGTATTTTTTTTTAATTTTTTTAATACCCATCCTTATGCAAGAAATTTATCAAGAAAGTCTCCTCTACTATAAAATTCACATGACATGTGAGATCAACTAGAACACTAGTCATGTCATTCCCATTGATGCATTCGAGAATGTATAGAGGAGAGGGATTTTTTTCATTTTCATAAGTATGTCTTGCGATGTGAAAGTTATAGCTGGTGATCCATTCATAGTCTGGGAAGAAGGAATAGGGAGATGAATAAAAGAGGAAATGCTTACACACTATGAGGGGACTTCCTCAAGATACCCCAAAGGCTCAAGAATCAGATGGTGACCTATCTATATTTCACTTCACAGAGCCTAGGGGTCCTTCTAACTACACTGCTAGGGGTCCTACATTGGGTTGCAAGGTTATGCACCATCCAACATACAAACCTATAAAACACCTAGAATACAAGAGAAAATTCCTTCAACACCATGAAATGGCACCAAAATAGTTCACATCCATTTCACTAAAATGTAGAGGGGCACTAGCTGCTCGAAGACCTTAGGTCATGGGAGGGTCCTAAGCAATAGGATACCCTAATCTACCTCAAGCTTTCTAAATGATTTGAAAAGGTTAAGTTGCTAAGGTCTGTAGTGTCAAAAAATGTTGGTAAAATTTTCACACTTGTTTGGGCCCTCCTTATAAAATTGAGCTTAAAGTTGCCTTAACTTAGTGTTGTAATGTGTTTAACACACTCACATTTGGTCTTGGGCCCTTGTGGAATAAATGAACCTAATTGTACCTTATTTTAGGGTGTTGTAAAGTTTTGTAACAAAATTTCACACTTTTCTAAGGTTGTCATTAATAATTGGGCTTCTTTATGCTTTAATTAGCCTTATTTTTTATGCACAAGCCTCATTTAATGCATCTTTCCAAGGATGGTCCATGTTGATCATCAAATCTTATGTTTCTCCAATAGTCTTATGAGAAATTCAGTGAGTGGGGGACAAATTGCATCTCACTGAATACCTCTGGGTTTTTTATAGAAAGGCGACTCTTCTTTTGGGGTTTTGAGATAAGGGGAGAAAGGAAATGTAAATATAAAACATAAAAAGCGATGCGTGAAATTTTTTACAAGATTTCAAACCAAAATTATTCCTATGATTGATATAAAAGACATGAAATGCCACAAACCCTCATTGTTGGAAAGAGAACAAACAACAAAGGTTAACTTCAAGCACAATGCAAACTTTCAAATATTTTCACAGGAATTGTTCATTAAGGTCCAATCAAACATATAGATTTCTTATGAGTAAATAACGATATTCTAGAAATTACAAGAACTCTATCTCCTAATACATCAAAGCATAATAGAATAACAACTTTAAGGAAAAAAAAAAAAGGTCCAATGACAGTTCAATTCTCCTAAGCTACTATTCCACCATACAAGCATAAAGCATAGAAATTCACTACTTAAACTATCTAAATATGGCTTGCAATACACAATGTTTCATTCAAAACGACAACATAAAGAAAGCTTGAAAAAGGCCATACATGCACAATCTCAATAAATTATCCTCAATAGTTTGTGCTTCAATTATAAAATGAACTTTGAAACAAAGGTCGGATGCCAATTTGACAATAGTTTAAACCTTAAGAGATATAGCATGCCAGAATAAAGTAGTTATGTAACTTTCTTTTGAAAATAAGTCTAAAAAACTTAAGAAAACTAAAGAAAACACTTCTTTCGACAAAGAAACAGTTCCTTGAAAATCTATCTTTGTTTGTGTCATCATCCTCTTTTTATAGCTGCCAAAAGAAAGAAACACCACCTTAGTCTGGATTAATTTCTGCCAAAAGAAAGAAACATCGCCTTAGTTTGGATTAATTGCTGCCAGGTACTGACAGTTGATAGCACACAATCTGATCATAGACCCTTGGTTAGGCCACAAAATATCTTTGCATTAACTCTCAATTACTACATTAATACCCTTTAGATATTTAGTAAAGATAGAAGCTCATATACGATTAGATCCTAAGAACAACAGCCTGGAAAAGGACCCAATTGATTGGTTACATCACTCCAAGGCACCGTCTCAAAAATTCCATCCCAAAAACTAAGAAAAGAAAAGAAAAGGTTAGCTAGATTAGAAAAAATCCTTAATCAGATAGGTTTATAGGTTGTGGAGATAACCCACGAAAAGGAGATGACATGTCAGCAGGGAAAAAACTCCCAAGCTTGCAAATATAGCTCCCAAGAAAATGTCTGACAAGAAAACACGTGTCCCAAACCTTCTCCCCAAAGGAAAATGAAAAGGTAAAAGTTGTGCAGCCACCACATGGCTTATTGCACACCTTTTTGATAATTTTGTTTGAGTGTGAGTGCATCCAATACTGAAGACATTTATGCAAACCAAAAATAAAATGACTGAGGAAAAAACACTTCAGAATTCTGGTGACTCATAGGGGTCTTTTCTTTTGCGAAGAGTTGAACCAGGGCCTCTGGTTGTTCTTGGAGTTTGATTAAAGTGGCACACTGAGCCCCCCAATCTGCATCTGTTGGTAGAACAAGAGTCCATATCTGCTTGTGTGTTTGTTCGAGATCAAAATCTCCTTAAAGGAGATGACACCCCATTTGGAAGAAATTGCAGCCAGGTGATAATAGAGTTGAGAAAGAGGGTACATTTCATGCTCAACATCATCCACCATGGGTATGGCACTTGAGCTTGGAAGTTCAGCGATGGTTTAGATCTTGCGTTGGATTTCCTCATTAATTTGTTCCATTGTCAATGCATTTTCATCTAGGGAAAGAAGAGGAGGTAACTCGAAACCAACCAAGATGGCAAAGTCCTTTTTGATATCAATGACCCTTTTATTCAACACCATCTAATGATCCTTCCATTTTAATGCAACCATGTGGTAGTTCATGATCTCATTGGCTTTGATAGAGGTGACCCGTCGATTGGGGATTCCCACTCTTCTAAGAAACTAGTTGGTGGTGATGCTCAATTTGGAGATAAAACTTTGGGAATCTGCCACTTAGGGTGAACATTTTTGTATGAAGTGGTCAGCCATCGGACCGACCTTGGCATTCAGTTCTCGTACATCCCTTAAAAAGTATAAGGCGGGTCCTAGCACACACATTCCAGTCGCTATCTACTCCCAATGCATATCTATCAACCTCCTCACTATAGGGATGGATTTATATCCTCTTGCAGCAATTAAATATTGGTTAAATTGGGCCTCTCTTACTCTGGTGTTTTCTTCTATTTGACCCTTCTCACGAAGAGCATTTGTTGACTTAGAGCTTAGTCTTCTAACTTCTTGTCTTAACTCTTCTACCTCAGTCTAGATTCTCTGAAGATCATCAATATTTTAGGATCTAGCATCACTTAACTCTTTATTTAAATTCTCATTTTCAGTACGAAGTTGAACTTTCTCATTTTGAGCATCTACAAGCAACCTGAAAATGTCTCCTTGTTGGCCTTGAATTTGGTTCATGTGGGTCACTTCAGCATCCTTGGCTCAAACTTCTTTCTGTAGTCTAATCATTGTCCCTTTCACATTTTCCAAATAAACCTTGTGCTTCCTTTATTTCTTCTCCAATAATTCATAATTAGCATATACCACCCTCTGTGTGGCTTTGGATAGAACCATTTTTTTGTGTGGGCGGGTTTCACTCAAATCTAATCCCACAACATGAATTTCGTAGTCTTCCATCTACATCTGTCCTTTGGGCTTGGAAATATGTGGCCTCATAGTGGTGATAAGTACAGAGTTCTGTTCTTCATTAAAACAAGCTTCAATCCTCTTGGTGGTGGGACTTTTGACACTTTTTTTGTAACATCTTCAACGTCTTTGTCTTTTAAGCCTATTTGGTGGCATCAAAATGACATTGGATATTTTGAGGGACATCAACACTTTGAGCTACAATGGGAGTACTAGGGGTTAGTCCAAAAAAGGTGATGATAGGACAGACTTCATATGTGTGAATGTGGGGAGACACAAAAGTTAGTGTGATCATAGAAAAAGGTGGAATGCCAAACAAAGCAAGGGAAGAAATAGTAGGGGTAAACACGGAAAAAGGTTGATGGAGAGGTGCTTTCCCAGAAGTAAATGGGCTGGGAGTAATGGGAAAAGTAGTAGTTTCAACAATTCCAATAAGGGTCTTTGACAAAGTAATTAATGACACAATGACAGCTACGGCGAATGACACTCCTTTGACACAAAAAAGTTTCAATAGGTTTATTGACAATGGCAGGGGGAATATCCAACATTACTAGTTTAGGAACTAAAGATGGAGGATTACTTTCAATAAGAAGAGGCAAAGGATTTACCAGAGATGCATAAATAGGAAGAAGAGGGAGATAAAAACTTACATGAGCCGCAATTGATGAAACATCTCGCAGGGCAGACTCCACCTCTTCTTCCTATCGAACCAGTACATCAGGGGCACCTAGGCCTTGGATCCTCCTTCACTTTGCATGATTAGGGCTAGCACATTCTGATCCCCTTCCTGCAAATTCCTCTGACATTTGGCCATCAACAGCCACTGAGGATCCTATTGGGGATTGTCGGGTCCCTTTTCCTTTGCTTCAAGCTCAGGACACAGATGGGGTTTGTGGACCCCCTAGCTCTGATTCTGTTCGGTTTTTAGGTTCTCAAGGTCAAGGAATTAGGAGTGGAACTTGTTCCTACTCAATCTCATGGCTTGTCTTGGGATTGCTATTATCAAAATTAACCTCCTTATCATACGCGTCCTCAAACTCTTCATCAAGCTGGAAGCTAACAAACAAAGCACCTGGATTTCTAATTTCTTATCAGAACCTCCAAAATCCTTCCTTATTTCTTTCCAACCATCCCTTACACCTCAGTTATGTATTAAGAGATTTTCTCATTAGGAGAGTCCTCTGATACTGTGCCTAGGGCTCATAAAAACTCAACCATTTTGGTCATTCTTTTGGTATGCGGGCCAAGTTGATGTATATCTTTGCACTCTCTCGAGTAGGATTTCTCCTCCTTTGGAAATACTCCCTAAACTCATTCCTTACATTGAAACACCCATCTAGGTTGTAATTCCATTTTTCATAAATGAGGACCAAACCTAGAGCCATCATTAAATTCCTTATCTCATCCTCAACCTTCTGCTTACTTAATGTTACTTGACTATTTGCAATCATAAGGGGAAGATCAAAAAGCTTTGCTTTATTCCTCCTAGCACCATAGATTGTGTCAAAAGTGGATACTTGTCGGCAAGCTTCTAATGCAAAAGTTAGGTCTGTGACAAATCTAGGGAGTTAAAAAATCTCCCGAGGGAAACCATGAAAGCTAACGAATGTGAAATCCTCACTGAAGAAGTAATCCACTGGGATAGGTGGATGTTCCATCCATTCCATAACATCCTAAGAGAAATGACCAATGGGGTGAGATAGTAAATCTTGCAGCACTGGTCTTAGAAAGTAATCTACAAATTGATAATAATATCTTATTCTTGAAAACATAGGGGTCCACACAGAAATTGGCTAGATATAGCCTCTCTTATCTTTCCTAGACACTAGCACATTCCTAACTAGCCACTCAACATTTTGATGTAATAATAAATGAACTAAGACTAAGAATACCTGAAATTGGAGTCAACATTGTAGTTTCTCAACTACAGCTTCATATTCCTAGCCATCACTTCAACAAAATTGTAGCACCTCAACACCATTTCTATTTTGAGCACAAGGTCTAGGGAAAATTGGAAAGGGTTAACCTCTTTGTTGTCATTGAACCCAAAAACCTAGAACAACATCGAGAATATGGATTGCGTATCCTTCTTAAATTTTATTCACGAAAGAGGCTAGTGAATCTATCCTCTTTCTGGTCTTTCCTTTGTCTCATCCTCATAGAAACTTATTTTCCTGAACATATCTTCTCCCAAGGCATCCATTTGTTCTTCATTAAAAAGGTCAGTGTACCAACTAGTAGTGATACATAGTATATCCCATATAACTTTGGTTGAAATGGTGATCTTGACCCCACGACCCTCAACAAGCTCTATATTTTTGTTAACCCTTTTTGTGCATGCATCAACCAGCTCAGGGCATGGATGCATTCTAGGTAACACAAACTATGGTAGGCCACTATTCTAGAGCTGAAATGCAAAACCCTCTACTGATTCATGTCCCAACATCCTCTGAAAAGCACCTTCCCTAAGACTTTTAGGGTCGGTGGATAACTAAGGGTCATAAACATTGTCAGTGATATCTTGAACCACCTCCTTCAGGATCCATTAGTCAGATTGGAGCTTCCTATAGTGTTCAAATGGTCATTCTTCTAGAGTTGCAACATTGGCGAATGAGTAGTGTCCAAATATATCGGCATAACCAGGTCTTCTATTTGGAAGTTCGGCCTACCTACCAGAGGTAGATGCTTCCACCATGATTTTTTGAGAATGATACAGAGCCTCTCTAGTTACAACAGTTGTTTTCCTTTTGTTTCCTTATTTAGAAAAACTTGCTTTTGAGTGCAATTAATTTCCTAGCTTTTGCATCCAGTTATGAGTTTGCTATTATTGATGGCTCATTAAATGCTACCACCAGGATGACACATGTGGATGGGAGATCTGTATCCCTTGGGAATGCTGAGAAAGCTACAGGAATGGAATTAATACATTCCTTCTGTGGCCTCTTCTTCCTTTTAATTCATTACATTGAAAAGCATGATTTTTGCCATATATGGAGCATGTCAAGATGACACAAGGTACTCCTGAAAAGACATCCTTATTAATTTTTTAGAGCCTTAGCATGTTAATCCATGTATTTTCCCATTAGTGAACTAGTTGGAGCTAATGATGGCAAAGGACACACATCAACAATTAGCGTATGAGGGAATTTACTCTCAATGCCCAAATTTATTTCTCAAGGTATTCCATCAAATCCTCCATATGATTTGTCCACCCTACTCCATTGTGTCTCAAAAATTTCCATTGTCGTTTGACCAAAAAATAGACATCCCGTTGGTGGAGTTCCCCGACTAGCCTTTTCTATATATAGCTATACCAGCTTTTGCAACATTCATTTGAACATATAGTTCTATAACTTCATTTCCCTTCTGCCCACTCTCTTTCTTCCATAATTCACTGCTTCATCACGATGTGTATTGGTCTAGGTACCCCTATTCATCTCCTTCCATAGAAACCTCAAAATTTATTTGCGAGACAACACACTAATGACTGTATCAAGTGTCTGGTGAAGAATTGTGATCCCTTGGTCATGACTGTGATCAAGTGGGTCATCGGCACAGACTACATTATTGATGAGAACCAGCTTTGGAGTAACTACAATGTGCTCTCCCACTTCATGGCCTCAATGCTAGACCTAAATGTGTCAAAGCCCGTGATAATTGTGTTGTGCTAGAAGATGTTCGACACCTATCTGATGGAAGGGCTCAGTGAGATAGTGTGAGTGGCCATTCTCGGCATCGACATCCCAAGTGCTATAGACCTCCACAGGTATATGGACTTTGGAGCATACATGCCCTGGTTGCCCTTCCTTACTGAATTTCACACCATGGACATGGAGACACACCTCTATTCCTCTCAGCCAGTGACCATTTTCATTTTGTGGGAGTATGACATGGAGAAGGTTTTGGGGATTTCCTAGAAAAAGAACTTTATATTCTTGGTAAAAAAATTTAGTGAATAGACCCTAGGTCTGGACTATGCGGCCCACGTGTGTTGTGTGTTTTTCCCCTGCTTACAACCCATCAGATGAAAATAAGAAGAAGAAGAAGAAAAGGAGGAGAATTGGAACCCAATTATGAGCCCCTTTTTGCTTCATCATTGGAGGCTAAAATTTACTTTTTATCTGATCATTGCCTCCCTCTTAAAAACTTTTTGCTCACTTCCCTCTTTTTGATTTTGCTCGAGAGAGCCTTATGTGATATTCTAAGCCTCAGGCCATACACTATATTGTAAATTTTGTCAATAAACATAATATAGTATAGCTTTTTATTTCTTATATGTTAGTCTTGGGTTTTATTCTCAAAACCTTCAAAATAATTACAAAAAATTTACATATGGTAGATAACTGTTAAATTTTTTAAAAGAACTGTGCATTTTAATGGAAAATTGTTAGATAAATACCATTCACAAGTGCATCTAAAACATTTCTCTCCATCTCTTTGAGTCCATAAATATTCTTTCTTTTGCATGTGTTGTTTTTGAAAGGTCCTTTCCACAACACTTTGAAATTTGTAGGTTGCCCTGGTTTTGTAGCATGCCTGTCATACCTTAGCACTAAACCTTCTTCTCTAAACTATGGGTAAGAAATATTTTCATCAAAACATTGTTTTATTGTCTGATCTAACAATTAATGGTGGCTCCATTAACCTTTTCTCTGTCTTTTTCCAGCCTTGGCGTTTTTAACAATTTTTTTTACATCAACTTATACAAAAAAACCTTCAAAGCCAACTTGAGGGTAACTTGGTTTATTAGCAGGGCACCTCATTTATGACTATGCCAATCTCTTTGAGTTTTCAACCCAACACTTTTGATTAACCTAGTTTGGCTCTTATTGGCTGATTTGGTTAACCTGACCCTTCGCAAATAATAATATGATGAATTTTATAGGAAAATATTGTATCTGGTAACAAAATTTAACCCTTGTGGTTCCACAAGACCTTGGACATCGCCAAGTCTAATAGTCTCAGGCAGATTCAACCTAGCTTTTAGCTCCTTTAGAAAATTGTCAAATTTTCCTTCTGTGATATGTTCCCACACATTAGTTCTCTTTTGCTTCCTTTTCCTTGAAGGGAATGTAATAGGATGATCTTCATTTTCTTCCCCATACTTCTCTAGCTACTTGATAACCACTGTGTCTTTGGAAATTTTTTTAAAAGACATGTTCTCTTTAATCATCAGGGTGATCGAGGTTGCAATGCTTGTGAAATATGGCATGAATCCTCAGACAAGATTAGAATAATCCAAAAAAGATCTTATGTTCAATTTTGAGCTTCAGACCTTCTGGGGACCTATTATTATTTCCTCCTGAGACATTGTACAACCGAGAAGCTTTCTTTTGGATGCTCCAAGGAAATATTTCTCTAGATTAAGAATTTAAATCCTAGATCATTGGTCTTTGAAGAAAACCCCTTTAGATGATCGAGATGATCATCTTTTCCTAATGAATCGCCCAGATATATGAAAATAATATGGTTAACTCATCCCTTTAAAGTAATGCCTATTTCCCTTTAAAAAACTACACTAGCGTCAGAGAGCTCGAACAGTGTTTTTGAGTATACAAACATTCCCCACTTGGTGTTAAACATCATCGTTTGTCGATCAGATTCCATTATGAAAACTTCATTATTCCTTGGGTAATCATCTATCAAAGAGGAGATCTCTATCCTAGTTTGAGTTAGAGAGAACTACCACATCAGTGTGGAGGGGTAATAATCTTTCAACAAAATCATTCTTGAGTCTTGAAAGTCAGGATAAAGTTGGATATCCTTATTCCTTTCCAGAACTGGAAATAGATTTAATACCCAGGCGGAAAATTTGATAGGACATATGACCTTTGATTCACCCCATTCGAAATTTTTTTGTGCTACTAGAGCTTCAACCTTTGGGTGAACTATCCTTTGTTTATGCCCAATGGACATGGGTTCTTCACCTTGGGAAATAACCATCTAAACTATACCCGGGTCATAACCTTTGAGATCATATCTGCAACACAAATCCTTTAGTTTTCTTTTATCCCTGTGAGAGGCCTTCCTGTCAACTGATACTCTTTTGTTGTTTCTGACATCAAGCTTATTACAATCCTTCAAAGCTGCAGAGAATCTTTGCTTTGTCAGATCAAAAACTAATTCCAAATGTGTTCTGATAAGAAACATTTGATCGATGATGCTATCTTCAGGTCAAGGATCCCCTTGCATATTGAAAGCTTCAAAACTTTCAATGAGATCCCATACATTATGTATGTGAGATCTTAGCTTCGTATTTATTGTGGTTGCTTGCTCGTGGGTCTAGCATACTATTGATTTCAAAATTTTGGGAGCTTGTATCTTACTTGTGCTCATTTGTTTTGCTAGACTCAATTTGTGGAATGAAGCTTCATATTCGGTATCATCGCCAAAGCATGGAGACTAAAAATGATACGTTCTGGGGTATTCTAATCCCATTAGAAATACCAATCAGACACCTACTCTGGGACCAAAATTGCACTTGACACCATTAAAATGTATGGTCCATACATGATTATCGCACCGATCATCAGAGTCCTCCCGACACTTTAGTAGTTTTAGAAAGACCCGATCTCCATCAAAAATCACATAAGTGCTCAACATTGTAGCATGGAAGTTGCTAAATGGATCAAAATCAATGAACTGATTGAGCAACACCTCTTCTTCTAAAATCTGCTCACCTGTATCTTCTCCCTTTCTAGGAATTTCTACACAGTATCTCTCTTGCTGAAAGGTAGAGGTATGGGAAGCTCCGAAGCATAGATTTGTATCATTTACAATATGTTCAGGATGTAAGGATTCAGATAGAATCTTCACCTTCACCCCATGTTTAGTTCTCAATATTAGGTGGGACCAGTCAAGTGCCAGGTATCTACCAAGTTTGGTGGTGAAATCTCTTGATAGACACATTCCAAAAACTGGTGGAATGTCTGTTATTACTACTTGATGAGTGACTGTTTGAATTGGGCATGATAAGAGGGTCAGGGACAAATCCCTTATCTGTCGGGATTTTCTTTTTTTCCAGTTGCATAATTCATTTTTCAAGGGGTTCATACTTAACTTTTAAAGCATCTGCCACTTTTTTTGGCATAACGATTGTGCTAGCCCCCAAATCAATCATATTATTATGCAACAATTTATCTCCTACTATAAGCATAAAAAAGAAAGGCATAGGATTTGTTGCTCTTACCTCTTTCTATTTAATGTTTCTCATGTTATTTTCATAAGTCATTGCTTTCAGAGCCTGAGGGGGAAGCACAAACCTATCATTTCCTCTTTGATTGTTCAACTAAGTTGCATTCACCTGTAAACTTTTTCCTTCCACCTTTAATGCTTCTTGAAGTAGCTTTTTCTACTTAGCAATTGATATCATATCCCACAATGATACTTTGGAAGGTGCCTTCTTCAATTTCTCCGCTATGTTAACCATCCCAACTGTTTGGGCCTTAGGCTTAAACGGTGGTATTTCTTCCATTTTTGGGAGAAAATATTCCATCATAACTAGGCCTTGTGCTTTATTTTCCTCCTTTTCTGCTAATGGTATGTTATGTGGCTATGAACAAGGTTAGATGATGCATGTAAAATCCTTCTTCTTTGAGGGGAATAGTTGACATGGCTATGGACTTGGGAAGGATTGTTGTATATATTCTCCCGTGAGCCTTCTTTTTGATCTTGTTTTGTAATGTGACTGCACTTATGGAGTTCCAGTCATCAAAGTTTCGTTTGTGAACATGGCCTCATCTTCTTCCAACCATGAGAAAAGATATTGGTCAGGTGCAATGTCTGATTATTGTTCCACGAACATCCCTTGCATCTGTGCCCTAAAACAAAAATTCTCCATTTCAGATGACTTGTACTCATATGCATTCAGAATCACACCCTTACTCCTTTGTTCCACCACCTTTTGTTGCATATTTCCCCTTGGGTAGTTTCGAGGCATATGGCTATCATTACATAGGAAGCACCAGACGTTTTATTCCTCCGCCAAATTGTTCTGTCCTAAGACTATCTCTTTATTTAGACTGCCCTTAACTATTTGTAATGGCATAGTGGTCAGAACTATCTGATTTGCTAATGACATCTATTGACCTCCTCCTTTATAGGATCCTTGATAAAAATTATGTTGATAAGGTGACTTCCCTCCACCATATACCCGAGCAATCATTTTTAGAGGCATCACTTGTTATCATTTGATAATGACCAATTCATTAGCAAAAGTTTTCATAAGATCTTTCATATCAATGATATCCACTGCCATCGAGGAGAGACCTGATGTGCTTACTTGAGCGGTAGGATACTCGTTTGTAGGCTACAAGGTGACCAACTTTAATTGTGTTGCAGGAGTGCTTGGATTGGCTTCTTCCTGATGGACATAAGAGATTTTTGCAAATATTGGCATTGGTGGTGGGGGGAGAAGTTTCTTGGCATTGATAAGGTTATTCTCTGTGTGTATCGCCACCTCATATGCATTAGGCAGGATATTCCCTCCCATGGAGGTTATCATGACCATGATATCCAGGTTAAGGGCCTTCAGATAGAACATGAACACCATTACGGTATGAGGTCGAGCAGTCATGGGGATCCTCTGCTAGGTCTTGTGGAACCTAGTCTTCAAATCACTCATGGATTCATGCGGAGCTCTCTTGATGGTAATTAGTTGTTGCAATAGTGAGGAATGGTCTCCTTTTTCTGAGAATCATTCAAACATGTGTTGTTTGAGATGGTCCCAAGAAAGAATGGAACCTGAGGCAAGAGATCTATACCAATCTTGAGCCTTACCTTTAAGAGAGGTGGCTGGCAGTCTCAATGTGATATTTTCCTCTAATATGTTATGCACCCTGCATTTCTCTACTATATCTTGAAGTTCTTTGAAAGGGGTTTTGAAATCCTCCCTAGAGAATCTAGGAATAGCCTTGAGGGCATTAGCAGTTATGGCAGGCCATATATCTGGGGGTGGGTGGTTGTAGTGGACTACCAATATCCCATGTTACAAAATTTCTAGGAGCAGGTAGAGGTACATGATCCATAGAAGAAAGATTCCTATGAATCAGATATACAAGAAATCTTATCTAGAAATTTAAGCCCCTGGGTGGAGTAGATAAAGCTCTAGATACTAGGCTCTGACTTCTCACTCTATTACTCCTTATAGGTGATACAAAACCTGTAGTTCTTCTCCTTCTAGGATTTGAGGCAGGTAACTGACAGTACTGGAAGTGACTGCTCGAGGATGTTTTTTTGGACTTTGGGCATGAAACTTCCAGTTTCCTTAACTTGATTCAAAAAATATTTCTACCTTCTAATCAGGCTTTTGGAAACACTTTGGTCCCATTGGGTGTGCTAAAAAAAGAACTGTTGATCATCAAATCTTACGCTTCTCTGACAATCTTATGGAAAATTTAGCGAGTGGGGGACAAATTGCGTCTCCCTAAATACCTTCAAGTTTTTTTATAGAAATTCAATTCTTCTTTTTAGGGTTTTGAGATAAGGGGAGAAAGGAAATGTAAATATAAAACATAAAGGTCATGCCCCAAATATTTTACAACATTTCAAACCTAAATTATTCCTATGATTGATAGAAAAGACACATAATGCCACAACCCCTCATTGTTGGAAAGAGAACAAACAACAAAGGCTAACTTCAAGCATAGTGCAAACTTTCATATCTTTCTGCAGTCAGTGTCCATTGAGGTCTGATCAAACATAAAGATTTATTATGAGTAAAGAATGATATTCTAGACATTATAAGAACTTTGTCTCCTAACACAAAGAGTATAATAGAATAACAACTTTAAGAAAAACAAAAAATTCCAATGACATAGTCCAATTCTCCTAAGCTACTATTTCACCATACAAGCATAAAGCATAGAAACAGGCTAATTAAACTATTTGAATATGGCTTGCAAGAAATAGTGTTTCACTCAAAATGATAATATAAAGAAAGAAAGCTTGAAAAATGCCATACATGCATAGTCTCAATAAATTCTCCTCAATAGTTTGTGCTTCAATTATAAACTGAACTTTGAAACAAAGGTTGAATTCCAATCTGACAATAGTTTAAACCTTAATAGATATAGCATGCTAGAATAAAGTAGTTATATAACTTGCTTATGAAAATAAGTCAAAAAAACTTTAGAAAACTAAAAAAAACACTTCTTTTGACAAAGAAATAGTTCCTTGGAAAATTTATCTATTTTTCTATCATCGTCCTCCTTTTATAGCTGCCAAAAGAAAGAAACACTGCCTTAGTCTAGATTAATTTCCCCAAAAAGAAAGAAACACCACCTTATTCTGGATTAATTGTCGCTAGGTGTTGACGGTTGATAGCACATGATCCGATCATAGACCCTTAGTTAGGCCGTAAAAGATCTTTGCATTAACTCTCAACTTCTGCATTAATACCCTTCAAAAATTTAGCAAAGATAGAAGCTCATATGTGATTGGATCCTAAGAACAACAACCTAGAAAAGGACCCAATTGATCGATCACATCACTCCCAGGCAGCATCTCAAAACTTCCATCCCAAAAGCTGAGAAAAGAAAATAAAAGGTCATCCAACTCAAACAAACTCCTTAATTCGATAACTTTATAGGTGATGCATATAATTTGTAGCAAGGAGATGACGTGTTAGTAGGGTAGAAACTCCCAAGCTTGCAAATATAGCTCCCAAGAAAATGTATGATAAGAAAACATGTGTCCTGAACCTTCTCCCAAAAGGAAAATGAAAAGGTTAAAGTTGTGCAGCCACCACATGGCATATTGCGCACCTTTTCGATAATTTTATTTGAGCTTGGGTGCACTCAATACCGAGGACATTTATGCAAACAAAAAATAAAATGACTAAGGAAAAAGCACTTCCCAATCCCGACACAAATCAACATCCAATCATAATTCAATTTTTTTAGGTTGTGCGGCCCAAATTTGGTGGTCTAGAACTCATACGCCACCTTGGGCATATGAGTCCCACCTAGGGTTTTGGGTCTCGATATGGATTTTACACCTTTCTAAGAATTTATGTAGACGGTCCCATAATTTATGCCTAATGGGACTCATATGCCACCTTGGGCATATGAGTCCCATGTGGCCCAAATAAAAATGAATTCAAATTCATGGTGAGATTTTATTCTCCTAGATGTGATGTCAAATTGTAGTGTTGTAATTTCAGGAATTTTTGCATTAACAAGTATAAATACAAGTTTCTTTCACTCATTTTCACCTAGCAAGCAATCAAGTGACCTAGCAAGTTGAATGAGCATCCTTATAGAAAATTTGAGTTCACAAGAGCATTCATGTATTTACAAGATCATTCAAGAGTCTTCAAGCGTGATTATAAAGTGTTTTAGAGCATTATTCAAGTATCAAGCATCATGTCAAATTTATCATGTATCATGTTTGTTTTCAAGATAACAATTGTGATGTAGGGTTTTATGATTCAAGCTAGCATTCAAGTCAAGACCTATCCTATTCAAGCAAGAGTCTATAGTTACATCTATTGGAGACACTTCATACATGTTTGCAACACTTTATTGTTAGGGTTTGTTCAGTTGCAACATCATATCTTGTTCATTCATAATTCTCCATTCTTATTTCATTTCATTTCAGGGTTTGATTAGCAAAATAGAGTTTAAACAAGGAAAACCCCTATCCACTAACAAAACAATATTTTCCCCTCTCTTTAGTGTGTGATTTGCAGGTATTGGTTGAAGACACATTGAAGAGAAAACTTGGAGATGGGTTTCAAAGTTTTCAAACTTGTCACCTTGCATTGGAGATCATTAGAAGACTTCTCTAGGTTGCAAATCAGGGTTTCAGACTCGAAAATCAATTGGAAAGGATAGAGAAGATATTGAAGACCAGATTCAAAATTTTAAGTTTTAGAAAACCCTAACTCAACTGATATGCCAATTCTGACATATGATTCCTAGTATAGGTCATTTACTAAATTTTTGCAATTACAACACCCTTTTTCCAGATTCCAGTTTCTACCAAAAAACCCTAATGTAGGACTAAATTGTCTAGTCTAGTGTATGAGTCCAAGTTATCACTAAAATTAGTTCTTTTAGAATTTCAAAGCTTCATCCAATCCTCTTCAGGTTTCCAAGTGCACACCTTTCATCTCTCAACTTTACATTCTATTTTATATGTTCTTCTAGGTTATTTAGTGAAATATTGCATTGCATTAGGTTTAAAAAAATGTTACATATTGCATTTAATTTTTCTTTCCAAGCCTTAGCTTGGTGGTGAACCCCTCTTTATTTTACAATCAGACCATAGGAAAACCCTATTGCAAGATCTATTTCTCTCTTGCAAATCTTAGGTTGAGATCTATAGGGTTTCCCTTCAATGAAATGGTTGTGAAGTGTGTTGTTTTATGTCCTAAACCATAAAGAAATCCATTTTTCCACCTTTCATTTTGGTGAACCTTCATTTAGAACATCTGAATTCTGATTTGGTGTGCATCATAATCCTATATTTTGCTTGCATTAACATTGCATTAGGGTTTGCACTATTTAATTAGCATTCTAGGGTTTCTCAATTTTGCATTAGTGAAAGTGCATATAGGTTGTATTTTTGCATCTCGAATAATTGAAAATAATATAAAATATGTATTTACACTTAGGTTATAGATCATAAAAACTAAAAAGAATAAAAACCACTAGATATTTTCAAAAAAAATGAAAAAAACCCTCACTGAAACTCATATGCCCCTCTAGGGGATTTAGTCCTAGTGTTGATTCTGAATTGTATTTTATAGAATTTAAATAATTGTTTCTGAGCTTTTGTTTTCTATTGATAACTTTATATTTCAGTTTACAATTTTTGTTTATATTCATTTCATTGTATTTAGCTTAAATTACATTTTTCGTTCATCTTGCATTTAGTATCCCTTGCATGAGAATTTCTACTTGGTGTCCTTCTGCAAATACTATAGTGAGTCAAAGTTTGAGACTAATGTCATCCCACGATTGCACAATCATCATGGATCCTGGGTTGTCTATCTCTTTCACTCCTAGTATTAACACTAGTTCACTCTAGGTATGGACAATAACCTTAAAAATTCATTTCCTTCAAGTAGTGTGACCCATGTTCAAACAATGGCTACTAGTATTCCGCAAGAAAACATAATCTAGATTCATGAAGACTTATCAAACCTACAAAATCAAATAAGTACTAAGAACATGTTTCAACCATTGCTATCCCTACCATAGATAGCATACATTGCATGATTGATATGAAAGGAGTTGAGCTTATGTGTAACATAAGGGTATGTGTAGGATCATCATGGAAAAAACAGGCCCTTAAGTGGTGAAAAATTTAGAAAAATTCATAGTTAGGAAACTTGATGTAAAAAATTGAATAAGTTATCTATATTATTTCAAAAATATGTAAGAATAGAATCTGTAGAAAATTGAATGTAATTTCTAAAATACTAGGTTTATTTTAAAAAAAAAAATCTATTTGGTGAAAATTTGAAATTTCAATGCAGTAGCACTTAAATTTCAAGGAAAAATAAGAAGTAGGTGTCTGTTTAACCATCTTGACCACAATAAAATGATAATATTTTTTTATAATATTTTAGATATAAGTAGAGGAATCATGTCCCAATGTGATGAATATTTTTTGTAATTTTTTCCAAGTAAATAATTAATTATGAATTTTTTATTACAACTTTAAAAAAATATAAAAACTCGTATGTCTGACCACCTTAACTTGGTCAAAACTTCATGAAATTCACTTTTTCTTTAATCCTATAGTATACAAAGCATAGAATATGATGCATGTTTTGGATTCAAAATATTTTATACCATTGAAAGCTATAGATGTTTTTCAATCAAGGCCTATCAATCAAGACTTTAGTCATAATTCAAATAGAAAATGAATAATAGTTATTTATTAAATTCAAAGTAAAGAATAATTTATATTGGTGGAAAATTGGGAATCTCCTTTAAAAACCCTTTTCATTTAATCAATTTTGGGTAAAAAAAAAAGTCGTCAACCACATACCCTACACATACCCATCATATCGCCACTTTTTGGCCCATCATGATCCTGCACATACCCATAATTCAAATTTTTGGACCACATCTTAACTCAAAAACTAGTTGTCCTTTACATATCAACAATGTCACAAGCCAAGAGGGGATTCAAATTCCTCCTCCCACAAAAATTGCCTCTATTCCTACCTATACCAACCCTCAAGTTACAACAATAGTGCAACTAGATAGTAATGAAATTTCTTCCTTGGGTATTTCTGCTAGCATCACTATTACCATTGTGGCATCACATGTCATATCTCCTACCACTTTACTACCTATAAGCATTCCATTAACTTGTCCCTCAAACATGTACACACCTTTACCTTTTTCACCTCCATCTCATAATACAAGCAATGATCCTCTCTTAAACCAACTTTTGCAAACCATTTCATCCGTTCAAAAACAAGTTTTCACTATCAACCAAAATCAAAATGGCCCACCTACATATTATGTCAAAATTAGTCCATTGTCCTTGGAGATATTGCAAACAACGATGCCACAAGGAGTAGAGGTGTCTAGATTCAAGAAATATGGAGGGAAGGGTGACCCTTCTAACCATGTTTTTTCCTATACTACCTTGTGTAGTGAATTTTTCCTTGATGATAAACTCTTGGCTAAGCTTTTCCCTAGGTCCTTGAAAGATACTACCTTAGAATGTTTTTCTTCATTATCAAACAACTCAATTCATTCATTCAATGGACATGTTGAGGAATTTATCAACCATTTCCAAGTTTATATGACTTCTAAGATGAACTTGGCCTATTTGATTAGATGTAAGTAAAAAGAAGAAGAAAAGATTATAGATTTTATCTCATGCTTTCAATCGCTTTATTCCCAAATTGATGTCAAGGTTCCTGACCCTCACCTTGAAAATATGTTCTTAGAGAATTTGCAAAGTAAGATACAAAATGAGCTTACCATGATGAAATTACCATCCTTCATGCACTTATGTACTACCCTCCATGATTATCAAAAATCAATTAGTAGTCATGATGCAAAGTCCACTTCTAGTCAAACTAAGAAATCTAAGTCCAAAAATAAAAACACTTACCAACCTTTTATAAAGTAGAATAAAGGCTTCCTTCAACTTAATCCCCCTCAAAAAATAAGTAAAAATACCAATACCCAACTGGCTAATATAAAATCCATGATACCCTTTAACTCTGGGAACTGAAAAAGACATTTCACCCCCCTACCCAATACCCTTCATAAAAAAATGACCCAACTTTTAGAACAGCAAATGATTACCTTGCCTCCCATCAAAACAACCGATCCTAATAAGCCTCTACCTCCAAAATTAGATCAAATTCTTATTGCTATTATCATCGACAAAATGGACATGATACAGAACATTGCAAGCATCTTAAACATCTTATGCAAGACCTCATTGATTCTAGATAGCTTTCTATTGGAGGTGTTAATGATCAAGGAAATAAGTCCATTTCCCATCCTAACCAAAAATTACAAATATTTACCAACCCCATGCCAAAACATAATATTTAATTTGTAAAATCTAGTGAAATTAAAAAGATCGATGTGATAAATGTTGACATGGATGATGAGAACATATATATAATTCAAAAAAGTCCTCTGGATACTGATCAACAAGAAAAAAATCCTATCGATGGTTTGGTTGTTGTTGGATCTCAAAAATTCAAGTTGCAAACCCTAATAGGATGCCAAGCTCTATGATCAAATTTTCAACGTTCTTGAACCAAAAAATGAAGTTAACTTATGTGTATGATAACTCCATGCACTTTAGGCTCTGCTAACCTACGTAGGTATACCTTTATAATGAAGCAAATTGAAAGAATGTATGATTTGGTTGAATTGACTAATCTATCCATGGTGGAAAATGGTGTAGGATTGATGAAATCCTACTGACTAATCTACTTATGATGTGACAACAGGTAATTTGTGGTGTGAAATTGAATAAGTAATGTACGAATGAGATGGACTACTGCTCTATTGGGTGTGCAGAGTCAATGTAGTTCTATAACTAGTGGAAGATTCTGGTTTTAACTCTAATTGTTTGGAACTTTAATTTGTTTGTAATTTGTACAAACATGCAAGGATGTGACTAGAAGGCTCTTCTTACTAATCCAATTGACCCTACCAAGCTACTATGATCTCTTAAAAGGATTTTTAATCCCTCTTTGAAGGAACCAATCAATAGAATCACACAATATCAGCAAATGTGTATTGACAAGTATGTTTAACCTTAACTTGAATAACATGATAGCATCAATTTGGAGACAACATGATAATCATATCAGCTACCTATCTCTTCTTTATTGATCCAATTCTTAACCCAAAGTTACTAAAGTCAAATAAAAAGATTTAATTCTTTAACAAAAACCAATTAATTTGACCACACAACAACAACAAATGTGTTTTGATGGAATTAAAACATCAACTTGGATATACAACTCCAACTAACATAGAAGTAGCAATATGGAGATAGTTAAGTAACCGCTACAAATCAACAAACAACAGATACCAATATTGTACCACACAAAATTTAAGGATCTTTCATTGATTTCAGCAAAAAATTATACATGTATCAAGGTCCATTTAGTATAACTTATATGACTAACATTTTGAAATGCTTCTACTATATCTCCTATTTCCTCCCTATGCACTCTTACCATCCTATCACCATATTTCCAACATATATATCAATACTTTAAAGATGACACACCCCTTCATAAATGTCTTTTGAGTTTAGCAACAATCAAACATAATTAATTACGTTCTAGTTAGACATAAATGAACTTTTTTTAAATGATCCAAATAATCCTGTATTGAATGGGTGTCAACATCTTCTGATGTGTTCCTGGCTTCTATCTCCATGATCACCATATTTTACATCTACTCACATGCCTCATCCAATGCTGAGTCCTTGCTTGTGTCCACTTCTAGTACTTTCTATAATATCGACCTGCATTCTTCAATCTATTTGGTCTTGTCTTTTAATTTTCCATTATTTCTGAATAGTGCAGCCAACCCTTCCTTTGCAACATCAACAAATCCCTTTGAATCTCCTTGAAGCTCCTCATAGTAACCCTTGTGCCTTCTCATGATTTCCTTGGCAAGAGTGACAACTCCATTGTTAGAAGTATCTCTCTTTTGTATTTCCTTGACTTTTTCTTGATTTTTTTCATTGATCCTTTTGTGCTCCTGAATTGTAGCACAACTTTTTGAATGAGTTCCCTAGAACTTGCTCATCCAAACCGTTAAATTAGCATGCCTTTTCTTGAATACTGTAGATATTGTATAAAATTTGGCCTGAGCATATATGTCTAATTCTTCCCTTTTTTCCTTTGTCTGGGAACTTTCTCCTTGAGTAATTAACCCTGTACCCTTGACCATGTCTTTTAGAAAATCATTCTCCTTAAGAATCTTCTCATTACCCATTTTGTGCATATTCATTTTTTTGATCAACATTTGAATTTTTTCTTTATTATTTGGCAACATTGACGCCAATATCAGTAGTTGCAACTGGTCAACTTCTCCAACATTTAATTTCATCACATCAGTATGTGCAAGATCATCATGGAAAAAATAAGCCCTTAAGTGGCAAAAAATTCAAAAAAATCAAAGTTAGGAAACTTGACGTTTGAATAAGTTATCTATATTATTTCAAAAATATGTAAGAATAGAATCCAATTTCTAAACTATTAGGTGTGGTGAGGATACAAACACAAATCATGAGAGAATTTTCATTAGGGTTGTACTTCAACCTTGTGTACACTTATGTAACTCCTTCCAGGCTTAACTTGTGTGTTGCACCATTATTATGTCAAAAAACATTCAAAGACAAGAAATGTTGAATTCAAATCCAAGACAAGGAATATCATAACAACTTAGATTCTTCTAGCAACCTCCTTCCCTTTTCCTTGGAGTCATGTCTTTCATTTCATTCTCTACATTTGACTTCAAGGTCTTCAGTAGTTGTGCCTCATCGCTAGGAGTAATATCTGCAATAGACTCCTTGATTGCTTTCCCCTTTTGCTTATACAAAAATGACCTAAATTCAGAAGACTTGATAAAATCATCTTCAGAAACAAAATACCTATATTGTAATTACCTTTCATCTACATCAGACACTTCCTCAACCTCTTTCTCTTTGTTTAGAGATTGATATTCTTCTATTCTTAGTTTTGAAATATTGTTCATTTGATCATGAGGTTATTTTTCACTAGAGGATTCTTCATCACCAAAAGGCAACATCTTTTCCTCTTCAATTTCCCTCATCTGATTCTCTACCTTCCTATTATATTCATCAATGGATAGTTCTGCCTCCCCCTATTCCATATTTCTGATTATGTCACCATGTAGGTAAGGTATATGAGCATATCCACCCAAGCTTACCTTCTTTCTAGCAAAATCAATGTAACCTTCAGGGTCAAACCCTTTTCTTGGTGTTTCTTTCTTCAAATTGAACTGAGATAATTTATTTAAAATCAAATCATATCCCTTCTTAGACAAGATAGTGAAATCTCCAAAACATAGTGTACTTGGCATAAATGATTGTTTCTCAAAAGAACTCAAATTCATAAAACTAGAGTAATCCAATTGTCTCACAATTTCCAAATATGCAATTCTATCCAATACTATTTTTGGGAGAAGGAAAGGTGTTCCTTCAAATCCATACACCCTAATCATTGTGGAATCAACATAATAGTACCAATCTCACCAATTTTGAGCAACAATTGTTGATCCATTGAAATCTTTTGGCCTTAGAAATATCTTAATTTCATTAGTTAAAGAATGATCACATGGATCATGATTGAAAAATTTGTACAGTATTTTGATAAAATTCTCCTCAAAATGCACATAACAAGAACTCACAAATCTACTATCCCATATGGTAGTCCACAACTACACTAGCAGTGGTTGACCTTCCTTGTCATATTGTGTTATTCTCAATTCTTCTGGCCACAACCCTAACTCCTTCCCATAGTACAATTCCATATGCATGACAAGGGAGTAATGCTTGAAATACATTATAGGAGCACCATTCTTGATGGTTGTTAATTCCAAATCAATCTCCTTGCAAATATGTGAGGTATAATCAAAAGGCCTTTGATTGTGAAATTTTACATCTACAACAATTACCATCGGCCTCAGAGACATGAACTTAGGGACATCAGTTCCCATTACTTTCCCTACTAAGAAGTAGGTATATTTAATGTATGGCTCAAATAGATCAACATGGAAAGGAGGTCCATCCCCATATTTAAGTGGTACTAAATTCCCATCTTTTTTGGATCTATGCAGTGGAAATCTTTAGCCTTTATATGGAGTGTCCATCTTTGAGTAATCCTTCTCTAAATCATCATGTAATATGGGCTCATCACTGGTGTTATCTAGGTTGAACACTTCACAAAGAGCATTTTTTGAAAAATATACAAAGTGCTTTCCTTCCAGGTCCAATATGGCTTTGAAACCAAGGTTATATTGTTTTACTAAGAGTTTTATAAGGTCAATATTAATGAATACATTAGGGATGACAAGCTTTCCTAAATTGAAAATCCATGGATTGCATACAGGTTCGAACCTATTTATTCAACCATAATGGAAAATAAAAAGTTCATATCCCATAATAGGAGTCCATACATCACCCACATGTGCACATTTATCTTCTAACCTCTCAACATTAGCCCTTAACTGTGCGGACCCTCTAGCCTTTCACCTTGAACCTGAAAATTGGTTGATGAGGTCTTGGTTTAGTTTCCTCTCCTTTGTTTTAGGTTCCTCACCAGTTTCAATTCTCTATTTTTTACCTTTCAGCCGACTACTTTCACCTTGTTGTTTTCTACCCTTTATCTACTGAGAGCTTGAACTATCCATCTTTCAATATAATAGAATACAATTGGAATTTTAAATGCAAAGAGACTTTGTGAACTTACTTGTGAATCTTTGTGCACAGTGAAATTTTGGCTTCTATCTGATATTTCGTCCTCGCTATGAATTCTGAAAAATGCCTTTTAATGATTCTTCTTTCAATCAAAAAATATGTACATAATTCACATTCGTGTGGCCATTAATGTCTTCCTCTGTGAGTGAATGCAGTTGATGTTTTGAATTTTAAAATGTCATAACGACAAGATCATATCAATGAGACTCCTTTGGTTCTTGGCCGATCTGTGTATCATCTTGGCACCACCCTTGTTTTATTTGATTGCCAAGACATAACCGAGTGTGTTTTTGATGAGGAATGACCTTTTATTTATTCTCCTTGGTTGGGAAGACAAAGTGATTCTTCCACTGATGCTATGTGATTGACCCCTTTCTTGTTTTCCAACATGTACTACTTCAAGGAGATCATTGTGAAGTTACCCTAATTTAAAAATTTTATGAATCATTACAAGCCCTTTTTCCATCATTGTCCAATGTCACTCCAAAGAATATTGATCCCTTTGTATTATCATTGGCATGACAAAAACCATCACTAAGAGAATGAAAAATTTCTCTGATGTCATTTGATCTCTCTGATATGTCTTTCCACCGCTTCACTTTGTTTGGATTAATCAACAAGACTCCTCCCAAAATTTTCATTATCGGTGTAACCAATATGGTTGGCGAGATTTGTGTGATTCATTTTGATTGTACAATTCTTCCTGATAGTTGTTCTTTTGTCCCATCGGTGAAAGAAAATTTGTGTCTCACTGATGTAAATTCCATTAGTGTGAGTTAAGGGCTTGACTTGACCTAGAAACTTCACTTTGACTACTTTGTTCTTGCTGATGACTTTCATTGGTAACACGAAAAGCATTGTCTTACCGATTATGCATTTTCCATGACCTCTCATCGGTGTAAATCGATTCACTTCTTGTGGATATGTAGAAGATGCTCAAGTTGAGAGGCTATGATCTATTGATATAAAAGACTTTCCTTGATCTTTCCAATATATACCAATAGTTTGAAATTCTTCTTCAATGATGTCCAGAGGAATGCTAATGTATCAAAGGCTAAATTGGTGGGATTATTGGTGAACATTGATGGATGTTGTCACACAAATATTAACAATTTGTGCTACTTATGAAATTATGACATGCGAACTTCCTAGGGAACATGAGTAAATGTAAAAAAAAATACACATTTTTTTTAGTTCCAACAGTGGCTCTATCTGGGGATGTATACACCTTGTGGGTATAGGAAGAATCCATGTCTCTAAGAGATCAAGCCAAGTTTCTTAAGATGAATGGAAATGGAGGAAATTCAAGAATGGTAGGAGATGGAGATGATATGAAGTCCTACACTACTGTGCATGGAAAAAAAAATATTTTAAGAAGGTTGCTTAAGAATTGTCCATGCACTGGAAATCTGTGACCCTCCCCTAGACTATTGTGCATTGAAAATTTAAGAAAAAAAGTACTTCAGGAATTATCCATGCACTGACAATTCATGCTCTTCTCCTGACATGTTCTAAAGATAATACGAGTCTTCACTAGCCTTTCCAATAATGACAAATGGTCCTAACCATAAAGCCTCAAATTTTCCATGCTTTCCTTTGTCCTGAATCCTTGTATTCCACATGAGAACCATGTCATTTATCTCAAATTTCCTACTTTTTTCCTTCTTATCATAGAGTTATTTCATCTCCAACTATTTCTTCATGTTTTGTTGTTGAGCCTCATTCCTAACCTCTTCAAGTTCCATTAATTCTTCTATTCTTTCTTCCATAGACTTAGGAATGTCTAGATCTTCTTGCAAGATAAACTTACAAACTAATAGTAAATTATTCAAAGGAAGCCTAGCTTCAGTCCCATATACAAGCTCAAAAGGTGACTTTCTAATGGCCTTCTTTATAGTAATTCTGGGTATGTACAGGATCAACATGGAAAAAATAGGCCCTTAAGTGGTGATGAAATTCAGAAAAATTATAGGTAACTTGACGTAAATATTTGAATAAGTTATCTATATTATTTCAAAAATATGTAAGAATAGAATCTCTAGAAAATTGAATGTTACTTCTAAACTACTAGGTTTAATTTAAAAAAAAATCTATTTGGTGAAAATTTGAAATTTCAATGCAATAGTACTTAAATTTCAGGGAAAAAATAAGAGGTAGGTGTTTGTCTGACCACCCTGACCACAATAAAATGATAATATTTTTTTACAAGTGTTTAGATATAAGTAGAGGACTCATGTCTCGATGTGATGCATATTTTTTTGTAATTTTTTTCCAAGTAAATAATTAATTATGATTTTTTTATTATAACTTTAAAAAAATATAAAAACTCATATGTCTAACCACCGTTTGGTCTAAACTTCTTGAAATTCATTTTTTTTAATCCTATAGTATGCAAAGCATAGAATGTGACGCATGTTTCAGATTCAAAAAATGTGATACCATTTGAAAGCTATAGATTTTTTCAATCAGCCTATCAATCAAGACTTTAGTCGTAATTCGAATGGAAAATGAATAGTAATTATTTATTAAATTCAAAGTAAAGCATAATTTATATTGGTTGAAAGCTAATAATCTCCTTTAGAAACCCTTTTCATTTCATCAATTTTGGGTTAAAAAAAGTCATCTGCCACATACCTTACACATACCCATCATATCGCCACTTTTTGGCACATCATGATCCTGCACATATCCTTCTATCTTCCCACAAAGCTAGTCTCAACTTGGAATCCTAGGCCTTTTTATTATTATCCAACATTCTCTTTATGATCTTCAAAATGATTTTGTTATTGGATTCAGCTTGCCCATTTTCCTGTGGATGATATGGGGAAGAGTAGGATAGTACTATTCCATAAGATTGATAGAACCCCTTGAATTCATCTTATCTAAAGCACATCCCATTATCGGTTATGATCCTTGCGGGCACCCCGAACCTAGTGATTATATTCTCTAATAAGAATTTTTTTACTACTTTACTAGACACCTGTTTAGTTGGCACAACCTCCACCAATTTAGTAAAATAGTTTTTGGGTACTAATATCCATCTATGATCTCCACTAGAATTTTCTATAGTCTCTCCTATGAAATGAATTCCCCATTGGTGGAATGGAGCTTCAACTTGTAGAGGTCTCAAAGGTAATTCCCCTTGATATTTTAACTTCCCAGAAAACTTCTAACATGCTTCACATTTTCTAGAGGAATTATAAGCATCATTGAAAATTCTAGAACAATAGAAGCCCACCCTTAACACCTTATGTACCATGGTTTCTGCTGAAATATGTCCTCCACACACCCCTTCATGTATTTCCTTGAGGACATGTCTGGATTGATCTTCATCCAAGAATAATAATAGAACACCATCCCTATTCTCCCAATAAAGGTCCCCTTTCATGAATAAATATCTTGAAGCATGAAACTTAACTGTCCTCTTCTTGTTATCAATAAGTCCTTTAGGGAATTGCATGTGCTTGAGATAATACACAATGCTAGTATACCATGGTGTGTGTTCAATACTAGAAACCATATTTTTTTCATCATTCAGGTTGCATACTTGAGTAGCTTCTATATTTGTCTTTGCCATCAATTTGGCTAGTCCATGTCCTTTCACCAGCTTGGTGATTTCAAACTCAATGTTAAATTTTTGGATACTATTTATCCATCTACATCTATGGCCATAAATTTCTAATTGCACAAATACATCTTTCACCACAACATTGGGCACATAGGCTATCACTTTTGCTCCTACCAAATATGGTCTAAATGCTTTGATAGCCTTTACTAATGCATAGGCATGTTTCTCCACAATATCATATTTTAACTCTACATTCTAAAGAGATTTACTGAAGAAATAAATGGGATGCTCATGTCCTTCATCATTCTTTTGTAACATGACTACTGCAACAGTGTGAAACGAGGCAAATGAAAAGATCTAAAAGGGCTTATTGAAATTAGGGGACTTCAATACTGGGGCTTCTTTTATTTCTCTCTTGATAGATATGAATGCATCCAAAGATTAAGCTTTCCAGTCAATTTTTGTACCCCTTTTCAACATTCTTGATATTGGTTTCACTATTTCAGCAAAGTTTGAGATTAATCTTCTCACAGAGCTGATCTTCCCAAAGAAGGACTGAATAGCTTTAACTATCTTAGGAATAGGAATTTTTTCAATGGCTTTCACCCTCTCTGGATCAATCCTCACACCCTCTTTAGATACTATATTCCCTAATAACTTCCCTTCTATTATTGCAAAATGACATTTTTTAGGGTTTAAAGAAATACCATACTCAATAGCTTTGATGAAAATATTCTCCAGGCGATCAACATAGTATTTTTCCTTCTTTGAGTATGTAGTCAAGCCATCTTGGTAAACTACCATTATTACATTGATCAAATCAACCAACACAACATCCATAGCTCTCTGGAAAGTTTCCCCAACATTTGTTAGTCCAAAGGGCATCCTGACAAGTACATATGTTCCCCATGGTGTAGTAAAGGTTTTTTTTATTGCTCTAACTCCTTGAATTTCACCTAGTTATAGCCTAAAAATCCATCCATCATAGATAGAAGCTCACATCTAGTGACTCTCTACAACATGGCCTCCATATTTGGGAGTGGGTAGTTATCTTTAAGAGAAGACACATTCAAATTTTTGAAGTATACACAGAGCCTTATATCTCCATTTTTCTTCCTAATAGGTTTATTGATACCTCCTTCCCTAAACTTCATAAGTTCTTCATGCATTTTAGGTTCCAAAGTAGGATTTATAGGCCTTTGTTTTTGTCTAAAAGGTTTGGCATCTAGTTTCAATGGGATCTCATGTTGGAACAAATGTTATCTATATGCTTTAAGATCATCATAAGACCAGGAAAAAACATGATTGCACTTCCTTAATAATGCAATCAACATCCTCTTGATTGTTGGGCTTATCTTCTTCTAAATGTACACTCTTTTACGGGAAAGTTTAGTTCCAATGTTAATCTCTTTAACATCCTCCCTTTTGACTGGTGTTTTCTTCATGAGGGCTCGATCATTTGCATCAAACACTCTCTCTAATGCTACCAATCCCTTAGGAATCTTATTCATTTTAAGTTGAATGACCTCCTTTCCAAACACAGTTTGTTTCCCATCCACTTCTTCCATGAATGAATTAAAATCAATCTCCTGTGCTTTATACTGATCAATACAATGTAGGAATTTGATTAGATCAGTATCATCATTGAAAAATTTTCAATTGTAAATATTCTCAGGGATTGAAGTTTTTGTCTTGAGTTCAACCTATGAAATTCATTCTAAGGTGATATCATCTCTTTTCAAAGCTACATTTTCCAAGAAGTATTCCATTACATTCTTGGACCTATCTACCCATTCAATTGAAAAAGCAACAAATAGTTCAATTGTATCCCATACAACATTTTTGTATTACTTTATCCTTATGGTTTTTATAGCATATTTTGATCTTACTTGTGAGATGATCAATTCAAAATCCCTAAGAATAGTCAATAGCTTGAATTTGTGTTTGATAGCCATGTTCAGTCCAATCAATAAGCCTCATACTTTTCTATGTTATTTGTACAATAAAATGTCAGAAAGAATGAATATTTGAATGTAGTACCTTCAGGTGAGATGAAAACTACTCTTGATCCATTACCTTCTCTGCTACATGCTCCATCAAAATATATTTTCCACACACCATGCTCATTTTTGGAGACATCTTTATCAATTGGATCAGTATTTAGCAATTCAGATTGTGAAATTTCTATTCTAAAATTTCCCAAGTCCACATCACAAAAGCAATTTATCTAATTTTGATCAACATGTTCCACAATCTATTTCACTCTTCGATCTCTAAATAACTTCACCTCTTCACCATTTATTGGTATTATGGCTTAAGACAAATCAAATTGCACATTTCCTCCTATCATGGAAATCCATTGTCTTGATAGGAGCATCCCAAATTGAGGGGGTGTATCTGTTGCAGTTATATCAATCTTGTATACTACTTGTGGATAAGCAACCAACTTCACTTCTACATCCTTCATGATTCCCACTACTGGGACAAGCCTATTATCCATAGCATAACACTTTCCACCACTAGTATCTACCCACATGCCAAGCTGCTTCATGACACCTACTAGCATGATATTAATAGCTAACCCTAAATCAATCATACTATTTCTCGCCATCTTGTTGTTTATGAGAAATGTGGTAAAGAATAGGTCAACTTGTGGAGGATTCATCTGTGTTTCATCGAGACAAACTTTAGGTACTTTTACCTCTCCTTGCTTGCTATTATTGTTCTTGACAATTTCTTTGATTTCCACATTTGTTCTTTTTCTTGCTCCATTGGATATCAGTTGCATAGCACTATCTCTATATTCTTTTATTTTAATCATTTCTAGGAGTCACACAAACATCTTTACCTAAGATAATGCTTGTGTAAAATTAAATGAAGAAGCATTTTCTGCTTTGGCAATTTTCTTTTGCTCCAATGGTTTTGATTTACATTCTCCCCTCTCTCCTTTATTTGTCTCATCTTGCTTTTGTTTATTTTTGTAAAATTCTTGATCTCCTTTTTTAGGAACATGCTTTAGCTCCTTGCTGTTAGATTCCTTTATCTCCACCTTCTAGGGTTTTCCTTGTGTTTCTCCTTATCTTTCACAACCAATCCCCTTGGAGTGCCATCATTTACATTTTTTATTCTGCTTCTTAGCCTATAATTGCTTTATGCTTGTTCTACTATAGAAATGGTTAACCTTTTGATTTCTTCCTCAGTTGGCCTTCTTAATCTATACTTATTTGGCATAGACGATGTATTAGTTGATTGTGACTCATCATTGCTTTCATCCTCCTAATCAAATAAAACTTGTTGTTCAGCCATGTGAATATTGTATCTTTGATTATTTACATCATACACATAAACTTTGTCCCCTGAGGATGAATACTCTTGCTCAATTGGATGCAGGGTATGTGAAGTCAAATATATTGTAGCATCTACTCCTTCATTATCATATGGAAAGTCTTCTTCTTGTATTGAATATGATACAACACGATCTTGAGAGTGGGGTAAATTACAAACTTGACACTGGGGGCTATTATTGACCATGTAAGCTCCCTTCTTCTTTAAAGGTTCGGGAGTTTCCTTATACTTAGGCTTGTCAGTTATAGGTTTTCCATCCTTCCAGATTGTGTTGTATGGCATGTCATGCAACTTTGGTCTTTCATTTCTGTAGGAATTCTCCTCCTTATTCTCAGAGTTGTTAAAGTTTTATGGAATTATGAGGTTATCTCTTTTTTCAATCATCCCTACAACTTTTCTATTATTTTCAATTGTCAATGTTGTCTTCTTTGCTTCAGTTAAACTTTTAGGACACTTGTTTCTAAGTTCATAGCCTTTTTTTGGATCAAAGACTTTCAAATAAATACTCAAGGCTATAGGATCAATGAGCTTGGATCCTTGTGGTATTTTGTTATACAATTTAGAGAACCTTTGGTTGAATTCATAAACTGACTCATTTTGATACTTTTGAATACTGAGTAGTTCATGAAGGGTAAAATTAGGGGCACACTGTTTCCCATATTGCTCAAGAAACTGATTGTGAAAATATACTATAGAATCAATTGAAGCATCATGAAAACTATTGAACCAATCCCTTGCTTCTTCAATTAGTGACATGATGAATAATCTCATGTTTACATCCTCGTACCCCATAGAAATATCTTGTACGAAAGCATTAAAATTTGTGATATTTTCTTCAGTTGACATCACTTTATTCCCAATGAATTTGGGAACCATATTACTCCAAATGTTGTCCATTAGGTATGGATACAATTGGTGTCATGTCAAATCAAATTACCTACATGTGCTCATGGGGTTTTTATGATGTAAATTCATTGGTGGTGGATTGGGCTTGTATTGATATCCATAGTGAGGTTGTCGGTAGAAATTTTGTGGGATATGTTGTTGAGGATGTGCATTTTGATGTTATAGAATATAGTGTTGTCCTAGTGAGGGTAAGTGTGTGGGATGTTGCCAATGTTTTGTGATGGTGAATTTTGCAGGGGTACATTGAATTGCATATTCTTCTTTTGTTTCCCAATTGTGTTGTGAGGTACATTTGAAATACCCAGAGCACATACTCTGAGGTGGGCCTTGAATATTGATGTTACCCCCTTATTGATAGGAGGAATGTATTTTGGTGGCTTTGTTGCTTTGAAATTCAATTGAGATATTTTTTGAGCTAGATATTGACTCTGCTTTATTAACCATTTCTTCTTCTTCAGGTCCTCCTCCTTCCATGTCACATATTCTTCTACTTCTTGGGTAGTCATCTCCTAAAAATTTAGAACATGAGCAGAATGATCTATGAATCCCTACTGAAATTCATCTCCTTGTTGTAATTCCATCTTATAGTCATACTCCTTCTATATTCACTCCTATTTTGTGTCCATTCAAGCTTTGAATTCCTCTACTTCTTAGGGTCATCATTCCATCTAAAAATAGGACGACTAGTATTTTCTTGTTCAAAAAGGAGTATGAGGGTCTCTATTCAAGTCATCACCATGGGGTTCTAATCCAGAAAATGGAGTGAAACTATTATTCATTGTAAGGAATTGATCTGTTGAGTTCTCCCTATCTTCATTAGTTATATCTGTTGCTTTACCTCTGCTTTTATTTGTACCAGTCCTTGAAGGGGGGGACCCATGCTTATCTGTCCACCTACCATTGTTCTTCTTTGGGTTGTCCAGATGTAAAGATATCCTACCATTCATCTCGTAGGATGCCATAATACTCTTACTTATAGGGTTTGTCTTTATTGATGTGTAGTTATACTTCCTAGTCATGCACCTTTTATTTCAGAGTCACCACTCACTTTTAAGAAAAGTGCGAAAGTTTATATTTTATTGTTCCTAGCAGAGTCTTATGTAAGGTATTGACTCTATGATGAAGGTCTAGATTCAAATTTGACATTCCCCAACGGAGTCGCTAATGGGTTGGATCTCAAAAATGCAAGTTGAAAACCCTAAGAGGATGTGAAGCTCTATGATCAAATTTGCAACATTCTTGAACCAATGAATGAAATTAACTTATATGTTTGATAACTCCCTATACTTCAGGATCTATTAACCTAGGTGGGTATACCTTTATAATGAAGCAGATTAGAAGAATGTATGATTTGGTTGAATTGGATAATCTATCCATGGTGGAAAATGGTGTAGGATAGATGAAATCCTACTGAATAATATACTTCTAATGTGATGATTGGTATTTTCTAATGTGAAATTGAATAAGTAATGTATGCATGAGATGAACTAGTGCTCTGATGGGTGTGCAGAGTCAATGTAGTTCTATAACTAGTGGCAGATTCTAGTTTTAACTATGATTATTTGGCACTTTAATTTGTCTATACTTTGTACAAACGTGCAAGGATGTGACTAACATTCTCTTCTTACTAATCCAATTGACCCTACCAATCTACTATGATCTTTTAAAAGGATTTTTAATCACTCTTTGAAGGAACCAATCAACAGAATCACACAATATCAACAAATGTGTATTGACAAGTAAGTTTAACCTTAACTTGAATAACATGATAGCATCAATTTGGAGATAACACAATAATCATATCAACTACCTAACTCTTCTTTATTGATCCAATTGTTACCCCAAAGTTTCTTTGATGAGTTCCCCATAACTTGCTCATTCAAACCATTCAATTAACATTCCTTTTCTTTAATACTATAGAAAGTGTATCAAATTTAGCTTGAGTATATATGTCTGATTGATCCTTTTTTATCTTTGTCTAGGAACTTTCTCCCTGAGTCAATTGCCTTATACCCTGATGGAGCTTCCAAAATTTTCTTATTTTTAAGCTGCTTGTAGACCCTACTTCCTTCATTAACCCTTATCCCCATGTGTGAGTAGGGTTTTTTTTGTAAAGTCCTCAAGTATTCTAATGCTTCGTTGACCTACTCTACCAGTAGCCATTTTTTTTAAGTCTTTCATAAAGCCACAATGCGCATTCATTTACTGGCCCCTTTGGTTTAGAGTACCAGTCAACCCTTTTATCATTCGCTCCAAATTTTCCCTAAGTCTAAGAGATGAATATTTTCCAATGACTTAAGACTTAATTCATTTGTCCTTAAGGGTTAAATTTCGTCAGCCTAATGGGCCCGTTATTATTTATGACCTCGTTGTATGTGTAGATTTTTGGATCCGTGCATAAGGGAAGCGATCTGGACCATACACTGATAGGTTATGGTGTGTTGGGTGCATAGTATAAGGATGTGTGTCCTTGTACAATTGTGGGGGCCTAGTCTCCACTACCATGCCCAAGACTTGAAGCATTGAATAGACAATGTTGATCAAACACCCAGGTTAATCTCTGTCGTTCCTTGCTGGCTCTCAAGGAAAAGTTGGGGCTTGTTAAAAGCTGTGAGATCAGTGAGATCTGGACATGTGGATTGGTCTTTGTAGTTTGTGATATGGATAGAACCCATTGACAAAGAAATTAGCATCAGAGGTGGGTTGACACAATTGGCTGAAGGTGATTAATTAGAGAATATCTAGAATTCAAAGATTGTCAACTTGGTGCAAGCCGTCTAATCTACCATCTCAATAGAAGATCGACGACAGATATTCAAAATAAATGAACAAGTAGGTGACAGTTGTTTGGTCTTGCAACCAGCACACATTAATGACTATCTTTCTATAGGAATGATCAAATTGATCTTCATGCATGTGGATATTTCATTACTCGCAATCATGAAGTATGATTTATTGATTTCCATGCATTTGGGAATCAAACGATGATGATACATATCCCAACAAATTGTGGCTATTTCATGCATGTGATTTTCCAAGTATTGATTGTTGTTGTCATCACATCACAAGATAAATATAGCAGGAAATAACTACTAATTGTAGTTTGATTTTTTTTGAATTGAGATAGAGTGAGTCTAAGAGATCATCATACTGAGAAGATGAGTAAGCTAGTAACTTCTGTGAAGCAAACAAGAAGGTCGGCTATATTGAATTCACAAAGGCCTAGTTCTAGTGTTCTTGAGCGTGCCTCAACTGTAGAAATTGGTGCTCCTATTGATAAGCCCAAGAATGTACCCACAAGATACAGTAGGAGGTTGTAATTCCAAAATGTTGTTGTTGAAAAGATGGTGGAAAAAGGTAGGGATCCCTTGCAATCTGCTACCAGGACAACCAAAAAAATAAGATTTGGGTGTGGCTCCTTCGAATGCCAACATTCACCCATCAAAATCATGGATAGCCCATCAAATAGTGCGATAGAGACTGACTCTAGTCATCATCGGTATCTCACAACTTTAGATCTAATTCCTGCCCCTGGTGAAGAGATATTTTTTGTCCCTCCACTAGCTATTAGGACTCTGAGTGGATAGGATGGCATTGTGGTGTAAAAGGAAAAGGACAAGGAAGGTGTTGAGGTTTCTTCTCACTTTCTTGCAACGACGCGAAGTGAGAATGTGTATCATGGTGTGGGTGCTAGTAAGGGTAAGGTGGTTGGTTGATAAGAAGACGCCACGTAGGATGGAGAATTTTGGTTTTGATAAATTACAGTGATGGTTCCTCTTTTCTTCGATGTACGTTGCTGTTAGTTTGTGGATCTAATGCTGACATGTACCTTCATGATGATGTGGATATATGGTTCGTTGCATACCTGATGACAAAGGGAATTTTGGTGGTACTTTGCATTTCCCTTTTAATGGTGGTTGTAGACTTCCTTTCCCCCTTTTTAATGTGTTCTTGAAGAATTACTACATGGGGAATTTTGAAATGCAGGTGAAATTAAAGATGAAATGAAATTTTGTATTGAAATTGCATTTGAGCCAGTATCTTGTTTGCTCCCTTATTCTATAAAAGGGAATTCATGGCTCATTTGTAGGAAGGGTGATGAAGTTTTGAATTAGGTTCTTATCTGGGTAGAATATTAGGTGTAGAGGAAAGAAAGTGAATAGAGTAGATAAATTTTTTTGAGCTCTGATGAACATATGTAATTATCTTAAATAGTTTTACAAAAGTGATTGATATAGAAAAAACATGTATAATTCTGATACATGTGCTCTCCTAATGTAATTTTTTGTGAATTTTGAATGAAATGTCAATGATTTCTTCATTTGTATTCAAATATTTGTTTGAATGTGTGTCTCTATTTATGCTTTCATTCAAGTAATCAATTAAAATGCTTAATTAGGGTCATAAATTTGCAGTTATTTACAAAGGATTTAGTAAGAAGTCATGTATTAGAAATTGTGAGCTCTATAATGCAAAGTTGTTGTGAGAGTAGTCCATTTCATCAGATTTAAAATCATTCCTATATTACTAATCTTTATGTATGTGACTTTGATTCCCTATGTAACAAGGCAGTGCTCTATTTCCAAATATTCACATAAAGAGTATATCAATTGTCAATCGAGTGACCAACTTGAAATTAGAATGCAAAGTCATTTTAAATTTCTTAATCTTAAGGAATGTATGTGTCAATAATCTTGGGGATAATCTCCTTTTGATGAATGGGTAATAATTTACTTAAAGATAAGCTACTCTCAAAGTAATTCATTCATAATTACCCTTCATTAGAATTGATCTATGAAAATTATGTGTTCTATGAAGTTTGAGTCAAAATGAACATAATAGGAATACCCTCCTTGGTCCCAAAAAGCCTAAAGTGTAGAAGATCTTAGTTTTCCACTGAATATTGTAAGTTGGCCATTCATTGTGAGGGTCTTGAGCATAGGAATTGGATATTCCTTAGAGATTCCTTAGGTGCATTAGAAAATACCAACAAAATGGTGACTCTTTGGGGAATTCTCCTTCTCCAAATGTAGATACAAAATGCAGAGTCAAAGGTTAAAGTGAACCTAAAGAACCAATAAATAATTGGATGCAACAAAGTTTGAAGGATCTGAGTATGATTCTATTGTGGAAGATAGCCTAGAACATGTAATACTTGTATAAAAACTTGACTAGATCAGTAACTTAAAAGGAAAAGGATAGTTGCTCACTACAAATCACCAAGTATTTTCATGAAATTTAAAGGAATAGGATAAAATTATTGATAAATCAAGATGAAATTTCCCATACTTGAGATGCAAATGATTCCCTAATAAGTAAATTAGCACTAGATGAGGGAATGATAGTAATATTTTAGCATGCTTTTGTGTATAAGCTATATTCCCATCTTATGATGAAAACGACATGTAAACTATTAGATCTTAGAAAACATTTGTAAGAAATACATATGCCAAAGCCTTAGGATCAAATTTGTAAAAGGGATTGAAGTAATGTTTCATAATTTTTGGGTATATTCTCAATTCCTTTTCAAGAATTAAAAGTAAGTTGTCAATTCATTCAATCTGATATAAATATGGAAAATAGTATGCAAGATGAACAATCATTGTCTCACCAAGGAAACTTCACTAATGATAGGTACAAGGCTATCAACTTTGAAAATATTTGTGGTTAGCCAAATATTGTACCGCCCAACGTCTGGGACAAACTACCAAACTCACTGGTGACAAGTCAGATCAGTAAGCAAGCATGTACAAGAATTATTTGATGTGATCAGTGATTATGAAATAGATCATGAAGATGTGGTTATGAAGTTATTTGTTCAATCCTTGAAAGGAGATGCAAGAGACTGGTTCTCCTTTCTACCGGTTTCCTCAGTACACTGTTGGAATGAGCTTAAGGTGACCTTCATGGACCAATTTCGTGAAAGGTTATACCCAAGTGTTGAAAGAAAGAATTTGATGGAGATTTCTAAGGATAAAGAGGAATTGGTCCTTTCTTTCAACCTTATATTTTCCAAGGTTATAAGAGAAATCCCTGAGCATATGAGACCAAATGATGCAGAGTTTTTCCTTTTATATTTAGGAAAATTTGATAGTAAGATTAGCCTTTTGTTGAGAGACAGAGAACCTGCCACTAGGAAGCAAGCTTATCAAGAGGCTATGAACATCGCAAATAATCTAAAATACTCGATCATGAGAAGACCTATGATTTCCAGCAATAGTTCTAGCAGTAACCAAGTTATTGAACCAAGCAGATTAGAATTTAAAAATCTTTTCCAAGGAAGGGAGCTCATAGATGTTATATTTGATTTACTCCCAAGAGATGCAAAACATGAGCAAGCATCAACCTCAGATCAACCAAGGGTGGGATGGTATGATTGATTTTCTATGTTAGGAAGTTATATGAAATAAAAAGACATGCAAATGAATCAACCTATGACTTTTTTTCAAGATTCTTGGATGCTTTGATGGAGATATCCAAGAGATTTAGGCCTAATGATTTAATGTGTATTAATTTGTTTTGTGAGGCTTACATATCAGGATCAAGTCAGTGGTCGAAGGATCAGAAGCCACGAAGCCTAGATCAAGTAGTAGATTGGATAAACACTATGGAAGAAATTGAGAATGGTTATAAATACCCCTAGATGTTTCCTAGAATGTGGACAATAATTGTCGTAGTGAGGAAAATCAAAGGCTAAGGTTGATAGATCAAAGAAAAGAATTAGATTTTGAGCAATTGACTATTGAATGTTGTTATTTTAAAAAAATCATCGAACGAAGTACATGAAGTAGTCATGAGGATGAAGAGACAAAGTGTGAAACCAAGGAGGTAGTACCTAATTATCTTTCTTGGGATGTTATATTATGTGAGCAAACACAAGAGGTAGTGTGCGAAACCTCACAAATTGATTTAGCCAGCACTTATCATGCACTACTCAATGAGGGGAATACATTTGACTCCAATGCTATGGCACGAATGAGGGATCAAAGTGATGAGGTCAAATTTGGATAGTCTTCAATTGAATATGATTATTCTTATGAAGTGGAGATTGAATCCCTTACTTCTACTAGGGGATATGTTAATAGCCTTAAGGGTGTGTGTTTCTTAGGTAGTGCCTAGTATTCTTCCTGTGAAGAATTCTCTGAGTGTGGATTGATTATTGTGAATAAAAATGATGAAGAGGATGTGGAGAATGTTTCTCTCTATTCTTTAAGTGATGACACTGATGTTGAATGCATTGATCATAAGGACCATTGGAATTCTGAAAATGAGAAAGATGAGATACATCCAATTATCATGAAGGTATGGAAAAATCCTTTATTTGATGAATCTACATTGGATAATGATGTTACAAATGAAAATCCATATTGGCATAGGAGTAGTCCTCTTTTTGAAGATAGCCTCGATGAGTACCTAGAGATTATTACTATTGGATGTGTCATGGATGAAACAAACAAGATTCAAGGTGATATAAGTGTTGGCAACTTTTCCTTTGAAAATGTCACCCCTAATTTGCTAATTCCCAAATTGAATGGGGGATGTGAAGACACAGACACTAATGAAACAATCTATCAACACGTGATTGAGTAACTTCTACTTGATAAATATCAAGAGGATGCCTCAGATTTGTTGGAATCTAAATGTGACAATGACTCTCATGATAAAGAAGTTCATGAATATGATGTCAATTTTGGATGTAGCAGGGATATCCAAAAGAATGTGGATGATTATATTGAATTTCCTATGACAAAATTTTGTGTACCTAAAAAGATAACTAAAGAATAAGTTATTTATGTTCCACATGATGAACACATTGATACTCAGAAAACATTGTTTTTTGTTGGAGAGAAAGAATTATTTGATGATTTTACTGAGTATGCAAATATTGTGGCACTATTTGATCCATGTGAGGAGTAGTCCACATGAATAGATGATCAAGGGAATGATACAAATCAATATGAAGTTGCAGTGGAATTCTTTGCAAATACTCCTTTTCTTATGGACCTTATAATGGGACTTATTTCATCTCATGAAGACAACACTTATGACAAACAGATTGAAGATATGCTTGATTATGTTCTTTATTTCACTAATTTTTAAAAATATTGGCTAGGTATGAGCCAAAGTGTCTATGAGGCATTTAAATTTGATGAGAAAATGGAATCTGATTTTACACTTCATGACAGTGTGGAGTATGAGAGTTTCATTTTATCAGTCTAGTTTGATGAATCTATGATAGGAACAAAAAAATATGGCAATAATACTTCAAGTGTCATGGGTAGTGCTAACTGTGATGGTGCTAGTGGCTTGGAATTGCACAATGTCCATACAGACCCACTGCTAGTAAAGCAATCCAAAGTCTTTGATAGAGGAAAGAATTATCCTTGAATTTTGGGGGCTTGGGGCCTCCAGCTTCTGGAAGTAAAATGCAATGTGTATTTTGTAAATAGTGTAAATAAGTTGGTTTGGTGTCTTTTCTTTCTATTGTGTCTACTTACCTTGTTTGGGTAAGATCCTAGGTTTTGTTCTTCTACCCTAGTTTACTTCAACTTGAGATTCAAATTCTCGCTATACCCACTGGGTGGTATATTCCCCAGCCAAGAGCCACTGACGGAGCTTCTAAAATTTTCCTATTTTTAAGCTGCTTGCAGACCCTGTCTACTTCATAAACCCTTGTCCCCATGTGTGAGTTGGGTTTTTTTTGTAAAGTTCTCAAGTATTCTAACACTTCATTGACCTTCTCTACTAGTTGCCAGTTTGTTAAGTCATTCCTAAAGCCACAGTGCATGCTCATTTACTGGCCCCTTAGGTTTAGAGTAATGGTTACCGCTTTTATCATTTACTCCAAATTTTCCCTAAGTCTGAGTGATGAATATTTTTCAATGACTTAAGAATTATGTCATTTGTTCTTAAGGGTTAAAGTTTGTTGGCCTAGTGGGCCCCTTATTATTCCCAACCATTTTGTATGTGTAGATTTTGGGATCCATGCATAAGGGAAGCAATCTGGACCATACCCCATTAGCTCGCTGGCGATAAATGTCAGCAAGTTATGGTGTGTGGGTTGCATGATATAAGGATGCATGTCCTTATACTATCATGGGGCCCAATCTCCACTACCATGCCCACCACTTGAAGTATTGAATAAATGGTGTTGATCAAAAACCCAGGTTAATCTTCGTCATTCCTCGTTGGATCACAAGGAAAATTTGGGGGATTACTAAAAGCTATGAGATCAGCAATATCTCGACACATGGATCAGTCTACATAGTTTGTGATATGGGTAGAGCATGTTGATAGAGAAATTTCCAGCTGAGATGGGTTGATGCCATTGGCTGAAGGTGATTAATCATCAAACAAATGGAATTCAAAAATGGTCAACTCAGTGCAAGCCATCTGATTTACCATTTCAGCAAAAGATCGCCAATGGATATTCAAAATAAATGAATAGGAATGTGACAACCATTTTGTCTTGCAACTAGCATGCATTAATGGCTAGCATTTTGTAAGAACGATCTAATTGATCTTTGTGCATGTGGAGATTTAACTAATGGAAATCATGAAGTATGATTTACATATTTCCATACATTTGGGAATCAAACGATGATGATACATACACCAACAATTTTTTTCTATTTTGTGCATGTGATTTTCCAAGTATTGATTGTTGCTATCATCACATAGAGTAAGAAATAATTGCTAATTGTAGTTAGAAATTTTCTGAATTGAGATATAGTGAGTTTGAGAGATAATCATAATGAGAAGATGAGTAAGCTAGTAACTTCTATGTAGCCAACAAGAAGGTCAGCTCGATTGATTTCACAAAGGCCTAGCTCTAGTGTTGCAGAGCATGTCTAAACTGTAGAAATTGGTGCTCCTGCTGATAAGCCCAAGAGTGTACCCACAAGATGCAACAGGAGATTGTAATTCTAGAATGCTATTGCTGAAAAGATGGAGGGCAAAGACAGGGAGCCATTACAATCTACTACCGAGACACGCAGAAAAATAAGATATGGGTGTAGCTCCTTCAGATGCCAATATTCTCCCAACGACCTCATGAATAGCCCATCAGACAGTGAGATGGAGAATGACTTTGGTTATTGCTAGTATCTAACAACTTTGGGTTGAATTCCTACCCCTAGTGAAGAGATATTGTTCATCCCTCCACTGGCTATTAGGACTCTGAGCGGATGGAATGTAATTGTGCTACAAAAATAAAAGGACGAGGAAAAAGTCGAGGTTTTTTTTCACTCCCTTGCAATGATGCGAACTAGGAACATGTATTGTGGTGTGGGTGCTGGTAAGGGAAAGGTGGCTAGTATGTAAGAAGATGCCATGTGGGATGGAGAATTTTGGTTTTGATAAATTATAGTGATGGTTCCTCTCTTCTTCAGTGTACGTGGCTATTAATTTTTGGGTCTAATGTTGACAATGCACCTTCATGATGATGTGGATGTATGGTTCATTGCATACCTAGTGACAAAGGGGATTTTGGCAGTGCTTTTCATTTCACTTTTAATGGTGGTTGCAGACTTCCTTTCATCGTTTTTAATGTGTTCCTACAGAATTGGGATGTGGGGAATTTTGAAATGCAAGTGAAATTAAAGAAGAAATGAAATTTTGTATTGAAATTGCATCTGAGCTAGTAGTTTTTTGCTCCATTCTTCTATAAAAGGGAATTCATGGCTCATTTTCAGTGAGGGGGATCAAGTTTTGAGTCGGTTGCTTAACTAGGTAGAATATTAGGCATAGAGGAAAGAAAGTGAATAAAGAAGATAACTTGTTTTGAGTTTTGATGAACATATGCAATTATCATAAATAGTTTTACAGAAGTGACTGATATAGGAAACAAACGTATAATTCTGATACATGTGCTCTCCTGATGTAGATTTATACGAATTTTGAGTGAAATTTCCATGATTTCTTCATTCGTCTTCAAATATTTGTTTGAATGTGTGTCTCAGTTTATGCTTTGATTCAAGTAATTAATTAAAATGCTTAAATGGGGTCATAAATTTGTAGTTATTTACAAAGGATTTGGTAAGAAGTCATGTATTAGAAATTATGATCTCCATAATGCAAAGTTGTTGTTAGTGTATTCCATTTCATTAGATTTAAAATCATTCATGTATTACTGATCTTTATGTATATGAATCTGATGCCCTATTAGACAAGGCAATGGTCTATTTCCAAATATTCACATAAAGAGTATATCAATTGTCAATCTAGTGACCAACTTGAAATCAAAATGCAAATTTATTTTAAATTTCTTAATATTAAGGCATGTATGTGTCAATAATCTTGGGGGTAATCTTGTTTTGATGAATGGGTAGAAATTTACTTATAGATAAGCCAGAATCATAGTAATTCATTCAGAATTACCCTTCATTAGAATTGATCTATGAAAATAATTTTTTCTATAAAGTTTGAGTCAAAATCAACACAATAGGAATACCCTTCTTGGTCCCACAGAGCCTAAAGTGTAGAAGATCTTAGTGTGTGACTGAGACTCATAAGTTGGCCATTCATTGTGAGGGTCTTGAGCATAGGAATTGGATGTTCCTTAGAGATTCCTTAGGTGCATTGGAAAACACCAATAGAATGGAAAATCTACTAGGGAATTCTCCTTCTCCAAACATATATGTACAAAATGCAGAGTCAAAGGTTAAAGTGAACCTAAAGAACAGGTAAATAATTGGAGTGCAACAAAGATTGAAGGATCCGAGTATGACTCTACTATGGAAGATAGCCCAGAACATGTAATACTTGTAAAGAAACTTCATCTTAACTTGAAGTGCAGTCGTCCAGAAGGAGGTGGGGACTCTCACTCAAAGAACCTATTAAATATTTCATCAATTGACTGGATCTGTAACTTAAAAGGAAAAGGATAGTTACTCACTAGAAATTTCCAGGTATTGTCATGAAATTTGAAGCAATAGGATCAAATTATTGATAAATCAAGATGAAATTTCCCATACTTGAGATATAAATGATTCCCTAATAAGTGAATTAGCACTAGACGAGGGAATGATAGTAATATTTTTGCATGCTTTTGTGTATTTAAGCTATATTCCCATGTTATGATGAAAACGACATGTTAAATTGTTAGATCTTATACAACATTTGTAAGAAATACATATGCCAAGGCCTTAGGATCAAATTTGTAAAAGGGATTGAAGTAATGTTTCATAATTTTCAAGTATATTCTCAATTCCTTTTCAAGAATTAAAAGTAAATTGTCAATTCATTCCATCTGATATAAATATGGAAAACAGTATGCAAGGTGAATAGTCATTGTCTCACCAAGGAAACTTTAGTACAAGGCTATCAACTTTTACAATATTTTTGGTTACCCAAATATGGTACCAACCAAGGTCAAGGACAAACTACCAAAATTCAGTGGTGACAAGTCAAAATTAGCAAGCAAGCATGTACAAGAATTTGTCGATGTGATGTGTGATTATGAAATACACCCTGAAGATATGGTTATGAAGTTATTTGTTCAATCCTTGAAAGGAGATGCAAGAGACTGGTTCTCCTTTATTTCTATTTCCTCTATACATTGTTGGAATGAGCTTATGGAAGCCTTAATTCATGGACCAACTCGGTGAGAGGATAAACCCAAGTGTTCCAAGAAATAATTTCATAGAGATTTCTAAGGATAAAGTTGAATTGGTCCCTGCTTTGAACCTTAGATTTCCCAAGGTTATAAGAGAAATCCCTAAGAATATGAGACCAAATGATACAGAGTGTTTGGTCATATATTTAGGAGCATTTGATAGTAAGATGATCTTTTTATTGAGAGACAAAGAACCTACAACTTTGAAGAAAGCTTATCAAGAGGCTATGAACATCGAGAATAATCTGAAATACTCGATCATGAGAAGACCTATGATTTCTAGTAATAATTCTAGCAGTAACCAAGTTTTTGAACCAAGTAGATCATAAGGTAAAAAGGTTTTCCAAGGAAGGGTGCTCAGAGATGTTATATCTGCTTTACTCCCAAGAGATACAAAACATGAGCAAGCATCAACCTCACATCAACCAAGGGTGGAAAGGTCTAACATGATTTTCTATGTCAAGAAGTTATATGAAATAAAAAGACATGCAAATGAATCACCCTATTACTTGTTTTCAATATTCTTGGATGCTTTGATGGAGATACCCAAGAGCTTCAGGCCTAGTGATTAAATGTGTATTAATTTGTCTTGTGAGGCTTACATATTAGGATCAAGTTAGTGGTATCAGGATCAAAATCCTCAGAGCCTAGATCAAGTAGTAGAATGGATAAACATTGTGGAAGAAATTGAGCATGGTCATAAATGCCCCTAGGTGTTTCCCAGAATGTGGACAATAATTTCCGTAGTGAGGAAAATCAAAGGCTAAGGTTGACAGATCAAAGAGAAGCATCATAGTCTGAGCAATTGACTATTGAATGTTGTTATTTTGAAAGAAACATACAAGCATGTGGATGTAGTAGTGATGAGGATGAAGAGATAGAGTGTGAAAGAAAGGAGGTAGTACCTAATTATCTTCCTTGGGATGTCATATTTTTTGACCAAACACAAGAGGTAGTGTGTGAAACCTGAAAAATTGATTTAGCCAACACTTATCATCCACCATTCAATGAGGGAAATACACTTGGCTCCAATGATATGGCATGAATGAGGGATCAAAGTGATGAGGTTGAATTTGGACAGTCTTCAATTGAATATGATTCTTCTTATGAAGTGGAGATGGAATCCCTTGCGTCTAGTAGGGGATATCTTAATAGCCTTGAGGGTGTGTGTTCCCTAGGTAGTGAGCAATATTCTTCATGTGAAGAATTCTCTAAGTGTGGATCAATTATTATGAATGCAAAAGATGAAGAGGATGTGGAGAGTGTTTCTCTCTATTCTTCAAGTGACTACATTGATGTTGAATGCATTGATGATCAAGACTATTGGAATTCTGAAAATGAGAAAGATGAGATACATCCAATTACCATGAAGGTATGGAAAAATACTTTATTTGATTAATTTGCATTGGATAGCGAGGTTACAAATGAAAATACATATTGCTATAGGAGCAATCCTCTTTTTGAAGATAGCCCTGATGATTACCTAGCGAGTATTACTAGTGGATGTGTCATGGATTAAACAAACAAGATTCAAGGTGATATAAGCATTGGCAACTTTTCCTTTGAAAATGTCACCCCTAATTTGCTAATTTCCCAACTGAATGAGGGATGTGAAGACACAAACACTAATGAAACAATCTATCAACATGTTATTGAGCAACTTGTGCTTGATAAATATTAGGATGATGCCTCATATTTGTTGGAATCTAAATGTAATAATGACTCTCATGATAAAGAAGTTCATGACTATGATGTCAGTTTTGGATGTAGCAGGGATATCAAAAAGAATGTGGATGATTATATTGACTTTCTTATGATGAAATTTTGTGTACCTAAAAATATAACTAAAGATTAATTTATTCATGTTCCACATGATAAATGCATTGATACTCAGGAAAAATTATTTTTTGTCAGAGAGAGAATTATTTGATGATTTTTCAAAGTATGCAAATATTGTGGCACTATTGCATCCATGTGCTCAGGAGTATTCCATAGGAATAGATGATCAAGGGAATTATACAAGTCAATATGAAGTTGTAGTGGAATTCTTTGCAGATACTCATTTTGGGTGCTGCCACAATAGTGGTTTACAATTTCTGGGAGGAACTAATTTTTGCTGAAATCACATATTTTTAGAAAATATAATGATTTTAAGACTTGAAAAGTTCCATTTAAATAATTCCAATTGAAGAGGGCTTGATCAAACTACCTTAAATCAAACCCCCTTGGATATAACCCCGCTAGTTTTAATCCATACCTATAATAGAGTCTCCTTTACACCTATCAAAATGCTAATAAAAAACCACTTTTGATTTACCTTTTGGGGGATCAAATGAATTGATTCAAAATTTATTTTTTGCAAGTATGTAGCCCTTATTATAAGCTTCCCAAAAAGTATAATTTTAAATAAAGTTAATTTGATTATTATATTTATTTTTTATTTCTCGTGAATATAGGTTTTTCACCGAAAATCAAGCTCTTTGTTCTGCACATGTGGAAAAATAGCAGATTATTAAAAAAAAAATTTAAAAATATTAGTGCACCAGATATTGAAGTCCTTGATCCAACAAAGAAAAAAAATTGAATTTCGATACATACAAAAAACGTTACGCGTTATACGATCGCGCTATGTCTGAATTATAATTGGTTTGAATTCGAAACTTGATTAAAGAAAAAATATTCAATAAAAAACTATCTAACCAAGTGGAAGCACTAGATATCAGAGTTTTAAATCTAAATTCGAAAGAATTAGAATTTTATCCTTCGTGGAAAAAAAATTATGCATTATACGGTTGCGTCACTTTTTAAAAATGTTGTTTTCTGAAAAAAACCTAGTTTTGAGGGAGATGGAAAAAGAAGTGCAATCTGATTCCAAAATTTTGAAAAAAATATATTTGGAATCTATAGACAAAATTTCATGAAACTCTAGTTTTCATCATCTTCAAATTCCTCATGGTTTAGCTATTGTAGGTGCCTGAAAGTGAAGATTTAGTTAAAAAAAAATATTTCAGTGTCCAGTTTGTCCAAAAATTGTAAACCACTATTGTGGGATCACCCTTTTCTTATGGACCTTATAATGGGAATTATTCAATCTCAAGAAGACAACACTTGTGAAAAATGAATTAAAGATATGCTTGATTATGTTCTTCCTTTTACTGATCTTTTAAAAGACTGGCCAGGTATTAGCCAAAGTGTTTATGAGGCATTTAAATTTGATGAGAAAATGGGATGTGATTGTACACTTCATGATAGTGTGGAGTATGAGGGTTTCATTTTCTTAGTCCCGTTTGATGAATCTATGATAGGAATAGAAAAGTATGGCAATACTACTTCAAGTGTCATGGGCAGTGCTAAATATGATGGTACTAGTGGCTTGGAATTGCACAATGTCCATATGGACCCACTGCTAGTAAAGCAAGCCAAAGTCTTCGACAGAGGAAAGAATTGTCCCTGAATTTTGGGGGCTTGGGGGGTCCCCATTCTAGAAGTAAAATGCAATGTGTATTTTGTAAATAGTGTACATAGGTTGGTTTGGTGTCTTTGATTTCTATTGTGTCTACTTGCCTTGTCTGGGTAAGCTCCTAGGCTTTGGTCTTCTACCCTGGGTTGCTTTAACCCGAGATTCAAATTCTCGCTATACCCACTGGGGGTGTACGTCCCTAAGCAAGAGCTACTGATGTAGCTTCCAAAATTTTCCTATTTTTAAGTTGCTTGTAGACCCTATCTACTTCATAAATGCTTGTCCCCATGTGTGAGTAGGGTTTTTTTTGTAAAGTCCTCAAGTATTCTAATGCTTCATTGACCTCCTCTGCTAGTCACCAACTTGTTAAGTCTTTCCTAAAGCCATAATTCACATTCATTTACTAGCCCCTTTGGTTTAGAATATGGATCACCCCTTTTATCGTTCACTCCAAATTTTCCCTAAGTCTAAGTGATGAATATTTGGCAATGACTTAAGACTTAAGTCATTTTTCTAGGTTAAGGGTTAAATGTCGTCAGCATAATGGGCCCCTTATTATTTCTAACCTCATTGTATGTTTACATTTTGTGATCCATGTGTAAGGGAAATGATCTGGACCTTACCGTGCGAGCTCGTAGGCAGTAAATGCTAGCAGGTTATGGTGTGTGCGGTGTGTGGTATCAGGACGCGTGTCCTTGTATGATCCTGGGCCCTAGTCTCCATTACCATGGCCACCTCTTGAAGCATTGAATAGATGGTGTTGATCAAACATCCAGGTTAATCTTTGCTATTCCCCATTGGCTCACAAGGAAAAGTTGGGGTGTTGTTAAAAGCTGCGAGATCTACGAGATCTTGACATGTGGATTAGTCTATGTAGTTTGTGATACAGATAGAGCCCGCTAACAAAGGAATTTCCATCTGAGGTGGGTTGACGCCAATGACTGAAGGTGATTAATCAACGAAAAAATAGAATTAAAACATGGTCAACTCGGTGCAAGTCGTGTGATTTACCATCTCAGCAGAAGATAAATAGAGGATATTAAAAATAAATGAATAGGCGCATGAAAGTTGTTTAGTCTTGCAACCAACTCACATTAATGGATAGCTTTCTATAGGAATGATCAAATTTATCTTTGTGCATGTGGAAATTTAATTACTTGCAATCATGAAGTATGATTTACAGATTTGTATGCATTTGGGAATCAAACGATGGTGATACATACACCAAAAAATTTCCTCCATTTCATGCGTGTGATTTTCTAAGTATTGATTGTTGCTTTCATCACATCATATTAAATATAGACAGAAATAACTACTAATTGTAGTTAGAATTTTTTTGAATTGATATAGAGTGAGTCTGAGAGATCATCATACTGAGAAGATGAGTAAGCTAGTAACTTATGTGGAGCCAGCAAGAAGGTCAACTCGATTGAGTATGTAGAGGCCTAGTTCCAGTGTTCTGGGGCATGCCTCAACTATAGAAATTGGTGCTCCTGTTGATAATCCCAAGAATGTACCCACAAGATGCAGCAAGAGGTTGTAATTTTAGTTTGCTATTGTTGAAAAGATGGAGGATAGAGGTAGGGATCTATTGCAAGCCGCTACCAGGACAGGAAGAATAATAAGATATGGGTGTGGCTCCTTCAGACCCCAACATTCACCCATTGACCTTAGGAATAGCCCATCAGATAGTGAGACGGAGACCGCATCTAGCTACCACTGGTATCTCACAACTTTGGGTCAAATTCTTGCCCTTGGTGAAGAGATATTGTCAGTCCCTCCACTGGTTGTTAGGACTCTAAGTGAACGGGATGGAACTGTGCTGAAAAAGTAAAAGGATGAGGAAGGAGCTGATATTTCTTCTCACTCCCTTACAATGACACGAAGGAGGTGCATGTATCATGGTGTGGGTGTTGGAAAGGGTAAGGTGGTTGGTGGGTAAGAAGATGCCATGTGGGATTGAGAATTTTTGTTTTGATAAATTATAGTGATGGTTCCTCTCTTCTTCAGTGTATGTGGCTATTTATTTTTGGGTCTGATGCTTACTATGCACCTTTGTGATCATGTGGATATATGGTTCATTGCATACCTGGTGATAAAGGGAATTTTGGCAATACTTTGCATTTCCCTTTTAATGGTGGTTGTATACTTCCTTTCCTCATTTTTATTTTTTTCTTGCAAAATTAGTACATGGGGAATTTTGAAATGCAAGTGAAATTAAAGATGAAATGAAATTTTGTATTCAAATTGCATTTAAGCCAATAGTTTGTTTCCTCCCTTATTCTTTAAAAGGGAATTTAGGATTCATTGGCAGGGAGGGGGATCAAGTTTTGAGTCAAGTTCTTATCTAGGTAGAATATTATGCGTAGAGGAAAGAAAGTGAATAGAGAAAATAACTTGTTTTGAGCTTTGATGAACATATGTAATTATCTTAAATAGTTTTACAGAAGTGGCTGATATATAAAAAAAAAGTATAATTCTAATACATGTGCTCTCTTAATCCAGATTTGTGTGAATTTTGAATGAAATTTCAATGATGTCTTCATTCATCTTCAAATATTTGTTTGAATGCGTGTCTATGTTTATGCTTTGATTCAAGTAATCAATTAAAATGCTTAAATGGGGTCATAAATTTTTAGTTATTTATAAAGGATTTGTTAAGAATTTGTGTATTAGAAATTGTGAGCTTCATAATGCAAAGTTGTTGTGAGAGTAGTCCATTTCATCATATTTAAAATCATTCCTATATTATTGATCTTTATGTATGTGACTCTGATGCCCTATGTAACAAGGAATCGGTCTATTTCCAAATATTTATATAAAGAGTATATCAATGGTCAATTCAGTGACCAACTTGAAATCATAATGAGAATTCATTTTAAATTTCTTAATCTCAAGGCATGTATGTGTCAATAATCTTGGGGATAATCTTGTTTTGATGAATGGGTAGTAGTTTTCTTAAAGATAAGTGAGTCTCATAGTAATTCATGCATAATTACCCTTCATTAGAATCAATTTATGACAATGATGTGCTCTATGAATTTTGAGTCAAAATGAACACAATAGGAATACCCTCCTTGGTCCCATAGAGCCTAAAGTGTAGAAGATCTTAGTCTACGAATGAAGCTTGTTAGTTGGCCAATCATTGTGAGGGTCTTGAGCATAGGAATTGGCTATTCCTTAGAGATTCCTTAGGTGCATTGGAAAACACCAACATACTATTGACCATGACTTTTAGAAAATCATTCTCCTTAAGAATCTTCTCATTACTCATTTTGTACATGTCCCTTTCTTTGAAAAACATTTGAATTTGTGCTTTATTCAATTTGGCAACATTGATGCCAATATCAACAGTTGCAACTGTCTCAACTTCTCCAACTGTTAATGTCATCACATGGCCAAATGCCTTTTCTATGTCAATTATCACCGATTTATTGTGTTGAGGATACAAAGCCCAAATCATGAGAGAATTTTCATTAGGGTTCTACTTCAACCCTGTGTACACTTTTGTACGTCCTTCTGGGCTTAACTTGTGTGTTGTACCATTATTGTGTAAAAAATTATCAAAGACAAGAACTGAATTCAAATCCAAGCTAGGGAATATCGTAACACCAGATTATTCTAACAACCTCCTTCCCTTCTCTAGAGTCACGTATTTCATTTCATTCTCCACATTTGAGTTCAAGGTCTTTAGTAGTTGTGCCTCATTTCTAGGAGTAATATCTGCAATAGACTCCTTGATTGCTTTCCCCTTTTTCCTATACAAAAATGACCCAAATTCAGAAGACTTGATAAACTCATCATAAAAAAAAAAAGAGCTATTTTGAGGTTGATACTTTTCTATTCTCAGTTTTGAAATCCTGTTCATTTGATCATGAGGTTATTTTTCACCAGAGGGTTCTTCATCACTAGAAGACAACATCTTTTCCTCTTCAATTTCCCTCATCTCTTACTCTACCTTCCTATTATATTCATCAATGGCTAGTTTTACCTCACCCTCTTTGATATTTCTAATTATGTCATCATGTGGGTAAGGTATATGATCATATCCACCCAAGTTTATCTTCTTTCTAGAAAAATCAATGAAACCTTAAAGGTCAAACTCTTTTCTTGGTGTTGCTTTCTTCAAATTGAATTGAGATAATTTATTTAAAATAAAATCATATCCATCCTTAGAAAAGACAAGGAAATCTCCAAATCATAGTGTACTTGACATAAATGATTGTTTCTCAAAAGAACTCAAATTCATAACACTAGAGTAATCTAGTTGTCTCACAATTTCCAAATATGCAATTCTATCTGATACTATTTTTGGGAGAATGAAAGGTGTACCTTCAAAGCCACATACCCTAATCATTGTGGCATTAGCATAATAGTACCAATCACCCCAATTGTGACCAGCAGTTGTTGATCCATTGAAATTTTTTGGCCTTAGAAATCTCTTAATTTCACTAGTTAAAGAATGATTACATGGATGATTGAAAAATCTGTACAGTATTTTTACAAAATTCTCCTCAAAATGCACATAACAAGAACTCATAAATCTACTATCGCATATGGCATTCCACAACTGCACTGGTAGCGGCTAACCTTCGTTGTCATATTTTGTTATTCTCAATTCTTTTAGCCACAACCCTAACTCCTTCCCATAGTACAATGCCATATGCATGAAAAGGGAGTAGTTTTTTAAATAGATTATACGAGCACCATTCTTGTTGGTTGTTAATTTTGAATCAATATCCTTGAAAATATGTGAGGTATAATCAAAAGGCCTTGTATTGTTACATTGTACATTTGCAACAATTACCATCAGCCTTATAGACATGAACTTAGGGAGGTCAGTGCCCATTACTTGCCATACCGAGAAGTAGGTATATTTCATGTATAACTCAAATAGATCAACATGGAAAGGAGGTCTATCCCCATCTTTGAGTAGCACTAAATTACCATCATTTCTAGTTCTATGCAGTGGCAATCTCCATCCTTTATAAGTAGTTTCCATCCTCCAATACTCTTTCTCTAAAGTCTCATGTATTATGGACTCATCATAGGTGTTATCTTTTTTGTGTTAGTTTTATGATCAGATTAGAGCACAAAAAATTAATTCAACAAAAATAACATAGTAGATACCCTGGGAAAACCCTCCTCTTGAGGGAGAAAAACCCAACAACAATATCTCTTATATATTGAATGATAACAATAATTGTCTCCTTTACAATGGACCAATATGAAGGCCAGATATATATGCACAACAGTATGATTTAACACAAATACAAAATAACACAGTTTGTTGATAAAGATCTCAGCCTTCTACCAAGAAAAATGATCTTCGCATGAGACAACTCACACTTGAGAACTACGAACTTGAGAACTATGAAAATTGAATGAATGATAGAACAATGAAACACATTGAATATTTATACAAGTGGAAAGGTCGTCACACTTCAAGATAAGTTAGCCTTCATTGAAGAATGCACCCCTTCAATAAATCACGTCCAATGAACAAGAAGACATCCTCTAAAGAAATCATGTCACTTCATTAAAGGAGTTGGCTTACATAAAAATTGTGCCTCTTCATTAAAGTTGTTTGTCTTAACAAATAGACATGACTCTTAATGATTGTGCCTCTTGGAGTCTTGATAAATTAAATAGCCTGGGGATATATTTAATTTATTGCAAATAGGAGATCACTAGAAGTAGCCCAATGTTGCTTATAATATCAACATTTTGAACACTTCACACAGAGCATTTTTTGACAAATGTACAAAGGGCTTTCCTTGTAGGTTGCATATGGCTTTCAAACCAGGGTTATATTTTTTTTCTAGGAGTTTTATAAGGTCAATATTAACAAATACATTAGGGATGACAAGCTTTCCTAAATTGAAAATTCATGGATTGCATACAAGTTCAAACCTATTTCCTTGACCATAAAGGAAAATAAAAAGATTGTATCCCTTAATAGGGGTCCATACATCACCCACATGTGCACATTTATCTTCTAACCTCTCAACATCAGCTCTTAACTATGTGGACCTTCTGGCCTTTGGCCCTGAACCCAAAAATTGGTCGATGAGGTCTTGGTTTAGTTTCCTCTACTTTATTTTAGGTTCCTCGCCAGTTGCAATTCTCTATTTTTTACCTTTTGGCTAACTACTTTCACCTTCTTCTTTTCTACCCTTTGTCTTCTCATAGCTTGACCTTTCCATCTTTCAAGATAACAAAATTGAATTGAAATTTCAACTACAAAGAGACTTTGTGAACTTACTTCTGAATCTTTGTGCACACTAAAATTTAAGCTTATGTCTGATCTTCCATCTTTCTCACTACGAATTTTGAAAATACCTTTTGATTATTCTTCTTTCAATCAAAATATATGTACATAATGCACATTTGTATGACCATTAATGTCTTCCTCTATGAGTGAATGCAATAGGTTTTTTGAATTTCAAAATGTGAGAATGACAAGATCATATCGGTGAGACTCCTTTGGTTCTTGGCTGATCCGTGTATCATCTTGGCACCACCCTTGTTTTATTTGATCACCAAGAAATAACCAAATGTATTTTTGATGAGGAGTGACCTTTTCTTTATTCTCCTTGGCCAGGAAGATCGAGTGATTCTTCCACTGATGCTACATGAATGAACCCTTTCTTATTTTTCAACACGTACTACTTCAAGGAGATCATTGTGAAGTTACCTTGGTTTAAAATTGTTTTGGATCATTATAAGCCATTTTCCCATCATTGTCCAATGTCACTCCAAAGAATATTAATCCCTTTGTATTATCATCAGCATGACAAAAACCATCGCTAAGAGAATGAAACGTTGCTTCGATGTCATTTGGTCTCTTTGATATGTCTATCTACTACTTCAATTTTTCCTAATTGATCAGGAAGACTCCTCCCAAAATTTCCATTATCAATGTAACCAATATGGTCGGTGAGATATGTGCAATTCATTATAATTGCACAAGTCTTCCTGATATTTTTTCTTTTGTCCCATTAGCGAAAGAAATTTTTTGTCTCACCGATGCAATTTCCATCATTGTGAGTTAAGGGCTCTGCCTGACTTGACAACTTCGCTCTGACTGCTTTTTTCTTGTCAATGACTTTCATTAGTAATATGACAAGCATTTTATTACCGATTATTCATTCTCCATGACCTCTCATCAGTGTAACGTGGTTTACTTCTTGCCGATATGTAGAAGATGCTCAAGTTGAGAGGCTATGATCTGTTGATCGAAAAGACTTTCCCTGATCTTGCCGATATAGACCAGTAGTTTGACACTCTTGCTCAATGATGTACAGAGGAATGATCATGTATCCAAGCCTAAATTTTTGGTATTATTGGTGAACACGGATGGATCTTGTCACACAAATATTGACAATTTGTACTACTTATGATATTATGATGTGGGAACTTCCTGGGGAACATGAGTAAAGGCTAGAAAAATGTAAGATTTTTATAGTTCCAATAGTGGCTTCATCTGTGGATGTATTCCCCTTGTGGATATAGAAAGAATCCATGTCTTTGGGAGATCAGATTGAACCGTTGATTTTTGGCTCCTATAAACAACTCTTGCTCTTTTAGGGTTTTTGACATAAAGGGAGAGAGATAGGATAAAAAATGCTAATGGTTCATTCAAATTATGTTATGTGTGATGTTTTATTACTTAAATGAGGCTAAATAAATTCAATTGACTAATCTAAATGAATGAAAATGAATGCAAAAGTGAGATTTAAGCTTTGTTTGAAAACACATTGTGTAATGCAATAATGAACTAAATGGAGAAAATATGCAGAACATAAAGAAAAGGGATGAATCTAAGTGCACCTGGGTGAAGTATGATGAATCTAGAATGTTGTGGATGCTGATTAAAATTACTAATTGTACACAGTGGGAATCATTCGCCTAAGGTGGTGAATTAGTCTTCCTCTTGGTGAAAAACTGTCAAAAGCAAGTTCCTGTCTGTTGGGATCCCTAATCTAACAAAATTTATATTTTTAGTTCTAAGGTGGGAATCATTCACCATAGGTGGTGAATCAATCCTCCCCCAAATTTCTAAAAAATTAGGAGACAACTCTACAACACCAGATTTGGAAATCATTACTTGTCGGGTTGCCAAAGTTAATTCTGCAAAAAAAAGACATAAAACCTTCTCCAAGCTTGAAAAAGACTTGAGTTGACTTGAAGGACCTAGTCGACTAGTAAACCAATCTTCAACACCAAAAATCTTATCAAATCTACATACCTAGGTCTGCAAACAAAACATTCAATAGGAGTAAAATGGTAAAAGGTTAGTGAATAGGGGTTTTCCTTGGTCAAACCCCAATTTTGGTAATAAAACCCTTAATAAAATAATGAAATGCAAAGGAATGATAAGCTAACAACATGCAAATGCTATCAAATTACCAAACCCTTGATGACACAAGTTTGAAGTAATGTTAATGGCTGCTTCAAAGTGCTTGAATGCTTGAATGAATAGGTGAATAAGTGAACTTGATGAATGGGGGTTGAAATGAGGTGAAAATTGTAGACATGTAAAATGTATTGATTGACATTGTCCATCTGATCTTGGCCACTAACATCATTTCATCCTTAATCATCCTTCAGTCTAACCATTTAATCAAATATCCTTATCTGATTAAATTTATCAATATTCCTCTCTTAATTAAATAAATCAGTTATCTAATAAAGTCACCTCTTCTCAATAATTAAATTAACCATTTTGATCTAATTATCTGATTTAATTAAATAATTAATTTTATTTGATTAAATCTATAAAGTCTGTCTATTAAATAAAATAAAATAATACCCTATTTAGTTTAATCTAATAATCATGCCTTTTAATTAAATAAATCAAAATCTTTATTTAATTAATCTCTTATCACATTCTTCTCATATTTGATTTAAATAAATCCAAAAATTTAAGTCAAATAGGTCACATCATTTAACCCCCTTCATTAAATTAATTAAATTTGATTAATTTAATCTCCTCTCATGTCCCATCCTCTAGCTTTTACCACTTGCACATGAAAATAGATTTAATTTATTTATTAAATCTCTATTTTCCACAACAAGGCATCTTTTGGGAATATTATCCAAGTTTGAATTGAAAATCCAAGTTGACATGTACATCCAACAAGGAATTAACTCTCTCTTACATGTCCTTTGCCTTGAGCCAAGTGGCATTCAGTGCATTCTTTCTTCCCTCTTGCATGTTATTTCAACAAATTCAAAATTCAAAAATATGCATTTATTGGCACAATCATCAAAACTTGCACATCCTCCATCCACTCATAGGTTGACAAGTGGAATCTTTCCATTGGATGAATGTTAGTCCCACATTGCTCTATTTTGGACATTCATCCATCTTGGAATTCTATAAATAAGAGGCTTCATTACTCATTTTAGCATCCACAATTTCAGTAAACTTACTATGCTCAAATATTTAGTAAATTCCATCCATTATCATGGAAGCTTAGCTAGGTTATGCAGATTTTTCTATTGGAGCACTCACCATCCTTCATCAAACTGGATCATTCATCAACATTCATCAAGCTTGCATCATAGGAATTGGGAAAGGGCCAATTTTCACATCAAATTGGCACCAATTCCCCCATGGGATCATGAGTTTGCTAGTTTAATTAGGATTCAATCTCTTTTATTGTCATTACATTGTATTCTTCATTTCTTTTCCTAATTTGAACTTTGTAAATGGATTTCATGCAGAATCCTTGTTCTTTCTTGCATTCTATATTCTAATGAGTTTCTTCTGATTGTTTTGTAGGTATTAGGATTGGGGTTCACACATTTCACACTAGAAGGAGGGCGTTATCTCGTTTTTAATCACATTTTTCTAAAACTTCCTCATTTCTATTTTGTGCATAGGAAAATTTCAACACTGCAAGATCAACGTCACCATATAGCACCACTGACTCTCTAGTGTCACCATATAGCAGCGCTGGAAAGTCCAAACTGCGACACTTTAGCCTTCCCACCTAAAATTTTTGAATTTGAATTTTAAATAGCAACGCTGGTGAAAAGGGCGACAAACTTGAGCTCACTGGTTCGGGTATAGAGTACCGCTAACTGGTAAGCGATGCTATACAACACCGCTGGAGAAATCAAACTATGACGCAGTCATGGGGTGCCTTTTGTCAAATGATAAGTTTATCTTCAGTTTTCTGCTTTTTAACCTCTATGTTTTGCAGAATCTGAATGATTTTATTTCTTGTAGGTTGGATCAATTAAGAACAAAAGAAAGAGAAACATGATGATGGCATTTCACAAAATCAAAGTTTTTTTAAACACTTTAGTGTTTTTTTAACACTCTTAGGAAACTGTTATCTCTTCTTGCTTAGGATACTAATTTCGTTTGGGCTTTTAAAAAGAACCTTTTCAATTTTTGCAAAGGCTTAAAATGAACATTAGGACTACAACTTACTAGAGTTTGTTTTTTTGTTAACAATTGAACAAAACAACTCTCATTTGTCCTTTGGTGCTTTAAAAAGAACTCACAATTGCTTTGTAGCTCTAAAATGAACAAGTACAACTTTGTCTTCGTGATGGCTTACTTAAACTAACTTCATTGAAAAAGGACGTATGCACTTCTCTCACACTTTTTAGCGATCTTGAGAATAAAAAGGCCTTTTTTATGAATTTAGGTTGAGATAAAGCAATTACCTCCACATTTCATTTTGGGTTTAAAATTGAACAAAACATTGTGCAAGTTTGAGTAGGGAATTATTGCGTAAATTCTCTCTCTTTGTGTTGCAAACAAAGATTGATCGAGTTATGGATATTTTCTTTACTCATTTTTGTTTATCTTAGAGGGCCCGCCTTGGGGAAAAAGTACTCACCCAAGGGAACGACTCAACCGGTAACACTCTAAAGCCAAGAGCATTTCCAACTGGGATATAAATGTGGGTATTGGAATAAACGCCAATATCACATGGTTGGCTCCAATGAGATGGATCTAAAAAGGGACTCTCGATGTATGGGTCAATCTCCACGAACAAAAAGTCTTAATTAAAACCCATGTTTTAGAATTTCCAAAATCCTTGATCTATTTGTTGGTGCAAGAACGATCGTTCTGAAGCCACCCCACACTTTTACTGTCTTTTAGTAGAAATGGAAAGCATGCCATGGGAGTTTCATGGGTGTTGATGCTTGGTTGCCTTGTATAAGTGAGTGCCATGGAGGGGAGCCAGTGGGGTCAAGCATCTAGCCATTCGCTAAAGATAAGCGTAGCTAGACTTGTCCAAGTGGGGACTCAAGAAATATAGTCTTTCATATCCATATGGTTGTACTTATTCTTGGTTACGAAATTCTTTGCTTGTTTGAAAACATCTTGGAAACAAACACTTAAACATCATCATCAAAATTTCAAACCCTTTAGGAGACAAATACAATTGACCCAATTTAGGTGTTATTGTTTGCCCTTGGGATTCCATCCTTAGAGGTTTCTAAACACTTGGATTATCTCTCAATTTTTCTACTAAAGTTAATCAATAGGTAACCCTTGCCTTGTATTAATTAAATTTCCACATAACATACTTTGTGGGATTCGAAGAAATTAAGACATTGTACATCTAGTTTTGAAACCTAATCAAAGAAAGTGTTTGTGGTAAAATAAAGTCACTGAGAAAAGATAACAAAATGGACTCTCACATGGGTTGAAACCTCATGATTTCCAAGAAAATAAAATCCGAAAACAAAATTCCTTGATTCAAAATCCAGAAATGTATGCTCAAATTGAACCACTTCTTCATTATAAAGGTCTATAGAAGCATTGCATGTTCTTCAATATCGAGGTCTAGGTAAACAAAATGTCTTTTCTAGGTTCATCTTAGGATCAAAAGAAATCAAATCTTTTTTCATCCATCCTTCAAACATCAAACCAAAAATCATCTCACCATCACCTTTTAGAGAAATCTTGAAACTATCCTTCAAGCTAGGCTTTTTAGCAAAAATAAAAATCATCAAATCCTTGGTACAAAATCTTTGAAATCTTTATCCAATCATCTTTAGCTAGGTATGTGTAGATGCATCCTTTTGCACAAGCTTAATTGAAATTATCAAACCATCATGTTTAGCTAGGTATATGTAGATTCATCCTTCTTCATATTCTTGGTTAAATTATCATCTTGTTTGAATAGGTGTGGGTAGATGCATCCTTCTCCCTACCTATATTCAAATTATCATCCTTTGAGAAAATATAACCCTTAGATAATCATCCAACATCTTAGGGTCTATTTGTTTAATCAAAGCAAACTAAAATCAGTCAAATCAAGGACAATCCCAAAAGAAAATAAAAAATAAAAATCCAAAACATATCCAAAAGTCCTAAAAGCCTAGCATTCCCCTCAAGATTTATCAAAAGATCAAAACATCCACATCATCCATCTCTTACATCATCGTCATATCACCTTTTGATCCTCAAGATATCCTAAAAATTCTCTTTTGTGGATAAAGTAAAGATCAATCCAAAGAATTAGAGAGATTCATCTCCCATATTCTTGAAAATTGATCCTTGTTTTATGGTTCAAACTAGATCTCAATACAAGAAGAACATGAAAGGTGACAAAGAAACACCTGCTTCAAGTGACCTAAGCCAAATGAACATTGAAATAAATCTAGTCGAATCAAGCAATCCTTTGACTATCTCCTCATCACAAAATCCACAAGAGGAAATTCAAGGAGAAGATCTTACCTTTGGGATGTCACATGAAGAAATAACTAAAATGCTCCAAAATCCAGAAAACCATAAGATCATCAACATCATGATGAGGCTTAACCCTTCACTATACATGCTTGAACTAGCAAAACAGGGGGCCAAATCAGCTTCGGATTTTGATATGAGCTCTATAGTGGAACCATCTTTAGAGGTCATGCCTTTAATTTCATCCACACTCCCCATCTCATCTACACCCCATCCCAAAACATCACTCAAAACATTCCACAAATCACAACATCTTTTGCTTGAACTCAACCTAATGTCAATAAGGGAAATGCATTTATTAATGCTATTCAAACATATCCCCTTGTTAACAATCAAGACTTGGATGAAAATACCATTTTGGACAAAATATACCCAAAAATACATTACATAAGTATGTCCCTCTCACTTTCCATAATGATCCATCATCATCATCCTTCCACGCAACACCTCAAACTTCTCTTCTCACAAATTCACAAGAGGAAGGTGACATGTTCAGACCTGGGGGAATTTTTGACACCACATCATTTTCTCAAGAACTCATGCCCCTCACATTTTCACCTCTTCCACCATTACCACCATTATCCAAACCTCTACTTGGCTTGGGGCTTCCACCTTTACCAAATATCAATCAAACCAACATTCCAAACACCAATAAAAACATCACGCCAAACTCTCAAAACTTTTCATCGATATCACAACAACAGATAACAACTACACAAGCAATTGTGACATCATCAACCACCCCCCTAGCATCTAAGAGCATGGTATCTCAAGGACCAACCACATCAACAACACCATTCACCACTCAAACCACCAACACGACAGCACCATCCACCGCTCAAATCACCAACACGACATCACCACTCACCACCACCACAAACGCCATTCCAAATCCACCACCACCAAACTTCAATTTATCAAGCTAATACAACATGCCATTGCAAGCCGCTCACCAAGCTACTTACCAAAAGGAATTCCTACAAGTGAAAAGAAAAAAATTCACATAAATAGCTACCCAACAAGCCACACAAGCAGCACAAAATTCTCAAGCTTCCCAAATTGCATAGCAAGCACAACAAGCTACAAAAGCCTGAGCCTTATTGCAACAACAACAACAAGCCACTCAAGCCGTGCAAGCTGCTCAAGTAGCTAAAGCCACATTACAAGCATAAAAGGCTGCTCAAGCCCAAATTCTATTACAACAACAAGCGATACAAGCACAAGCCCAAGCACAAGAAGCGCAAGCACAAGTTCAAGCTTAGGCGCACGACCAATATCAAGCACAACAAGCACAAGAACAGGCACAACTTTTTGCACAAAAACAAGTAGTACAACTACAAACATATCAGTAAGCAATAAAACAATATCAAGAGTAGTAAGAAGCAACCCAATTGGTCACCCAAAAAAAAATGTTGTTGGAGCAACAACAAGCACAACAAAAAGATCATAAATAGGAAATCTTAGCACAGCAACAATAAGAACAACAACAAGCGTTGTTTATACAGTAGCAAGTGAAAGCATACTTAGCTCAAAGAAATGTGATAATACTATCAAATAACACACCAACCAACCCACCCATCCAACCCACAATCGAAATACCCTAGAACACTTTCATCCCACCCCCTGATCCGCAAAATGACGTAACGACACAAATCAGGTTGCTCTCGAAAGAAGTGCTCGATCTTCAATTAGGGTGAACCAAAAAAACACCAAGCAACTTGTGTATGTATCCATTTGATAGGAGCCTTGTAATAAACCCATTCCCCAAGTGATTTGAGATCCCCAATTTTGAAAAATATCGAGGGATGGGAAACCCTGAAGATGACATCAGGGAATTCCAGGTTCATTGCATGGAAGTCACACAAGACGATACTTATTTGATGCAGCTATTCCCTAGGAGTTTGGTTGGCCACACCATTGAATGGTTCTCTCACCTACCTATAGGCATCAGAACATTCCAAGAAATTATACATGCATGCATTAAAAATTATGCATGCAACATTGCCATGGATGTTAGTATAGAAGAACTCCGAGCTCAGAAATAAGGGGAGAATGAATCATTCGCTTCATTCCTACAACAATGGCGATCCAAGGCCAATTGAAGAAAATGGACCATGCCTAAGGAACAACAAGTTTGTACCATTATATCCAACCTTGATGAACTCTTGGCATTTCATCTCAAGGTACAAGGGATCACCACATATGACTAGTTGATCTCCAAGGCGCTCAGCATCGAACGAGCCCTTATGACACAACCTGTAGGATCAAATTCATACCCCAAGCAACAAAACAACCTCCCACCCACCAATTATAATGATAAAACTCACACATGGGAAAGGAATAAAAATGTTACTAATGATGGTGTTGAAGATGCCAAAGTGGTCATCAGTTCCCCATGCCAAAATGCACCCACACCATAAATCCAAATCCAACACCAAAACAATCATCAAGCAATACAACAATCAAACAACAATAAGACAATTAACAATCTCAATGATCAAAGGGGACCACCCCAATGGAACAAGAATTATCCCAAGCGAAAGTACAGTACTCTAGGGGAACCACTTGAAGTCATCATGAAGAAGCTGATAAATGAAAAACTCATCAAAGCTCCCACCTATGAGAATTACCAAGAACCAGATGTGAAACCTCCTTGGTATAATGAGAATCAACTCTGTGACTTCCATAAAATCAAAGGGTATACCACAAACAGTTGTATGAGGCTAAAAAACATAATTCAAGATCTCATCGATCAAATAATTATAAATGTGGAATAGCTAATAGGAAACCAAGTCCTTAAGATATGCTCAAATTCGATGCCTAACCATGGCAATAAAGGGAATAATAACAGTGATAAGGGGAAAGGCACCCACACAAATGTGAATCATGTGTATGAAATTGTCGTTGCCTCCCTAGATGAATGTTGCACTATCATCACCATCAAAGGCACCCATGCCAATTGTGAAGTCACCACAAGAGGCCGCAAAGTTACCATCACAGGATCATCCCAGCCAAATAGAGTCCCTACACCTAGATCTATCCCCAATGGCTACAATGTCCTAGATCAGCTTAAAAGAACACCAACGCAAATCTCCATCATGGAGTTGCTAAAAATCTCATCTGCCCATAGGAAAATCCTTGAGGAAGCACTAGCTTCATCCACTGTCCCTGCAGATCTTGATGAGGAAAAATTCCAAGCTATGGTCAGAAATATCATTACGCAAAATCTCCTCACATTCTCTGACCAGGATTTCCCCGCTCAACTATCTCACAACCATGCAGTCCACTTAGAAGTCATAGTACAAAAAAGAAAATTCAAAAGGGTCTTGGTGGATGGAGGTGCAGGCTTGAATATTTGTTCTTTGAAGCTCATCAAACAATTAAAATTCTAAAAGGATTCTATCGATGAAGGAAAGGGTATCACAATAAGAGCATATGATGATCAAGAAAGAGTATCCCAAGGCACGATCAAAATACCTATTCAAGTAGGGCCTACTATCATGGAAACCACTTGTCAGGTCCTAGACCTTGACTTGTCATATAACATCCACCTAGGATGCCCATGGATTCATACAATGAAGGCAGTGGCATCAAATTTCCATCAATGTGTGAAATTCACACATGAGGGACAAGAAGTCACCATCCATGGAGATCCCGAACCCTTCTCCTATTGCAAAAGCCTTGAAGCAAAGTACTATACAATCCCCCAAGTACCAAAAAATGATGAGGGTCCATCTACACCATACATTGATCTTGCCACCCTCTCATCCACTTATGTGACAGAGACACCTATCATTCCCACCATTCCCACCATCTCTGACATTAAGGTCATCATCCAAGATAACGATTGTGGAAGCTACATGATCCCTACAAATTATTTTGTGGTAGGAGAGTTACCACAATCTCCTAGATCACGGGGACGTCCGCAAATAAATGAAGCCTCCACATCCCAAACATCTCCTAAAGACTATCCCAACTTTACAAGTTGGGGAGATCTTGGCCAAGAAGTTATTGAGGTAGATCCATCTCATATGCTATATCAAGATGAGAATTCAATATCTAATTTACCAATGGATGATAGAAGTAAGGGTTTTCAAATGATGCTCACAATGGGCTATGACATAATCAAAGACTTGGGAAAAATGCCAATGGGCTTATAATACCTATCATTCTGGAGACATGAGTGATAACAAATATTGTTCTTGGATGTACCCCTCTGAGTATAACCATACGTGGCTGAGGTCCTCCAGTTAGAAAGGTTAATAATCCTCCTCAGCCAATCGCAGCAGAACTACGCTTACCAGTATCTACAGGTAGAGTCATAGATAAATTTACATTTGACATAACAAACGTCTTTAGTAGTAGTGATGACAAGGATCCCATGACCAACTTAGCTAGGCTATTTGAGGATACCACTCTTTGCATGATTAGCACCCTATCCTTTGAATCAGACCACCAAAATCATGAAATCCTCCTAGTATACCCCCAACTCATCGACTATGACCAACGAGGACCACCAGTTCTTGATACACTAAAAAATGATGAGGTTCTCTTAGAATTCATGGGACTACAAGATAACATTCCATGTGGGGATCACAAAGCAGGGCTCATAATGGAGCTAGATACACATGCCTATTATGGGGAAATGATTGAATCCCTCAGTCGCAAAAGTCAAAAATTAAGAATAACATCTAAGTCCTTGAGTGAAAACCACACTGTGGCACTCTCTGACCAAAAAAAAGTAAAAAGAAAGGATGCATCCAATGGTAAAAACCTCTCTGAGGCACTCGAGAATGGGGGATTCAATCTTCCTTTTAGAGCTCTTCATAAAAAAAAATCAGCAATCCTCGCAGAAAGATGCAATCCAGTTAATCTAGGAACAGAGGTAACCCCACACATCACATTCTATGCAGAGTCATTACTATTAGAGGAACAAGAGCTCCTAGCAGCGTTCCTAAGAGAAAGACAGATAAACTTTGCATGGAGCTATGCTGACATGCCAGGACTTGATCTAAAAATCATGGTTCACCACTTAGCAGTATATCCAGAAGCAAAGCCTTTTAAACAAAAGCTTCAAAAAATGAACCCTCAGATCACCTTATTAGTCAAAATGGAGCTCAAAAAGATATTAGATGTAGGATTCATTTGACCGATACATTATCTAGAATGGGTGTCAAACTTGGTGCCTGTTTCAAAACCTAATGGGGGCATCATAATCTGCACAGACTTTAGATACTTGAATAAAGCATGTCCAAAAGATGACTTCCCACTTCCAAACATTGACATGATAGTAGACATGACAACTGAACATGAAATGTTGTCACTAATGGACGAATTCTCAGGGTACAATCAGATCATGATAGCTAAAGAGGACCAACATAAGATGACACTCACTTGTCCATGGGGGACTTACTATTGGAATATGATGCCATTTGGCATAAAGAATGCAGGAACAACATACCGAAGAGCTATAACATTGATATTCCATGACATGATCCCTGAGACAGTCGAAGATTATGTTGATGACATTCTAGCCAAGTCTAGAAAGAGAAAAGATCACATATCAACCTTAAGTGCCATCTTTGGTAGGTGGGAGGAGTATAAGGTCAGATTAAACCCAAAGAAGTGTCTTCGACATACAATTAGGAAAGCTGCTAGGATACATAGTGTCAATGAGAGGTATCGAGGTAGATCCAACAAAGGTAAAAGAACCCTTGAAATGGAGGCACCAAAAACATTAAAGAAATTGAGAGGTCTCCAAGGCAGGCTCCAATCCATTCAAAGATTCATAGCACAACTGGTAGACAAACATAACCCATATTCTCACCTACTTCACAAGGGAGTAGCATACAAATTGGATAGCAAGTGTAAAGAGGCATTCAATAAAATCAAAGAATATCTACTGACACCACCGGTCTTAATGCCACCAATCCCAAGAAAACCATTAATTCTCTATTGATTAGCAACAAAAATAGCCCTTGGAGCTCTCCTAGCTCAGCATGATTAAAATGGAAAAATAAGGGCTATCTATTACATTAGTAGAACAATGGTTGGGCATGAGCTAAACTACTCATTCATCGAGAAAGCATGCCTAGCAGTAGTGTTTGCATCACATAAATTTAGACATTACATGTTGGCACACAAAATAAAACTCATCACCAAAATTGACCCTCTCAAGTACTTATTTTCAAAGGAAATGCTCATGGGAAGAATGGCCAAATGGGTGATGATACTGTCAAAATACGACATTGAATATGTGGAGCAGAAAGTAATCAAAGGCCAAGTCATCGCAGATCAACTTGCAGAAGCACCAATTTATTTAGAGAATCCTCTCATTTCAAAGTTTCCAGATGAATCTATTTTCAATCTCAATGTAGCTGACCACTCGAAACTATACTTTGATGGCTCATACATGCAGCATGGATCAGGAGCTGGCATCTTCTTTATCACTCCACAAGGGGATTGCATACCAAGGTCCTACAAACTGGCATTTCCCTACACCAATAACATTGCAAAATATGAGGCTTTAGCCATAGGTCTCAGAATAGCAGTGCAGTGGAACATTATAGCTCTCAAAGTATATGGAGACTCCCAATTGATAATAAACCAAGTGAATGATGAATACCAAACCAAGGACGATAAGCTCACTCCATACAAGAAATTGGTGGAGATTCTCAAAGAATCCTTCATCGAAATCACATTTGAGCAGATTCCTAGAGCCAACAATAAAGCAGCAGATGCCATGGCAATAATTGAATCCTTACTGGATATCCCCTACAACGTTCCAAAATATGAATTTCTGATAGAGCAGCTTCTCGTGCCTGCATTCGAGGTACTAGAATCATAATTCATGTGCAAAATCATTGGTCTCAGTGATCCTTGGTACCACAACATTTATACATACCTATGAATAGGATTCATACCCGCCGACTTACCCTCAAACCTAAAATGAACCTTTGTCAAAAAGTCATCCCGATTCATCATCCTAGGAGATACCCTATATCATAAGAGCATAGAAGGAACCCTACTATGTTGTTTAAACACCGGAGAGGCATTGACTACTCTAACTGAAGTACATAATGGTATCTGTGGTTCACACTTGAGTGCAATGACCATAGCCAAGAAAATGCTGAGGATGGGGTATTATTGGTCTACAATGGAAAGAGAGGCACATGACTATGTCAAAAGGTTTCTACAATGTCAGCAACATGGGGACCTCATCCATGCTCTAGATCAGGGACTTCATCCCATCATCACACCATGGCCCTTTTCACGGTGGGGACTCGATCTCACTGGAAAAATCATGCCCACTTCATCTAACAGCCACAAATTCATCATAACCGTAACGAAGTACTTTACTAAGTGGGTGGAATCCATACCCATGACGTATATAACTAGGAAGTAGTTATCAAAGTTCATCCCTAACTATCTCATTTGCTGCTATGGTGTTCCACAAGTCATTATCTCAGATAATGGGACACCATTTAAAAATTAGGAGGTTAGTGACTTATGTGAAAAATTCAAAATCCAACATCGCTTCTCCACCTCATAGTATCCCCAAGGAAATGGCCAAGCAGAAGCTACAAACAAAACTATTTTGAAAATATTCAAGAAAATAGTCAATGACATAGGTCGTGACTGGCATTTGTAGCTTAATCCAACCCTTTGGGCCTATAGAACCAGCATCCGCACACCCACCAGCACCACTCCCTTCTCCCTGATCTACGGATTAGAAGTAATACTCCCCATCAAGATCAAGCTCCCATCAGTTAGGATATCACTGCAAAACCTCATCACGGATGAAGAGTATCGAGTATCAAGATTGAATGAGCTAGACCTACTAGATGAGCGATGTATAGATGCTTTGAATCATTTGCAAGTCTATCAAAATAGACTCAAAAGGAGCTACAATAAGAAAATTAGAAGTACAACTTTCCAAGTCAGAGAACTAGTATTAAAGGAGAATTAGAAGAATGTCCCAAACCCAAGCAGCAAAGGAAAATTTGAACCCAATTGGTTGGGACCATTCGTCATCATAGCAAGTTATAAGTCAGGGGCATATCATTTATCAACACCTGAAGGGGAACCTCTGCAAGAGCCCATGAATAGCTCTCATCTCAAAAAGTTTTATGCCTAAATCTTTCAAGGTATAGAACCAAAAAATCAAAAAATTAGAAAATGTTCTGAAAAAATGGTTACTTTGGCGAAAACCTGGCAAACAGGTGTCTTGGTGACAACAAAAAAATAAAAAAAGCAAAAAATCCAAAAAAATTAGAAAAAGGATCAAAAAATAGTAAAGAGAAAAAGAAATCAACCTCTAGTGAAATCCACTTTAGTGGCACTTTGGACAAGTACCTTGGTGAAAACCTGGCAAATAGATTCCTTGTTTAAATAAGCACTTTCCATCCACTAGGATCTTTATGGCTTGTTCTGCATCATCCATCCATTACATTTTCATCATCCATCGCATTCAGATCTCCATCCATCACTCATCCACCTGCATCTGCACCATAGCTTTGTCCTATTTTCGTATCATGATCTCTCCTAGTACTATTTCCTTTATCAGAGTAGTCTATTGCATCAAGGCCATCTTGTCCTGCCTTTATTAGAGTAGTCTATTGCATCAAGGCCAGCTTGTCCTACCTTTATCGGAGTAGTCTATTGCATCATGTTGGGGGCATGTTCTCATCAGATCAAATTCGTGTATATCCTTAAAGTCCTAAAACATCAAAAAATCCAAAAACATCAAAAAATCCAAAAATCCAAAAACATTCAAAACATATCAACAAATCCAAAAACAGGTCAAAAAGTCAGTCAAAAAGTAAAAAAAAAGTCATCTTGTTGAACTACGTGGTCTTTGCGTGTATAACATAGGCAAGGCTAATATGTTGATAAGCCCCCAAGGCCCCTAGGATAGGTCTTTAGGTTAGTCTATTGGTCAAAATCTTAGAAAACCCCAAAACATAGGAAAATAAAAAATCAAAACATTTGAAAATCTTGAAAAATACCAAAAATAGCCTCAAAACATTGCAAAACTCCAAAAACATCTGAATATTCGAAAAAAATACATCTATCTCATCTCGCCTGCTCCCACAATAACATTACTCATAATAAACGATCATCATCCTCAACCTTTGGTCAAATAGTTAGAAGCAAGCCTAGCAGGTTAAAAGTGAAAACTCAAATCGTCAAGTCTTAGGTCTAAGTCAGTATGTAAACAAGTGGGTCAACTCTTTGTGTCAATAACCTATCATCCAATTGGTCCCATATCAATCATTTGAAAGAACACTTAGCATAAATGAAATGGCATGCCGCCATCCACTAACATGTCCTAGGATGTATCCTTCCTACAATGGGCATTATCTTTTGGCAATAGTTTTAGTTCTTATCCTTAAAAACACATCCCCTTTTGGTTAGCGGTATTGAAGAACATCAGTTGGTTTGTTTACTTTGTCTTTATCCTTTTAACTTATCTTATTGTGCTCATTCCAAGGACTTCTCGATGATATCCGAATAGAGGATTTAGAGAAATAGGAATGGGTGATCATTATCTTTTGTCTATTGTGCTTGTTGGACATTCTTGTAATATAACCTTAGTGAATATTTGCTTTGTTAGGTATGTATGGAGAAAGTTTTGGGCAACTTGTTGACTATTGCATTGATAGGTTATACCTTTCCATGTTTTGGTCCAAGGTGTTTGAAACTTCTAAAGTGCATCCTAGCAAGGTTTCCATATGTCAGGTGTTAACAAGGATACTCCTATTTGTTTTTCAAGTCAAAATCCATCACACTAGGTACAATGCCATCTTGGTTCTCTATACCTTGATGCATCGTACCAAATGTGTTCTCAAACATAAGGGAATTGGCCCTTTAAAAATACCAACTCCTTGGAAAGTAATTATCATCATTTGAATATTCATCATCTGGTGTCTCGTTGAAATGACTTCTTCTCTTTCATTCCTTCTTGCTCATCACACTAACAAGGTACTATGACAGTTGATCATCATTATCGTCATCATCATCATCGATCCTACATCCACAAATCATTAGCATATTGCATAAACATATCATATAGGAAACATATGCTTTGCATTTCCATCATCATATAAACATGGTATTATGATCATTTTTCATAAATTAGCACATCCCTTTCTCATTACATTACATCCATTTTTTTGCATCACATTACATTCATCACATAAATCATTGCATAATATTCATGTGCATTGACATTTCATAGTCACTTCATATTTTCATAAACATGCATAATAGGTTCATAAGCCTTATAGATAATCCATCGCATACATACTCGCATAACATCATAAAGTCATTTCACACATTACGTTCATTTTGCATAAAACATCATCATATCATTGCATATAGTACATCACAGTAAATGCATCACATACATTACATTATCATTTAAACATGTCTAGGATAAAAATATTTGTTATTCTAAGCATCTTAGAAACCATCTCATTTGCATCATCAATACACATCATATAAAACATGACCATTGCATTTACATTCCATTATATCGTCCACTAATCATCCATACCATCTCATAAATAGCATCACAATCACTTTTCTGCATTTCATTGCATAAATCATTCCATATCATTATAAGCATAAATAAAAACATAAAAAATCCGTGACATGCAAAGCGTACATCCATCCATAATCATTTCATATATAAAAATGATTCACATCATTTCGTGTATACACCATAAAATCATTTCCATATAATTTTGCATATTACATATTACATATCATATCATTTCAAATCATCATATAGATTGGCATGTTTTCTCTCATCGGGCAGCAGTGGGGTAGGATTTTAGAAATAATTTTTTTTGGCTTTGATCGAGATCATTTATTCTTTGAACCAATGCAACGAGTGCATTGCTTCAAAGAGGGGAAAAATGTAGATACTTAAAATGTACCAATTGACATTGTGCATCTGATCCTAGCCACTAACATCATTTCATCCTAAATCATCCTTTGGTCTAACCATTTAATCAAATACCCTTATCTAATTAAATTCATGAATATTCCTCTCTTAATTAAATAAATCAGTTATCTAATTAAGTCACCTCTTCTCGATAATTAAATTAACCATTTTGATCTAATTATCTGATTTAATTAAATAATTAATTTTATTTGATTATATCTCTAAAGTCTATCTATTAAATTAAATAAATTAAAACCTTATTGAGTTTAATCTAACAATCATCCCTTTTAATTAAATAAATGAAAATATATATTTAATTAATCCCTTATCACATTCTTCTCATATTTGATTTAAATAAATCCAAAAATTTAAGTCAAATAGGTCACATCATTTAACCCCCTTCATTAAATTAATTAACTTTGATTAATTTAATCTCCTCTCATGTCCCATCCTCTAGCTTTTACTTCTTGCACATGAAAATAGATTTAATTGATTTATTAAATCTTTATTTTCCTCAACAAAGCATCTTTGGGGAATATTCTCCATGTTTGAATTCAAAATCCAAGTTGACATGTACATCCAACAAGGCATTAACTCTCTCTTACATGTACTTTTCCTTGAGCCAAGTGGCATTCAGTGCATTCTTTCTTCCCTCTTGCATGTCATTTCAACAAATTCAAAATTAAAAAATATGCATTTATTGGCACAATCATCAAAAATTCAACATCCTCCATCCACTCATAGGTTGACGAGTTGCATCCTTCCATTGGATGAATGTTGGTCCCACATTTCTCTATTTTGGACATTCATCCATCTTGGCATTCTATAAATAACAGGCTTCATTACTCATTCTAGCATCCACAATTTCAGTAAACTTACTATGCTCAAATATTTAACAAATTCCATCCATTATCATTGAATCTTAGCTAGGTTATATAAATTTTTCTATTGGAGCACTCACCATCCTTCATCAAACTGGATCATTCATCAGCATTCATCAAGCTTGCATCAAAGGAATTGGGAAAGGGCGAATTTTCACATCAAATTGGCACCAATTCCCCCATGGGATCATGAGTTTTCTAGTTTAATTAGGATTCAATCTCTTTTATTGTCATTTCATTGTATTCTTCATTTCTCTTCCTAATTTGAAATTTGTAAATGGATTTCATGGGGAATCCTTATTCTTGCTTGCATTCTATATTCTAATCTATTTCTTCTTATTGTTTTGCAGGTATTAGGATTGGGGTTCACACAAAAATCACTTATTTAGACATAGTTTTGCCTTAGTTACTCATTCATACCTCATCACAGGCCGACATCAAGTGGATTTGAATAAAATATTGAAAGGAAATTTAAAATGTTTTGAATTTGGGGCTAAGGGGGACTCATTCGCCACCCATGGTGAATGGGCCCCTCCTAAGACCTAAAAATGGGTGTTGGGAATTATGTTGTATTTAATGTTGTTTGAAGGGATAATACTCAAAAATACACTTAGTTAAGCATATGAGAGCATAAAGGGGCAAAATAAAGTATGAGAAAGGGATAAATAGTGAAAATATTCCTAGAAAAGTATGAAAGCTTGTTACAATACTTTACAACACTTCAAAATAGGACTTGTTGATGAATAAAAATGTGATTTTTTAGTGAATTGTAATTAATAGAGTCTAGAAGAGTGTAGAAATGTCTTACAACACTTCACAATACCTTCACAAGACGTTGTTCTTTGAGTTTTAGTACCTAAATAAGCATGTTCAAGTCATGTTGCAACATAAAATCAAAGAAAAATAGTTTTGACACCATGAAACAAGACCCAAAAGTCCATGAAAATGACAAGGGGCCATTTTTCTATGACACATTTAGCCCCCACTTTAGTGAAAGGATGAACTTGCTTCAAACTCACACTAAATTAGCCATGAACATTGAGAGGAGGGTTGAAATGCACTTACGCTAGAAAGATAGAATGACAATGATCAAGAGGGATGATCAAGCCCCTAAGATGAAGATCCCATGGAAAACGAAGCATAAGAACAAAGGAACACACAAGTGTTGAGATTAATCGGATGAAGCTTCAATCATCAATCCAACTAGTTGTGGATTAGATCTAGGTTGGTTGTTTGCAAAATAGAATGTGTACTCACTTTGGGGCCACAAAACTTTAGGCTATCTGCAGGGTGAGAAATCCAAAATGTACTCACTCTGGGGCCACAGAACTAATTGTCCATGGGGTGAGAAAGCCCAAAAAGGAAAGATACATATGCTAGTTGGTATGCACTCACAAACACAAAGGTGGCTATGGGGAAAATTCATGCCTCTAGTTGGGATTCCCACTCAACCATATCAAAGTTATACCCATTGATAGCTTTAACAAGTTGCCACAAAGAAAAATGATATGAACAAAATGACAAAGGTACCATAGTCATGCAAGCTACGTTATGCATGGTGGCAACAAGGTAAAAATGTAAAATGCAAAAATGTAAAGTGTAATGTTCAAAGGAGTCTTGTTTAGTTTATGTAAGTTTAGTCACTTAGGGAACATTGTGTCTAATATCTCCAAGATAGGACCAATCAAAGAATAGTATATTCATAACTTAGGGGATGTAGTGCATCGCATCAGGCCACCAAGAGGAATCTAATATGCTAAGATAGATCACACTTATGAAGGAAATCACACCCAATGTCATCCACAAAGTGACAAACGCATCATATAAATTACAAGGCTACACTAGGAACCAAGAATTAATTTATGGTAATGTATGCGCCCCACTTTAAAAGAACTTCTACAGATTGTTCTCTGAGCAATTTCTTTAAAGTAGAGAAGAAAAGAAAATGAAAAAAAGAAAACAAGACATGAGAGTTAACCTAGAAAACCCTATGCGAAGTCATGTTTTGGAGTTAGGTTGCTTCATCTCAAGGAAAATTGAAAAACAAAGAAAGGGAGTTGCCCCCCACCAAAAAAGAAAGCACACCAAACACATAAGGGATCTATGGATTTGGGGTTAGTATCTTTGTTGCTGTAATATGTTTATGAAAGAGCATGGAAATGTCTTTATTCCCCAAAGCACATAGAACTAGAAGAATGACACAAAGAGAGCGAAAACAAAGGAAAAAGAGAGTTTTTTTTGGGTCAACATGGAAGAGACATTTTGGTCTCGATGCTTTGCATCATCCCCAAAAGGAAAACAAAAGTGAAACAAAAAGGTGAAAGAAAAGGAAAAAGCTTTTGGGTCAGCATGAAGGAGACATTTTAGTCTCAATGCCTTGCATCATCCCCAAAAGGGGAACACAAAACAAAAAGAGAGAAATACAAAGTCCTTGTGGGTCAACATGGAAGAGACATAGGGCATCTCTATTCTTTTCGTCATCCTCAAAAGGAGAACACAAAAAAAAAGAGAAAAAAAAAATGTACAACATATAAAAGAAGAGAGATACAGGTAGAAGTGTACTAAGAGAGGGAAGCATAAAATACATGATACAGGGGAACATGATACACACATGCAAAGGAAAATAAAAAGAGAAGCAACAAAAAGGCTAGTTTAGTGAATGCAAGTCAACTGTCTAATAGGTCATCCACCTCCCAATCATGTTAGATGCAATGTGAGGGCAGTTGACTATCTAAAGGAAGAATTGCAAGCATTGAACCAAGATCCATACCAGGTTCTTCTCTTGGTAGAGAGGTTGTATCTTTTAAGCTCATTGTGGATGAAAATAAATAATTTAAATTGTTTTGCAATTCTTCATTTATTTTTTCTATCATCACAACATCATCATCATCATCAAGATTAATGACAACAAGAGGACAAAGGGTGATTTCTAAGGATGGATGTATCAAAAGTTGAGGTTGTTGGATTGGTTCATTTTTTTGCAAAGGTTGTACTAGACTATCATGTAGAAGGTCAAGAGAAGGAAGCTGGAAATCTATTACGTATGTTAAATACGTAAAGGTTGATTTTATTGATCTTCTTCTATGTGAGATTGACAAGTAAGGAGACGATGACAACACCTTCATTCCCTAGCCCCATGGTTTCATTTAATTCAATTTTGGAGTTGTTGAGGTGTAAGAGCGGATTGAGTTATCATAGGTTCTTCTACTTACAAAGAGGAAAGAACAAAAGAAACCAAAGAGGATGGATCAACCACTTTCTCTTTAGCTTTATACACTTATTTAAGGTGAGGAGGCATGACATGAGTGGTTTCATTTTTCCTTGATCATTTAAACGATGGTGGGGAAGTATCTAGGGGTGGTTGTTTAGGAGGTTGTATGGTTTGCTCAATGTAAGACTTAGGTTGAAGCATGGTTTCATCTATGATAGGAGGTGTGGAAGTAGATGAGGATGAGTTACGAAGAGACAATTCGGCTATCTTTTTGGCTTTGAAATTTTGGTAAGCTATGAAAAAGAAGTCCTTTCAAGGTGTGATGGGTTCCATAGGTGTAAGCCAAAAGGCTTCCAATGAAAAATTACCTTTGGAAGATAAAGGATTAAAACCACTATGGTGTATGGTGACTATCTCATTGTCATGTGGAAACTTCAAACACTTGTGAACAACTGATGAGACCACTTTCATTGAGCGAAGCCAAGGGTGGCCTAGCCACAAGCGAAATTGGTCAAATTGTGGGATAATTAAAAATGTTACCTCCAAAGTTTTAGGTCCTATTTGTAAGGGTAGCACGATCGATACGATTGTAGGGAATGCAAAACTAGTATGTGTCCTAATCCATGTAGTTGGTTTATTATATTCATCTTGATATATATCATGTAATACTAGAAACTCCTTTGTGATCGCATTCTCACCACAAGCAGGATCTATTAATATCCAATTAGTGGGATTATCATAGATTTTGCTAGCTATGTAGAGAGGACCATCAGGAAGCTTTTGTAGTATGTCTTTAGCAAAAGAAGTGATATCAAGAGACTTAATGGTTTGACCCTTAAGAGGGATAACATCTATAATAGCCACTAGCTCATCCATAGGACTTTCTGTAGTAGTAGGGGGAGGTGTATCATGTTGTTCATTGTTTGTATCAATAGTCATTACATCAATGGTTAAAGGATGAGGTAGTATGTTTAGGCATGGGATTAGTGAAAATTTGCAAGTCCAAGTTAAGGGGTATAATAGACTTATTGCCTTGATTATTAACACCCATAATGGATAAATGGCTTGAGTCAATGAGGTCTTGAAATAAATGTTTGACACTTGTAATATTCAGTGTCATGTCCATTTTAGTGATAAAAATGACAATAAGCATTAGGTTTGAAGGTGTGTGGTAAAGGATGGTTTGGATCAAGCGGTCTAATAGGTGGGAAAGTGAGCATGTGTTGTTGAATTAATTGGTTCATTGTGTTATGAAGGGTATCAGGTAGGGGAGTAAACTATCTCTTTGGGTCCCCATAGGTATAAGGAACCACTACTTTAACAACTTCCACTCTATTTGGAACGAGTTGGGTTGACTACAGTTGAGATTGAGGAGGCAAATTAAACTATAAAAAGCCTCTATTTGGTTTGCAGAAATTTTGTGTGTTATTTTGGTTTTGATTGCTATGCTCAGGTTTATCATCTCAGTTAGAAGTGTATTTTGAATCACAACTTCAAACTGAGTTATGGTATTCACAGAAGGTTGTGCATAAATTCATAAACAAAGGGAATCTCATGATTGTTAATTTATCCTAAAGGTGTGTGTGCAAGTTTTTGATAAACATCTTTTGTAGATGTGCTTCAGGAATCTTGACATCAATTTGAGCATACATAGATTGGTATCGTGAGATAAAATCCATTACTTTTTCATCTATGTTTTGTCTACATCGCATGAGGTTAGCCATTGTCTTTTTAGGTGTCATGTGAACTTTAAAGTGACTAATGAAAGCATCCACCAATTCATTGAATGAACGGATGGAATGATTAGGAAAGTTGGAAAACCACTCTAAGGTTGTGTCTTTCAAGGTCCTTGGAAACATTTTTCCTAACATTTTATCATCAAGGACGAAGTCACTACACAAAGTTGTATAAGCATTAACATGGTTGACAGGGTCTCCTTTTCCTCCAAATTTATCAAACTAAGGCATTTCTATCCCTTGTGGCATCAAGGTGCATAAGATTTCTAATGATAAAGGACTACTATAGACATGATATGTAGGTGGAGTGGATTGACCTTGGCTAATAGTGGAAATTTGATGCTACATGGATGAAACAGTGGTAAGGAGTTGTGTAAGAAGGTGATAAGGGTAGGTGGGTTGAGGTGGAAGGGAAAATGGTGATGGAGTATAGGTGACGTGAGGGGAAGTAAAAGGAATAATATGGGGTGTGAATGTGGTGGAAGGGACTTGCGATGCCACAAGAGAAGTAGGAATGCTAGTGGAAATCGAGAAAGAAGTAGCGACATAATTAACCTGATGCATAGTGGTATGGACTTGTGGATTGGTATAAGTTGGTATGGAAGCTATGGTTTAAGGGGGAGAAACTTGAAGTCCTCCTTGGCTTACAGGAATGGTTGCAAATTGGGTATTATAAGAGGCATGTTTATTGTAAATCTTAGAAATTCTCTTCATCACTTGCAAGCCATCATCACTTTCAATTAAACAATGAAGATTGTCAATGGAAGGTATGGCAGTGGAGGAAATGTTTTCAAGTGATAGATCTTGTTGTAAATGTGCAAAATCCTCATGAATATTAATGACCTTTTCTTGCAGAAGGGAGTTGTTTTGGGTGTCAACATTCATTGGATGGAAAGGTGAAGGCAGAAAAGTGGTATTGTCAATGCTTAATGCACCATTATCCATACTAGGAGTAGGAGCTCGTGAGATCCTGAGGTCCACAACGAAAGTGCTATCATGGGAGGCCATGAGTCTAGAACTTATTCTCACTAAAGTATTATCAATGGCACACCAAACACTCATACAGGTACCAAAAAGGAGGGGTGAATGAAAATTCAAACTAATCTAAGAGTTTGAAATGAAAATAATAGAAATGCTACTAACTGTATCTAAGATCTAACTACATAAAATAGAAATGTAGAAAAATGCCAAAAAAATGCTAAAAATGTTGTTTAACAAGTGTAGAGCGACTAATTCGCCCTAGTTGGAAAATGAGTCCCAGTATGATGTTTTTGTGTATTTTTTAGAAGTTTTAAGATGATTTTAATGTTCCACAGAATGCAATCAAGGATGCAAAATGCAGATTTTTAGTTTTTTCAATGAGATGCAAATAAAAAATGAAATCTAAATGAAGTTTTCAATAATGCAAGATAAAATGTCCTAGAATGCAAAAACAAAAAAATGTACTAATTGAATGTTAATGAAAATGTAAACTAGGATGCAATTGTAAATGAAATCAGAAATTCAAAGTTCTCAAAAGTCTAGTTCACCAAAATGAACCATTGATTTTTGGCTCCTATGTACAACTCTTGCTCTTCTAGGGTTTTTCACCTAAAAGGAGAGAGATACGAGCAAAAATGCTAATGGTTCATTCAAATTATATTATGTTTGATATTTTCTAACCTAAATGAAGCTAACTAAATGCAATTGACTAATCTAAATGAATGAAAACGAATGCAAAAGTGAGATTTAAGCTATTTCTGAAAACACATTGTGTATTGCAAGAATGAACTAAATGAAGAAAATATGCAAAACATAAAGAAAAGGGATGAATTTGAGTGCACCTAGGTGAAGAATGATGAATTTGGAATGTTGTGGATGCTGACTGAAATCAATAATTTCTCACAGTGGAAATCATTTGCCCAGGGTGGCGAATTAGTCCTCCTAGTGAAAAACTGTCGGAAGAAAGTTTATGTCTGTCAGATCTAGAATTGAAAAAATCTAGATTTTTAGTCCTAAGTTGGAACTCATTCACCACATGTGGTGAATTAGTACTCTCCCAAATTTAAAAAAAATAGGAAACAACTCTGCAACACCAGATCTGGAAATCACTGTTTGTTGGGTTACCAAAGTCAATTATGTAGAAAATGGATAAAAAACCTTCTCCAAGCTTGAAATAGACATGAGTTTACTTGAAGCACCTAGTTGACTTGTAAACTAATCTTCAACACCAAAATCCTTGTCAAATCTACATACCTAAGTCTACAAACAAACATGCAATAGGGGAAAAATGGTTTAAGTTTAGTGAATAGGGGTTTTCCTTGGTCAAACCCCACTTTTGGTAATCAAACCCTTAATAAAATATTGAAATGCAAAGGAATGATAAACTAACAACATGCAAATGCTATCAACTTACCAAACTCTTGATGATGCAAGTCTGAAGTAATGTCAATGGTTGCTTCAAAGTGCTTCAATAGTGTTTGAAAACATGTAAAATGCTTGAATGCTTGAATGAATAGGTCAATAAGTGAACTTGATGAATGGGGGTTGAAATGAGGTGAAAATCACTTATTTATACACACTTGTGCCTTAGTTACCCATTCATACCTCATCACAGGTTGGAATCAAGTGTTTTTGAATAAAATCTCAAAAGGAAATTTAAAATATTTTGAATTTAGGGCCAAGGGGGACTCATTCACCACCCATGGTGAATGGGTCCCACCTAGGACCTAAAAATGGGTGTCAAGAATTATGTTGTATTTAATGTTGTTTGAAGGGATAATACTCAAAAATACACTTATTTAAGCATACGAGAGCATAAAGGGGCCAAATAAAGTATGAGAAAGGGATAAATAGTGAAAATATGCCTAGAAAAGCATGAAAGCTTGTTACAAGACTTTACAACACTTCAAAATAGGACTTGTTGATGAATAAAAATGTGATTTTTAGGTGAATTGTAATTAATATAGTCTAGAAGAGTGTAGAAATGTCTTACAACACTTCACAACACCCTCACAAGACATCGTTATTTGAGTTTTAGTACCTAAATAAGCATGTTGAAGCAATGTTGCAACATAAAATAGAAGAAAAATAGTTCCAACACCATAAAATAATACATAAAAGTCCATGAAAATGACAAGGGGGCATTTTTCTATGGCACATAGACCAAGTGTCGTATGATGAATGGAAATGAAGGAAATTCAAGAATGGTGGGAGATGGAGATGATATGAAGTCCTACACTACTGTGCATGGAAAAAGAAATATTTTAAGAAGGTTGTTCAAGAATTTTCCATGCACTGGCAATCCTTGACCTTCCCCTAGACTACTATGCATGGAAAATTTAAGAAAAGAAGTACTTCAAGAATCATCCATGCACTGGAAATTCCTACTCTTCTACTGACATGTTCTGAAAATAATACGAGTCTTCATTAGCTTTTCCAATAATGAAAAATTGTCCTAACCATAAAGCCTCAAATTTTCCATGCTTTAATTTGTCCCAACCCCTTGCATTCCACATGAGAACCATGTCATTTATCTCAAATTTCATACTTTTTTCCTTCTTATCATAGAGGTATTTCATCTCCAGCTGCTTCTTCATGTTGTGTTGTTGAGCCTGGTTCTTGGCCTCTTCAAGCTCCATTAATTCTTCAATTATTTTTTCAATAGGCTTAGGAATTTCTAGATCTTCTTGCAAGATAAACTTACAAACTGGTAGTAAATTATGCAAAGGAAGCCTAGCTTGAGTCCCATATACAAGCTCAAAAGGTGACTTTCCAATGGCCTGGTTTACAATAATTCTATCTTCCCACAAAGCCAGTCTCAACTTGGAATCCCAAGCCTTTTTATTATTATCCAACATTCTCTTTATGATATTCAAAATGCTGTTGTTACTAGATTCAGCTTGCCTATTCACCTATGGATGATATGGTGAAGAGTAGGATATTACTATTCCATACGATTGATAGAACCCCTTGAATCCATCTAATCTGAAACGCATCCCATTATCAGTTATGATCCTTCCAGGCACTCTAAACCTAGTGATGATATTATCTAATAAGAAATTTGTTACTACTTTGCTAGTCACTTGTTTAGTTGGCACAACCTCCACCCATCTAGTAAAATAGTTTGTGGCTACTAATATCCATCTACGACCTTCACTAGAATTTTTTGTAGTCTCTCCTATGAAATTAATTCCCTATTGGTGGAATGGAGCTTCAACCTGCAAAGGTCTCAAAGGTAATTCCCCTTGATATTTTAGCTTCCCAGAAAACTTCTGACATGCTTCACATTTTCTAGTGTAATTATAAGTATCATTGAAAAATATAGGCCAATAGTAGCCTTCCCTTAACACCTTTTATGTCGTGGTTTTTACTGAAGAATGTCCTCCACACACCCCTTCATGCATTTCATTGAGGAAATGTCTGGTATGATCTTCATCCAAGCATAATAGTAGAACACCATCCCTATTCTTCCAATAAAGGTCCCCTTTCATGAATACATATCTTGAAACATGCAATTTAAGTGCCCTCTTCTTGTTATCACTAAGTCCTTAAGGGAATTTCATGTGCTTGAGATAATACACAATGTCAGTATACCATGGTGTGTTTTCAATACTAGAAACTATATTTTCTTCATCATTCAGTTTGCATACTTGAGCAGCTTCTATATTTTTCTCTACCATCAGTTTGGCTAGTCCCTATCCTTTCACCAGCTTGGTGATTTGAAACTCAAGGTTAAATTCTTGGATTCTATTTATCCATCTGCATCTATTATCAAAAAATTCTAATTACACAAATACATCTTTCACTACATCATTGGGCACATAGGCTATCACTTTTTCTCCTACCATATATGGTCTAAATGTTTTGATATCCTTTACTAATGCATAGGCCTATTTCTCAAAAATATCATATTTTAACTCTGCATTCTTAAGGGATTTACTAAAAAAATAAATGGGTTGCTCATGTCCATCATTCTTTTGTAGCATGACTATTGCAACAGTGTGAAGTGAGGCAAATGAAAATATCTGAAAGGGCTTACTGGAATTAGGGTAATTCAATACTAGGGCTTCTTTTATTGCTCTCTTGATAGATATAAATGCATCTAAATCTTTAGCTTTCAAATTAATTTTTGCACCCCTTTTTTAGCATTCTTGATATTGGTTTCACTATTTCAACAAAGTTTGAGATGAATCTTTTCACAAAGTTTATTTTCTTGAAGAAGGACTGGATAGCTTTAACTGTCTTAGGAATATAAATTTTTTCAATGGATTCCACCCTCTATCGATACTATATGCCCTAATAACTTCCATTATGTTACTACAAAATGACATTTTTTAGGGTTTAAAGAAATACCATACTCAATAGCTTTGATGAAAATATTCTCCAGGTGCTCAACATGGTCTTCCACCTTCTTTGAGTATGCAATCAAGTCATCTTGGTACACCACCATTATTACATTGATCAAATAAGCAAACAAAACATCCATAGCTCTTTGGAAAGTTTCCCCAGCATTTGTTAGTCCAAAGGGCATCCTAACATATACATATGTTCCCCATGGTGTACTAAAGTTTTTTTTTGCATTGCTCTAACTCCTTGACTTTCACCTAGTTATAGCCTGAAATTTTTTTCCATCATAGATAGCAGCTCACATCCAGTGACTCTCTGCAACATGGCCTCCATATTTGGGAGTGGGTAGTTATCTTTAAGAGAAGACACATTCATATTTTTGAAGTCTACACAGAGCCTTATATCTCCATTTTTCTTCCTAATAGGTACCAAATTAGAAACCAAAGATGAATTCCTAATAGGTTTAATGATACCTCCTTCCTAAAGCTTCATAATTTTTTCATGCATTTTAGGTTCCAAAGTAGGATTTATAGGCCTTTGCTTTTGTCTAAATGGTTTGGCATCTAGTTTCAATGGGATCTCATGTTGGAACAAATCTTCTCTATATTCTTTAAGATCATCATCAGACCAGGAAAAAACATTCTTGTACTTCCTTAATAATGCAATCAACATCCTTCTAATTGTTGGGCTTATCTTCTTCCCAATGTACACTCTTTTAGGGGAAATTTCAGTTCCAAGGTTAATCTATTCAATATCCTCCCTTTTGACTAGTGTTTTCTGCATGAGGGCTTGGTTATTCGCATCAAACACTCTCTCTAATGCTACCAGTCCCTTAGGAATCTTATTTGTTTTTAGTTAAATGACTTCCTTTCCAAACACAATTTGTTTCCCATCCACTTCTTCCATGAATGCATTAAAATCAATCTATTGTGCTTCATACTGATCAATACAATGTATGAATTTGACTAGATCAATATTCATCATTGAAAACTTGCCAACTCTAAATATTGTCAGAGATTGAGGATCTTGTCTTGAGTTCAACCTATGAAATTCCTGCCAAGGTGACATCATCTCTTTTCAAAGCTACATTTTCCAAGAAGTTTTCCATTAGATTCTTGGACCTATCTACCCATTCAATTGAAAAGGCATCAAACAGTTCAGTTGTATCCCATACAACATTTTTGTATTGCTTTAGCCTTTTGTTTTTTGTAGCATATTTTGATCTTACTTGTGAGATGATCATTTTAGAATCCCCAAGAATAGTCAATAGCTTGATTTTATGCATGAAACCCATATTAAGTCCAATTAACAGGGCCTCATACTCTGCTATGTTCAGTCCAATCAATGGGGCCTCATACTCTGCTATGTTATTTGTACAATATGTTTCACCCTTGGTTCTCTAAATAACTTCACCTCTTCACCATTTATTGGAATTGTGGCATAGGAAAAATGAAATTTCACATTTCCTCCTATTGTGATAGTCCATTGTCTTTATAGGAGCATCCAAAACTGAGGAGGTGTATCTATTAGAGTTATATAAATCATTTATACTACTTGTGGATAAGCAGCCAGCTTCACTTCTACATCCTTCATGATTCCCACTAGTGGGACATGCTTACTATCCATAGTGTAACACTTTCCACCACTAGTGTCTACCCACATGCCAAGTTGCTTCATGACACCCACTGGCATGATATTAATAGTTTCCCCTAAATAAATCATACAATTTCTCACCATCTTTTTGTTTATGAGAAATGTGGTAAAGAATGGGTAAACTTGTGGAGGATTCATCAGTGTTTCACTAAGACAAACTTCAGGGACCTTTACCTCTCCTTGCTTGCTATTATTGTTCTTGACAATTTATTTGATTTCCACATTTGTGTTGTTGCTTGCTCCATTGGATATCATTCTCATAGCACTATCTCTATATTATTTTATTTTCAACATTTATAGGAGTGGCATAGAAATCTTTACCTGAGATAATGCTTGTGTAAAATCAAATGAAGAAGCATTTTCTGCTTTGGCAATTTTCTTTTGCTCCAATGGTTTGGCTTTACATTATTCCTTCTCTCCTTTATTTGTCTCATCTTGCTTCTATTTATTTTTGTAAAATTCTTGATCTCCTTTTTTAGGAACATGCTTTATCTCCTTGTTGTTAGATATCTTTGTCTCCACCTTTTTGGTTTTTTCTTGTGTTGTCTCCTTATCTTTCACAAACAATCCCCTTGGAGTGTCCTCATTTGCATTTGTGGTTCTACTTCTTATCCTATAATTTATTTTTGCTTGTTCTACTAAAACAATGGTTAACCTTTTGATCTCTTCCTTGGTTGGCCTCCTCAATCTATACTTATATGGTATGGATGGTGTATTAGGTGATTTTCACTCATCATTTCTTTCATCCTCCTGATCAGAGAAAATTTGTTGTTTGGCCATGTGAATATTGTATCTCTTATTATTTACATCATACTCATAACTTTTGTCCCCTAAGGATGAATACTCTTGTTCAATTGGATGAAAAGTATGTGAAGTCAAATATATTGTAGCATCATCTCCATCATTACCATATGGAAAGTTTTCTTCTTGTATTAACTGTGCTACAACACAATGATCCTGAGAGGGGAAAATTACAAACTTGACACTAGGGGCTATTATTGACCATGTAAGCTTTGTTCTTCTTTAAAGGGCCAGTAGTTTCCTTATACTTAGGCTTTTCAATTATAGGTTTTCCATCCTTCCATTTTGTGTTGTATGGCATGTCATGCAACTTTGGTCTTTCATTTCTATATGAATTATCCTGCTTGTTCTGGGAATTGTTAAAGTTTTGTGGAACTTTGAGGCTATCCCTTTTTCCAATAATCCCAATAGCTTTTCTATTATTTTTTATTGTCAATGTTTTCTTTTGTGCTTCATCTAAACTCCTCAGGTGCTTGTTTTTGGATCAAAGGCTTTCAAATAAAAACTCAAGGCTACAGGATCAACAAACTTGGATCCTTTTGGTATTTCGTTACACAATTTGGAGAACCTATGGTTGAAGTCATAAACTAACTCATTTTGATACTTTTGAATACTGATTAGTTCATGAAGGGAAAATTGGGGGCACACTAATTCCCATATTACTCAAGAAACTGATTGTGAAAATATACTATAGAATCAATTGAAGCATTAGGAAAACTATTGAACCAATCCCTTGTTTTTCAATTAGTGACATCATGAATAATCTCATGTTTACATCCTCATACTCCATAGCAATATCTTGTATGAAAGAATTAAAAAAATTTATATGTTCTTTAGCTGATATCACATTATTCCCAGTGAATTTGGGAACCATATTTCTTGAATTTTTGTCCATTAGCTATGGATATAACTGGTGTCCTGTTAGATCAAATTTCCTAAATGTGCTCATGGGGTTTTGTGGATGCAAATTCATTGGTGGTGGATTGGGATGGTATTGATATCCATAGTGAGGCTTCTAGTAGACATTTCATGGGATATATTGTTGAGGATGTGCATTCTGATGTTGTAGAATATAGTGTTGTCCTAGCAGGGGGTAAGTGTTTGGGATATTTCTAGTGTTTTGTGATTGTGCATTTTGTGGGTGTACATTGAATTGCACATTCTAGTTTTGTTTCCCAGTTGTGTTGTGAGATAATTTTGAAGTACATCGAGCACCTATACTCATAAGTGGGCCCTGCATATTGATGTTACACCCTTGTTTATGAGGAGGAATGTATTTTTGTGGCTTTGTTGCTTGGAAATTCAGTTGAGATATTTTTTGCGCTAGATATTGACTCTATTTTATCAACTTTTCTTTCTTCTTCAAGTCCTCCTCCTTCCATCCCACATATTCTTCTATTTCTTGGGTAGTCATCTCCTCAAAATTTGGAACATGGGCAGAATGATCTGGGAATCCCTATTGGAATTTATCTCCTTGTTGTAATGACATCTTATAGTCATACTCCTTTTGCATTCGCTCCTGTTCTACGTCCATTTGGGCTTTGAATTCCTCTGCTTTCTTAGAGTCCTCATTCCATCTAAAAATAGGATGACAAGTATTTTCCTATTCAAAAGAAGTATGAGGGTCTTTAATTAAGTCATCACCATGGGGTTCTAATCCATGCAATAGATAGAAATTGTTATTCATTGTAAGGAATTCATCTGTAGAGTTGTCCCTATTTTCATTAGTTATATCTATTGCTTTAAATACCTTTGCTTTTATTTACATCATTCTTTGAAGGGGGGACCCATGCTTATATTTCCACCTATCATTCTTCTTCTTTGGGTTTTCCTAATGTAAAGATCATTGACCATTCATCTCGTAGGATTCCTTAATACTCTAACCCCTAGGGTTTGTATTTATTTATGTGTAGTTATACTTCCCAGTCACACACCTTTTATTTTAGAGTCGCCACTCAATTTTAAGAAAATTAAGAAATTTTATATTTTAGTGTTCCTAGTATAGTCTTATGTAAAGTATTGACTCTATGATTAAGGTCTGCATTCAAATTTTATGTTCCCCAGTGGAGTCGCCAATCTGTTCGATCTCGAAAATGCACGTTACAAACCCTAAGACGATGTCAAGCTCTATGATTAAATTTTCAATGTTCTTGAACCAACAAACAAAGTTAACCTATGTTTTTGATAGCTCCCTATACTTTAGGCTTTGCTAACCTAAGCAGGTATATCTTTATAATGAAGCAAATTGGAAGAATGTATGATTTGGTTGAATTGACTAATCTATCCATAGTGGAAAATGGTGTAGCATAGATGAAAGACTACTAACTAATCTACTTCTGATGTGACAACTAGTAATTTGTGATGTGAAATTGAATAAGTAATGTATGAATGACATGGACCAGTGCTCTATTGGGTGTGCAGAGTCAGTGTAGTTCTATAACTAGTGGGAGATTCTAGTTTTAACTCTAATTGTTTGTCACTTTAATTTTTCTATACTTTGTACAAACATGCAAGGATGTGACTAACAAGATCTTCTTAATAATACAATTGACCCAAGAAAGCTACTTTGATCTCTTAAAAGGATATTTAATCCCTCTTTGAAGGAACCAATCAATCGAATCACACAATATCAACAAATGTGTATTGACAAGTAAGTTTAACCTTAACTTGAATAACATGATAACATCAATTTGGATAGAACGTGACAATCATATCAACTACCTAACTCTTCTTTATTGATCCAATGGTTACCCCAAAGTTACTATAGTCAAATAAAAGGATTTAATTCTTTAACCAAACCCAATTAATTTGACCACACAACAACAAAAAATGTGTTTTGATGGAATTAAAACATCAACTTGGATATACAACTCTAAATAACATAGAATTAGCAATATGGAGATAGTTAAGTAATTACTTCAGATCAACAAACAATAGATAATAATATTGTACCACACAAAATTTAAATATCTTTCATTGATTTTAGCCAAAATTTATACATGCATCAAGGTCGATTTAGTATAACTTATATGACTAGCATTTTGAAATGCTTCTACTATATCTCCTATTTCCTCCCTATGTTCTCTTACCATCCTATCACTATATGTCCAACATATATATATATATATATCAATACTTTAAAGGGGACACACTCCTTCATAAATGTCTTTTGATTTTAACAATCAAACATAATTAATTAATCTCTAGTTAACCATAAATGAACTTTTGTCAAATGTACCAAATAATCTTGTCTTGAATGGGTGGCAACATCTTCTAACACATTCCTGGCTGCTATCTCCATGATCACCATCTTTTTCATCTACTCACATTCCTCATCCAATGTTGAGTCCTTGCTTGTGGCCACTTTGAGTATTTTATGTAATATCAACCTACATTCTTCAATCCATTCGGTCTGATCTTTTAATTTTCCATCATTTCTGAATACTGTAAGCAACCCTTCCTTTGTAGCATCAAAAAATCCCTTTGCATCTCCCTGAACCTCCTCATAGTATCCCTTGTGCTTTCTCATGATCTCCTTGGCAGCAATGACAACTCCATTGTCAAAAGTATCTCTCTTTTGTATTTCTTGGAACTTTTCTTGAATTCTATCACTGATCCTTTTGTGCTCCTAAATTGCAACACAACTCTTTGAATGAGTTCCCCAAAACTTGCTCATCCAAACCATTAAATTATCATGCCTTTTCTTGAATACTACAGAAAGTGTATCGAATCTGGCCTAAGCATATATGTATAATTCTTCCCTTTTTTTCTTTGTTTGGGAACTTTCTCCCTGAGTTAATAACCTTGTACCCTTGACCATGTGTTTTAGAAAATCATTCTCCTTAAGAATATACTCATTACTCATTTTGTACATATCTCGTTCTTTGATCAACATTTGAATTTGTACTTTATTTAATTTGCCAACATTGATGGCAATATCAATAGTTGCAACTGTGTCAACTTCTCCAGCCCTTAATGTCATCACATGGACAAATGCCTTTTCTATGTCAATTATCATTTATTTCTTGTGTGGAGGATACAAATCCCAAATCATGAGAGAATTCTCATTAGGGTTGTACTTTGACCCTATGTACACTTCTATAACTCCTTTCGAGCTTAACTTGTGTGTTGCACCATTACTATGTAAAAATTTGTCAAAGACAAGAGCTGAATTCAAATCCAAGCTAGGGAATATCATAACACTAGATTCTTCTAACAACCTCCTTCCCTTTTCTGGAATCATGTCTTTTATTTCATTCTCCAAATCTGAATTCAAGGTTTTCAATAGTTGTGCCTCATTGCTAGGAGTAATATTTGCAATAGACTCCCTGATTGCTTTTCCCTTTTGCTTATACAAAAATAACCTAAATTTAGAAGACTTGATAAATTAATCATGAAAAACAAAATACCTATAGGCTAATTTCCTTGCATCTGCATTAGACACTTCCTCAACCTCTTGTTGTTTGTTTGGAGGTTGATATTGTTCTATTTTTCAGTTTTGAAATCTTGTTCATTTGATCATGAGGTTCTTTTTCACCAGAGGGTTCTTCATCACCAAAAGAAAACATATGTGCCTCTTCAATTTTCCTCATCTTCTACTCTACCTTCATATTATATTCATCAATGGCTAGTTCTGCCTCCCCCTCTTCCATATTTCTGATTATATCATCATGTGGATAAGGTATATGAACATATCCACCTAAGTTTACATGCTTTCTAGAAAATTCAATGAAACCTTCAAGGTCAAAACCTTTTCTTGGTGCTACTTTCTTAAAATTGAACTGAGAAAATTTATTTAAAATCAAATCATATCCCTCCTTCGACAAGACAGTGAAATCTCCAAAACATAGTGCACTTGGCATAAATGATTGTTTCTCAAAAGAACTCAAATTCATAATACTAGAGTAATCCAGTTGTCTAACAATTTTCAAATATGCAATTCTATATGGTACTATTTTTGGGAGAAGGAGAGGTGTGCCTTCAAAGCCATACACCCTAATCATTGTGGCATCAACATAACTATACCAATCATCCCAATTTTGACCAAATATTGTTGATTCATTGAAATCTTTTGGTCTCAAAAATCTCTTAATTTTATAGTTAAAGAATGATCACATGGGGTATGTGCAGGATAATCATGGAAAAAATAGGCCCTTAAGTGGTAAATAATTCACAAAAATCAAAGTTAGGCAACTTAACGTAAAAATATGAATAATTTATCTATATTATTTCAAAAATATGTAAGAATAGAATCTGTAGCAACTTGAATGTAGTTTCTAAACTACTAGGTTTGTTTAAAAATAAAAAATATATTTGGTGAAAATTTGAAATTTCAATGCAATAGTACTTAAATTTCAGGGAAAAAATAAGAAGTGTCTGTTTGACCACCCTAACCATAATAAAATGATAATTATTTTTTCTAATATTTTAGATATATGTAGAGGACTCATGTGCTATGTGATGCATATTTTTTGTCATTTTTTTCCAAGTAAATAATTAATTATGAATTTCTTATTACAATTTTTAAATTTTTTAAAAAACTCGTACATGTCTAACCACCTTAACTTGGTCAAAACATTATGAAATTCTTTTTTTTTTTAATCCTATTGTATGTGAAGCATATAATGTGACACATGTTTTGGATTCAAAAAATGTGATACCGTTTGAAAGTTATAGATGTTTTTCAATCAGCCTATCAATCAAGACTTTAGTCATAATTTGAATAGAAAATGAATAATAATTACTTATTAAATTCAAAGTAAAGCATAATTTATATTGGTGGAAATACGAGAATCTCCTTTAAAAACCCTTTTCATTTCATCAATTTTGGGTAAGAAAAATGTTGTCAACCACATACCCATCATATTGCCACTTTTTGGCCCATCATGATCCTACACATACGCCATGGATGATTGAAAAATCTATACAGTATTTTGATAGAATGCTCCTCAAAATGCACATAACAAGAACTCACAAATCTACTATCCCATATGGCAGTCCACAACTGCACTGGCAGTGGTTGACCTTCCTTGTCATGTTGTGTTATTCTCAATTCTTCCGGCCACAACCCTAACTCCTGCCCATAGTACAATGCCATATGCATGAAAAGGGAGTAGTGTTTGAAATACATTATAGGAGCACCATTCTTGATGGTTGTTAATGTTGAATCAATATGCTTGTAAATATGTGAGGAATAATCAAAAGACCTTGGATTGTGACATTGTACATCTGTAGCAATTACCATTGGCCTTATAGTCATGAACTCAAGGACCTCAGTTCCCATTACTTTCCCTACTAAGAAGTAGATATATTTCATGTATGGCTCAAACATATCAACATGGAAAGGAGGTCCATCCCCATCTTTGAGTGGTACTAAATTCCCATGATTTCTCGGTCTATACAGTGGCAATCTCCAACCTTTATAAGTAGTGTCCATCCTCTAGTACTCTTTCTCTAAATCCTCATGTATTATGGGCTCGTCACAGGTGTTATCTAGGTTGAACACTTGATAAAGAGCATTTTTTCAAAAAATTACAAAGGGCTTTCCTTCTAGATTGCATATGGCTTTCAAACCAAGGTTATATTGCTTTTCTAGGAATTTCATAAGGTCAATATTAATGAATACATTAGGGACGACAAGCATTCCTAAATTTAAAATCCATGGATTTCATACAGGTTTGAACCTATTTATTCGAGCTTAATGGAAAATAAAAAGTTTATATCCCCTAATTGGGGTCCATACATCACCCACATGCACACATTTATCTTCTAACCTCTCAACATAAGCCCTTAACTATGTGGACCTTTTGGCCTTTGGCCCTAAACCCGACAATCGATCAATGAGGTCTTGGTTTAGTTTCCTCTCCTTTGTTTTAAGTTCCTCACCAATTTCAATTCTTTTTTTTTTACCTTTTTGCTCACTACTTTCACCTTGTTGTTTTCTACCCTTTTTCTTCTCAGAGCTTGACCTTTCCATATTTCAATATAACATAATTGAATTGGAATTTCAACTGCAAAGAGACTTTGTGAACCTGTGAATCTCTATGCGCACTGAAACTTTGTCTTCTATATGATCTTTTTTCCTTCTCGCTACGAATTCTAAAAATTCCTTTTGATTATTCTTCTTTCAATCAAAAGATATGTACATAATGCACATTCCTATGGAAATTAATGTCTTCCTCTGTGAGTGAATGCAATAGGTTTTTTGAATTTTGAAATGTTAAAATGACAAGATCATATCAGTGAGACTCCATTGGTTCTTGGTCGATTCGTGTATAATCTTGGAACCACCCTTATTTTATTTCATCACCAAGATGTAACCGAATGTCTTTTTAATGAAGAGTGAACTTTGATTTATTCTTCTTTGTTAGGAAGACCGAATGATTCTTCCACGAATGCTACACGAATGACCCCTTTCTTGTTTTCCAACACTTACTACTTTGAGGAGATCATTGTGAAGTTACACTGATTTAAAATTATTCTAGATCATTAGAAGCCCTTTTTCCATCATCGGCCAGTGTCACTCCAAAGAATATTGATCCCTTTGTATTATCATCAACATGACAAGAACCATCACTAAGAGAATGAAACATTTCTTTGATGTCATTTGGTCTCTCTGATATGTCTATCTACCACTTCACTTTTTCCAGATTGATCAACAGGATTCCTAAAATTTTCATTATCGGTGTTACCAATATGGTTGGCAAGATCTGTGTGATTCATTCTAATTGCACAATTCTTCCCGATAGTTTTTCTTTTGTCCCATCAGAAAAATAAACTGTGTCTCACTGATGCAATTTCCACCAGTGTGAGTTAAGGGCTAGGCCTAACCTGGAAACTTCACTCTGACTACTTTGCTCTTGTGGATTACTTTCATCAATATGATGACAAGCATTGTCTTACTAATTATGCACTCTCCATGACCTCTCATCGGTGTAACTCAATTAACTTCTTGTCAATATGTAGAAGATGCTCAAGTTGAGAGGCTGTGACCTGTTGATTGAAAAGACTTTCCCTAATCTTGTCGATATAGACTAGTAGTTTGAAACTCTTACTCAATGACGTCTAGAGGAATGCTCATGTACCAAAAGATAAACTGGTGAGATTATTGGTGAACATGGATGGATCTTGTCACACAAATATTAACAATTTGTACTACTTATATGAAATTATGATGTGGGAACTTCCTAGGGAACATGAGTAAAGGCTAGAAAAATGCAATATTTTTATAGTTCCAATAGTTGCATTGGTCGAAACTCAACATCGTAAGGTCTAAACTAAAAATCCTCTTGACATTGATTTCTCCTCTAAAGACATACTTAAACATGCACCCAATGGCCCTCTTTACATAGATGGACAAATATATGATAAGCCCACTAATGGGATTTTAATAGATCCCATATGTGGAGAGAATGTGATCACCAAGGAATTCTTACTTCTGCATGATCTCTATCAAGAAATATATGAGAAACTAAACTTATGAATTACGACGCATAATGGTTTCACTTGCCCTATGATGGGATTAATCACGTTACCTTTACAAGTAGGACTAAAATAACTAGATGTCTCATTCCCCATCATATTGAAATAGGATCAATTTCATGTGAGGCTTGGCCACCCATGGCTACACCCCATGGTAGCGGTCCCATCAGTTGTGCATAAATGTTTAATGTTTCCCTTTGAAAATGAAATTTTTACTATGCATCATAGTGGATTTAACCCTTTGTCTTCCCATGGAAACTTTTCCTTAGACTTCTTCTGGCCCAAGCCTATGGAATCCATAAAACCTCGTGAGGACTTCTTTTTCAAATCCTACCAAGAGTTTAAGGAAAAATTCATAGCAAAATTATGCCTCCAAAACATTCCTCTTCCCACCATCGAGCCTACCAACCTCAACAAAACCATGATTGAACCAGAAGACATTCCAAACAACCAAGACCAACCTAAGACATAACCTTCACCTATTTCATGTAAAAGATTAAGAGATAATGAAACTGATCTTGTTCTGCCTCCTAGAATAAAACAAGTTTGCAATGTCAAAGAGAAATTGGTTGAACAACGTTCCATGGTTCCTTATATTCCTTCCCTTAGGGAAGAAAAGAAACCTATGCTTGATGAACCCACTCCTACACAAATGCAAATTGAATGTCGTACTAAGAGAAACAGAGGTGCTAGAGAGAGTAGGCATAGATGTCATGCCCTTGCTCAAAAGTTAAACAAAGAAAATAAAAATCCAAACTTGACTAAAGTAGTGTAGTTTGATTCTCCCCCTTCGCCAAAACAAACTAATCAAAAACCAAAACAAGAGTTAGACCCTCATTTTTACATTATCATTTTACTTCTTGTTGTGATTAATTTGGATGATGATGATGAGATTGCAAAGATTGACAAAGAGGTGCATAATGAATTGAATGCATTGGTTTCCTCTTCCATGAGCTTAAACGAAAATTCTCCTAAGAATAGTGTTGAGCTTGGTGATGATCCTACTTTGGCACTTGCTATTGTCCCTTTGGCTAGTTGTCCACCTTTGGTATACAATGAACACAATTGGGATGCAGGTGACCTTCTCATAGGTTGACTTGCATGTGCCTTACTAGTCTTTTGCATTATTTATTTTTTCTTTTGTGTGATTTCATATGCATGATTTGATACTGCATGATGTTTTGTTTGGTGTCCCTCTCTCTCTTTGTGTCATTCCTCTATTTGTACCTTCATTCTTCTCTATGTCAAATCTTTTATATTTTCCTTTATCTTTTCATTTGTCTTGTGTTTTCCTTTTTGTGATGATGCAAGACATCGATACATTCATGTCTCTTCCATGTTGACCCAAAATATTTTCCTTTATCTTTTCATTTGTCTTGTATTTTCCTTTTTGGGATGACACAAGGCATCAAAAAATTTATGTCTCTTCCATGTTGGCCTGAAAGGTTTCTTTCTTTTGTTTTCACTCTCTTTCTGTCATTCTTCCAATTCTATGAGTATTTGGGGAACAATGACAGTTCCAAGCTCTATAAAAATATTGTACCAAGAACATACTGAATCCAAATCCATAGATCTCTTATGTGTATTTGGTTTTTTTATTTTTGGGGTAATCCCCTTTTCTCTTATCTTTTGCATTACATAGCTTTATTTGGAAACATATAATTTGGCATAGGGATTTCCAAGTTGGCTCTCATGTCCTCTTTATTGTTAGCATTTATAATTTGCTACTTTAAAGTAATTTCTCACAACATGGTGTTTAGAAGTTTCTTTAAAGTTGGAGCATATAGTGGCATTATTATTTTTCATTTTTCCTTTTCATGTTCTTGGTGTAGGCTTTTTACTTCATGTGATGCATCTTTCACTTTTTGGTGACATTAGGCATGATTTCCTTTGAAAGTGTGATCTCGCTTAGCATATTATATTCCTCTTAGTGGCTTGATGCGACACACTACATCCCCTAAGTTGTGAATCTTTTATTCCTTTATTGGTTCTTTCTTCGAGACATTAGGCACAATGTTTCCTAATTTAAGGCCTTAGATGAACTAAGCAAGACTCCTTTGAATGTCCTTCACATTATTTTTTTTATGTTTACAAAATTTTGGTTATATGGCCACCTTGCATAACATCTTGCATGCCTGTATAGCCATCTTGTTTGTTCATGAGTTCCAAGCATATGAAGCTTTCGTGCCTCATGAAGCTCAAAGTTAATTTTTGCATGGCACCTTATCCAAGTTATTAGGAGGTATAACTTTGGTATGGTTTATCAGGAAGCCCAACCGACGCATGAATTTACCATAGCCACTCTTGTGTGTGTGTGACTGCATACTAGCCATATGTGTATGTGTCTCACCTCTTTTGAATCCTCACCCAACTGAACGTCTCAATTTCTATTGCCTCAAACTAAGCATGTATTTTTAGGAAAAATGTCATAGATCCAATCCACATTGTGTTGGAAAAACAGTCAAAGCTTGATCCATCCATCCCCCCTTTTTGTTCTATTTTTATTTTCTCTTTTTTCTTTGGAAGTGTATGGTTTTTCCTTGATTCTCTTTATATCATTTTCATTTGTGTTCTTTTGTGCCTATGTTTGTTTTCCATGTGATCTTGATCTTGGGGGCTTGATCATCCCTCTCAATCATTTTCATCATATCTTACTAGCATTGGTGCATTTGGACCAATCTTGATGCAATTTCATCTAATTTAGTGTGAGTTTGACACAAGTTCATCCTCTCACTAAAGTTGGGACTAAATGTAGTGTAAAAAATGTCGTCGGTGACATTTTGACACTTGTTTGGGCCCTCCTTATAAAATTGAGCTTAATATTGCCTTGACTTAGTGTTGTAATGTGTTTAACACACTCACATTAGGTCTTGGGCCCTTATGGAATAAATGAACCTAATTATACCTTATTTTAGGGTGTTGTAAAGTGTTGTAACACACTTTCACAATTTTCTAAGCATTTTTGAAAATGGTCTCGTAATTTATTCCTAATGGGACTCATACACCACCTTGGGAATATGAGTCCTATGTTTCCCAAAATGAAAATTAATTCAATCTCTTGGCTGGATTTATCCTCCTAGATCTGATGTTAGCTTGTGGTGTTGTAATTTTGAGAATTTTTGCATAAACAAGTATAAATACAAGTTTCTTTCACTCATTTTCACGTAACAAGCAATCAAGTGACCTAGCAAGTTGAATGAGCATCCTTTTAGAAAATTTGAGTTCATAAGAGCATTTAAGAGTCTTCAAGAGTTGATTATAAAGTTTTATAGAGAATTATTCAAGTATCAAGCATTATGCCAAAGTCATTGTGCATCATGTTTTTTTTTGAGATAGTAATTGTGATGTAGGGTTTTATGATTCAGGTCAAGATCTACATCCAATGGAGCCACTTCATACATGTTTGCAACACTTTATTGTTAGGGTTTGGTGAGTTGCAACATCATATTTGTTTCATTCATCATTCTCTATTCTTATTGCATTTCATTTCAAGGTTTGATTACCAAAATGGGGTTTGACCAAGGAAAACCTCTATCCACTAACAAAAAAACAATTTTCGATCTCTTTCGTGTGTGATTTGCAGGTCTAGGTTGAAGACACATTCAAGAGAAAGCTTGGATAAGGTTTGTCAAAGTGTTCAAAGTTGTCAAAGTTTTCACCTTGCATTGGAGATCATTGGAAGACTTCTACAAGTTACAAATCATGGTTTTAGATTTGAAAATAAATTGGAAAGGATAGAGAAGATATTGAAGACAAGATTTAGACTTTGAAGTTCTAGAAAATTCTAACTAGACTAATACACTAGTTCTAGTGTGTGAGTCCTAGTATAGGTCATTTTCTATATTTTTCTAGTTATAGAAACCCTTTTTCTAGATTTCAATTTCTACGCAAAAACCCGAATCTGGGAATAAATCGCCCAATCTAGTGTATGAGTCCCATCCAACATTAAAATCATTATTTTTTAGCATTTCAGACCTTCACCCAATCCTCTTCAAGTTTCTAGGTGCACACCTTTCATCTCTTATCTTTTCATTTTGTTTTATATGATTTTCTAGGTCATTTAGTGAAATATTGCATTGCATTAGGTTTAAATATTACATCTTTCATTTCACTTGTCTTTCCAATCCCTAGCTTGGTGGTGAACCCCTCTTTAGTTTACAATCAGAACCTAGGACAACCTTATTATAAGATCCCTTTGTCTCTTACATATCTTAGATTGAGATCTATAGGGTTTCCCTTCAATGAAATGGTTGTGAAGTGTGTTATTTTATGTGCTAAACCATAAAGTGATCCATTTTTTTGAACTTTCAAGGTTGAAAAGTGTGCCATAGAAAATTGGACACTCTTGAGAAAAGAGAAAATTTAATGCAAGGGTGGCGAATGAGTCAAAAGTAGGTCTAAATTGTACTCAAAAGTAGGTCTAATTTCATGCTTAATTTAGACCTACTATAAGTCAGGGTTTCACTTAAAAAATCACTTAAATCCTGAAAAACAACATTCACTCCATTCATATCCTAAAAACCCACCTTCAAAACCCATGAGTTGGACCCATTCACCACCTTGGGTGAATGAGTGCCCTTTGGTGGGACCCATTCGACAAGGGTGGCGAATGAGTCCCTTTTGAGGGAAATTTCAATTTTGAGCGGGGATTTAATCAATTCAAATTAATTTTTCAGTGGATGTCATCCTCTTAGGTATAAATAATGGGAAAATTAGGTGTTGATGCCTATAAATACACAACTTAGGTCATTTTTCACATCTCTTAGTCATTTTTTTAGAAATCAAAATCTAAAGTCAAGTATTAGGAGTCTTCCACAATAAGTTTTATTTACATTTTCTAAAATTAAGTTGAAGCTTTAGGGAAAAAAACTAAGGGTTTTTGTAGGTCTTTAAGCTCACTTCTCATCCAAGATCCAACATTGCAAAGAGTTGATGATGGATGCCTATGGTGAATCATGGAAAAATCTAGGTTGAGGAGATGCAACTAGCCATTAAATCACACCTAAAGACTTGTTTTCAAAGTGATTCCATCTTCCATCTTCTCTCTATATTTAGACTTAAGGATTAGCATTACATTTTCATGTCATTTTTATTCATTTGATATGTTGTAGGGTTTCTAGGGTCGAAGTCTTGCATCATTCAAATCACATTTGTACATCTTATTCTAACACAATAGAATAGGGTTTTGTCATACTTTAGATTTTCCTAGTCTTTAAAACACTTAAGGCTAGGGTTTTATGCATATTTTTATCCATTCAAGGCTTGATTACCCAATTAGGGGTTTGACCAAGGAAAACCCCCCATTAGACAACAAATTTTAAGTTATTTTGCTAGTATTTTTCAAGATCCTGATCTAGATTTCCATCAAGAAGTGTTGTACAAGTGACAATGTGCAAGTTTGAGATCTAAGTTTTCAGAAAATTGAAAGTGGACTAATTCACCATGGATGGAAAATGAGTCCCATTTGAGGTGGCTGACAGAGTTAACTATAGATTCCAGTACCCAATGAGCAGAAACTAGTTTCGAGACATAAAACCCTAACTTGGGACTGATTCACCCAAGGTGGCGAATGAGTCCCAATCAACCTAAAAGTCAAAAATTTTAGATTTCCAAAGTGCTTTTCAATCTTCATAAATCTTATAGGTGCATACATTATAAGTTATAGCTCCCTGTTTAGTGCTTTTTGCATTTGTGTTCATATTTTTAAGTCTTTTGCAAACCTCACTGTGTCTTCAAACAATTACATATTACATTATTTTTTCATTAATAATCAATCAATTTCATAAGTTAGTTGCACTTAGATCATTCCATTTAGTCATAATTCCATTATACATTCCTTTACTTGAGTGAACCACCTCAAGTTTAGTGTTCTTTCTCTCTCATTTTAGGTGAAAGATCCTAAGAGTGCAAGAGAAGTCCATAGACCACCACAAAATTGATGGTTTATTTTGGTGAACCTGCATATTGAACATTATATCTTTCTGATTTTCATTTGCATTTTCATCATGGGACACAATTGCATTGTCTTTTGCATTGTTTTTTCATCCTAGGACTTCTTTAAATTGCATCAGTGAAACTATCATTCAGAGGTCATTATTGCATCTCCTTTCATCACATCATTCCAAAATTTTACATTTTCAGTCTTTATTTGCATTGTACAGACCTAAACACATAAAGAAAACTAAAAATAATTAGAAAAAACATAAAAATACCTCTCCCGGGACTCATTCGCCACCTTGGGTGAATCAGTCCCAGTGTACTTTTTGCATCAGTATTTCAAGAATTGAGTTTCTTGATTTGCACTTTTCTATTTTAGTTTAGTTACTTTCTATTATATTTAAATCATTTGAATAAGTATCATTTCCTTCCATGGAATTTATGAATAGTATTAGATTTTTACGCGTTTCCTTTTCAACATTAGTTCCTAATTCTTTTAAATTAGATTTGTTAATACATAAAAAAAAAAAACCACAAACATCAAATGAACCTTTCAAAAAAATGATTTAATTTAGAAATACCATCTCATCCAAGCCTCTTAGTAGTGATGATGTAGGCAGGTTAGATGAAGTTCTTCAGGAATTTATCTCACTCACTTCATCCTCTAAATCTTGCCATGAGAAACCTAAAACAATTGATGATAACCTATCCCTCAAACCTTTTAGTAATGATGACCTTGACTTGTTAGATGAAGCCCTTCACAACTTCATCTCATCTACATCATCCACTAAGGTTTGTTATGACCAACCTACAACAAAGAAAATTAATGTCTCTAAAGTTTTCCATGATCAATCTAAAATAATTAATGATAATCTACCCCTCAAACCTTTTAGTCGTAATGACCTAGATATGTTAGATGAATCCCTTCAAGACTTCGTCTCGTTTAAGCCATCCATTAAGGTTTGTTGTGAACAATCTAAAACTAAGGATGTTAATGCGATTTAACCTCAACTCATTCTTTACGCACCCTTGCATAAACTACATTTTTTCTAATAAATCTGAACTCACTCTTTACCCACCTAAAGCTTATGCAATGAAGAAATCTACTAATATAATTGTTGCTCATACATATAATACTCAAAATAATCCACAACCAGGTATGTGCAAGATCATGATGGCCAAAAAGTGGTGATATGATGGGTATTTGTAGGATATGTAGTTGATGACTTTTTTCTTACCCAAAATTGATGAAACAAAAAGAGTTTTTAAAGGAGATTCTCAGCTTTCCACCAATATAAATTATGTCTTACTTTGAATTTAATAAATAATTATTATTCATTTGCTATTTGAATTACAATTAAAGTCCTGATTGATAGGTTGGTTGAACAACATCTATAGCTTTCAAATGGTATAAAAAAATTTGAATCCGAAACATGCATCACATTCTATGGTTCAAATACTATAGGATGAAAAAAAAAAGGAAATGAATTTCATGAATTTTTGACCAAGTTAAGATGGTCAGACATACGAGTTTTCATATTTTTAAAAAAATTTAATAAAAATTCATAATTAACTATTTACTTGCAAAAAAATTACAAAAAAATATGCATCACATTGGGACATAAGTCCTATACTTATATATAAAATCTTATTAAAAAAATATTATCATTTTATTGTGGTTAGGGTGGTTAGACAGACACCTACTTCTTATTTTTCCTTGAGATTTAAGTACTACTACATTGAAATTTCAAATTTTTACCAAATAGATTTAAAAAAAAAAACCTAGTAGTCTAGAAACTACTACATTCAATTTGCTATAGATTCTATTCTTACATATTTTTGAAATAATATAGATAACTTATTCAAATTTTTACGTCAAGTTGCCTAACTCTGATTTTTCTAAATTTCTTGCCACTTAATGACCTATTTTTTCCATGATGATCCTGCACATACCCAACCATCGCAACCAACCCCACCCTCTTTACCTTTACCTAGTCATCCTAGTGGTCCTCACTTTCCCTCACACACAAAGGAATATGATCTTGTTGAACAACTCAAGAATACTCCTGCAAATATTTTCCTTTGGGATTTACTTCAGAATTCACCAAATTACCACATTATTCTTCAAACGATATTACAACACATTACAGTTCCTCCTAGTACAACTCCAAATGATGTAGCAGCTTTAATACATGGAATGAATAAATTTAATCTAGATATTACTTTCCATCAACATGAGCTCCCTCCTTTAGAGTTACAAAAAAAAAATGAAGCGTTTATGATAATTTCTTAATTCAATCGAATAGGTATCAAGAGAACCCTCATTGATAATTGTTCTTCGCTTAATGTCTGTAGTGTGAATCTCCTTGATTGATTGTGTGTAGAAAATTCACAAATAAAACTTGATTCCTTATCGATTCGAGGATTTTATAATACAACAAAGCAACTGCTTGGTGTAATCACTTTTCCCATTATTGCTAGGGTGGCTACTATGCAAACTCGTATTCATGTTATGTCTTATGATCTTTCATATAATCTTCTTTTAAGCAGACCATGGATTCATGAGATGAATGCAATGCCTTCAACCCTTCATCACATAATGAAATATTTATATAATAACAACATTTATCAAGTTGAAATAGACCCTGAGCCTGAAAGTTGCTTACACCTTGAAAAAGGAACCACAAGTCCTCTGAATACATTAATCCCAACATCTAATATAAAACCTCTTGAAATTGAACAACAAGATGAGGAATCGGTGTCCAAATTATTTGGTGATGATTGGGGATCCCTAGAATTCACACCTTCATGTATAAGTGAATACATAATCACACAAAAGAAAGATGAGAAACACGAACAACCAACTACCATATCAACTCAAAATTCAGAAAAATCTTCTCCAACATCTATCTCCTCTACTTTGGAAGAAACTACAACATACACAATAGATTTTGATGAGATAGATTATCAACATCCCCCTAATCTGAAATAAATGGAAAGAATTTATGGAAGAGGCTATGAACTTGTGGAAGAAATGGGATATACTGGAAAAGGATGCGGAAATCAGGAAAAAGGTATTCGTGTCCCTATAGAACCTAATACACAAGAGACAAAAACTAGATTGGGACATTCTTTTTCTAACATGACTGGTGCAGGAGCACCTTGTTGCATTCAAGCCTCCGTGAGGGAAATATATAAAATAATGTTTAAAGAGTGCTTAGGGGTCATTAAATAGGGTCTTTCAAGACCATGTTAATGTAATTGAGTCATTTTATAGGTATTTGGATAAGTTATGTACTCATTTTGTCTAATTTGCAAAAAATGCCAAATGTTGTTAAATGGCACGTGAAGAGTCAATTTTCAAATTTGTAATAAGATTCAATTGATTTAGATGTTTTAGGGTCCATTGGGACTATCCAATAGCATTTTAATTGTTTGGAGGGTCTTTGGAGTCAAAAATACAAAAATTGCATATTTTGTTAAAAGTTGTTATATTGTAAAAATGCAAAAAAGTGCATTTGGTGGAGTCAAGTAGTTAGGAGGTTGATTTGGGTCAATTAGATAGGTTGGTTTTGATGTTCAAGAATTATAAACAATGTGTATGGTCGAATTCAAGGTTAGTGGAAGATTTTGGTGAAATGAAGAAAATGAAAGTTCCATTTTTCTGTGTTTTTCAGTGAAATATGCTGTTCTAGAGAGTTGTACGGACTTTAACGGTTAGTACAGACCTGAAACTTACATTTATGGAAAGATAATTCAATTGATGAAGTTTTTTGTTCTTACCAGAAATTTTTAAAAGGTTGTTTGAGTGGTCTAATGGTCGAATCTTCCCAGCAGCCTTGTTCAGAAATGAAGGTTCCAATTTTGAAGAAAAATTCATATCTTAAGTTTGCACCATTGAAAACTCTTGAAAATTGGTTTATAGGTCTGTTTTAACATGTTATTTGAGATTTCAAAGTTACATGGGTGTATGTAAATGTTTGATAAGGTTTCAAGGAGGCCCTAGGCTGGAAAAGAGTGATTTTGTGTGAATTTTGCATGAAAATGGTGGTTTAAAGCTAGGGTTTGTTAAAATAACATGAACAAAGGTTGGATGAAGGTTCCTAATGGTTGTGCAGACCTATTTATACTTTTATAAAGTGGTAACAAAGAGAAATGGCTTGGGAAATGTAAATTTTCTTGTTGAAGGGGTCTAAATGGGCCTAAATGTTGATTTGAACAATCTACTTTTAGAAGTTCACATTTTTGTGTTGTCAAAGTTGGGAAATGGTTTTGAATCAGTCATTTGCTATTGTTGAATGTGTTTTTCTGATTCTACAAGAATTTTTGTGCCTTAACTCTATTTTGGTATCTTGAAATCAAGGAAATTGTCAAGAAAGTTGCCTTGTAGAATGGGTGAATGAGTTGAAACCCATTGTTTTGAAATATGTTCTAATATGATGAATTGTGAAATCCTCTTGCTCTGCATCAAAGACAAAATCTACTCCACGAAAATCTTTGAATATCAACACTATTACATGTCAACCAAAAAAAAACTCACAATCAAATATCTTGAATTGCTTGATATCAACTCATCACCATCATGGAAGTATGTTGATAGTGATGAAACTCTAAAAAAAATGTTAGGATTTTATGATAACACATCCTCTACTACTCCCATGAAATGGGTTACTTGTGTTGTGATAGTTACCAAGCAAAAAGATATTGATATCACAGAAGAACCATATGATCCTAAAATTCCTAAGTCTAATTCACTCCCCTTAGGAGATACAATTGATGTGCCAATGGAAATAGACAATAAAGACAAAGTTATTGAAATTGGGAAATTCCTTGACAATGAAGAACAAGAGGACACTACAACTTTACTTCCTGATTTTCCAAAAAAAATTGCATGGAAATATTCTGAGATGCCAGGAATTGACCTAAAAATTGTGACACACAACATCGTTCTTGCTGAAAATGGTAAACCTATTCGCCAAAAGATACAAAAAATGCACCCTAACATAACCTTGCATGTTAAAGAAAAGCTTGAGAAACTCCTTGATGTAGGCTCCATTCAACCTATTGATTATTCTCCTTAGATCTCAAACATTGTCGTAGTTGCTAAACCTGATAACCATATTAGTGTATGCACGGCTATTCATGATTTGAATAAAGCCTCTTTAAAAGACAACTTTTCGCTTCCTAATATTTACATGATCGTGGATTCCACTACTGGGCATGCTTTGTTGTCATTCATGGACAAATTTTCTGGTTATAATCAAATCCTTATCAACCCTCAAGATCAATACAAAACTACATTTACAACTATTTGGGGAATGTTTTGTTGGGTTGTTATTCCTTTCGGTTTTAAGAATTCCAACACAACTTATCAACGAGCGATGACCTTGATATTTCATGATTACATACATAAAATATTGGAAGATTATGTTGATGAAATTATCCTTGCTAAATCCTGAACAAGACAAGACAATGTAAATGTTCTTCAATTTTTTTTTGAACGAATACATAAATATAACATGCAATTAAATCTGAAAGAGTGTGTCTTTGGCATAGATAGTGGGAAACTTTTTGGGTTTGTGATATCTCATAGAAGCATTGAGGTGGAAAAAAAAAATTGATGCCATTATTAACATGCCACGTCCTAAGAACATTTCTCAATCATGCATGTTACATGGCCACATTCAAGCTATCTGTCATTTCGTAGCATCTTTAGCTGATCGTACATTACCCTTCATACATCTCCTCAAAAGGGATGTACACTTTGATTGGAATGAGGATTGTAAATAGGATTTTGAGAGTTTAAAGGAATACCTTGCAACATTGTTGGCTCAACAAGATGATCATCGAAAAGAACATCATGTCTATTAAATTAGTCAAACTTTAATTGATAATGAAACTGTGCCATAGAAAAATGGCCCCTTGTCATTTTCATGGCTTTTTAGGTCTTGTTTCATGGTATTTGATCTACTTTGCTCTGATTTTATGATGCAACATGGCTTGAACATGCATATTTAGGTTCTGAAATTCAAATAACGACATCTTGGAAAGGTGTTGTGAAGTGTTGTAAGACATTTCTACATTCTTCTTGACTCTATTCATTACAATTCACCTAAACATCACCTTTTCATCACTAATCAAGTCCTATTTTAAAGTGTTGTAAAGTCTTGTAACAAAATTTCACACTTTTTCAATTTTACTATTTATCCCTTTCTCATGATTTATTTGGTCCCTTTATGCCCTCATATGACTTAATTAAGTGTATTTTTGAATATTATCCAGAAAAACAACATTGAATACAACATATTTCCCGACACATATTTTTCAAGTCTTAAGTGAGATCCATTTGCCATGGGTGGCGAATGAGTCCCCCTTGGCTCCAAATACAATTTCTTTTAAAATTTTCTTTCGAGTTTTTATTCAAACTCACTTGACGCTAGCCTGTGATGAGGTATGAACAGTTAACTAATGCACAATTGTGTATAAATATGTGATTTTCACATCATTTTATATCTCACTCATTTAAGCATTTTCATCTCACATTTCAAGCATTCAAGCATTCTACAACATCAATTCAAGCAATATTCAAGCACTTTGGAGCATCCATTGGCATTACTTCATATTTGCATTATCAAGGGTTTGGTAAGTTGATAGCTATTGCATGTTATTAGTTTATCATTATCTTTCCTTTCTTCTTTTTATCAAGGGTTTGACCAAGGCAAACCCTTATTTGCTAACCTTAACCATTTTCCTCCTATTGCATTTGTGTTTGCAAACCTAGGTATGCAGATTTAGCAAGATTTTCGGTGTTGAAGATTGGTTCACAAGTCAACTAGGTGCATCAAGTCAACTCAAGTCTATTTCAAGCTTGGAGAAGGTTCCTTGTTTGTTTCCTGTAGAATTGACTTTGGCAACCCAACATTCAATGATTCCCAGATCTGTTGTTGCAAAGTTGTCTCCTAATTTTTTAGAAATTTGGGAGATGACTAATTTTCCACTAGTGGCGAATGAGTCCCACATTAGGACTGAAAATATGAATTTTGTCAGATTTTGGATCCCGACAGATAGAAACTTATTTTCAACACTTTTTCACCAGGAGGAGGACCAATTCACCACCCTCGGTGAATGAGTCCCACTGTAAAAAAATCAGTGATTTGAACTAGCATCCACAACATTCTAGATTCATCAGAATTTGTCCAAGTGCACTCAAATTCATCTTATTTCTTTTTGTTCTGCATAATTTCTTCATTTACTTCATCGTTTGCATGTCACAGTGTGTTTTCAAACATAGCTTAAATCTCACTTTTGCATTCATTTTCATCCATTTAAATCAATCAATTGCATTTATTTTACTTCATTTAGATTAGAAAACATTGCAAATAACATTATTTGAGTGAACTAGTTTACATTTTTTGCCCTACCTCTCTCCTTTTAGGTGAAAAACCTTAGAAGAGTTAGAGAATTCCTAGAGAGACAAAAATCTATAGTTTAGAAACTCGATACTCACCAATTGAAAATAAATGTTTATCTCTTTTATTTGCTACTAGTAAATTGTGACATTATTTACTAAATGTTGAAATACAAGTCGTAACAAAATTTGACCCCCTTAAGCAACCTTTTAATAAAGCTGACCTATTTAGATGCTTAGCTAAGTGGGTGATGTTGTTAACTGAGCTTGAACATAAGTTTTTTTCCCAAAAAGCAATCAAAGGACAAGCCTTGACCAATCACTTAGCTGATTCTCCTTCTCCTCTTACTTTACCTAATCATGACTCCTTTCCTGATGATAGTGTATTGACTAGAAATGTTATAAAATGGGAATTGTATTTCGATGGATCCAAGGGTCGAATAGGTTCTAGTGCTGGAGTTGAATTAAATGCACCCGATGGAAAGCCTATTCCCTTTTCCTATAGATTAAATTTCCTATGTACAAATAACATAGTTGAGTATGAGACATTAATTGTAGGATTGTGAGCTGCTTTAACCATGGGTGCTAAAGATACCAAAATCTTTGGTGATTCACAATTAGTAATCAAATAGATCAATGGTACATATCAAACTAAACATGAAAAATTATCAAAATACAAGGATATTACAATTAAAATATTAGAGAAGATTGAATCATTCACCATTGATAACATCCCATGAAAAGAAAATCGACATGTGGATGTGATAGCAAGTGCAACCTCTCTTATATCCCCTCACGATCCTTCAACAAACTTCACCTTTTTTATTCACCCCATGATGAAGCCTTTGATTGACACTCACTTCGAAGAAATTTTAACCACAACTCAAGAAGACTCATGAGAATGGTATGATACAATATACAATTATTTAAAATATGGTACCATTCCTGAGCCCACAATGAAAAACACTTGAAATCATTTACGCAAACTAGCAGCCAAATATGTGATCCTTGCTGATGTGTTGTATAGAAGATCCTTCAATGGTCTCTACTAAGGCATCTTAAGGACTTTGAAATTCCTATAGCCCTTGAGTAGGCTCATGTTGGTGCCTATGTAGGTCATTTTGGAGGATGGTCATTAGTACAAAAACTCATCTGTATGGGATATTATTGGAGACATGGAAAAAGACTATTTTGATTACATTCAACGATGTCACAAATATCAAGAACATAGAAATTTGATCCATGCCCCTGCTTCTGAGCTCCATTCCCAAATTCCCACTTGGTCATTTTTAGTATGGGGATTGGATCTCATTTCAAAAATTTCACCACCTTCTTCTTTCAGACATACATTTATAATAACCGCAATAGACTACTTCACAAAATGGGTGGATGCTATTCATCTTCGATCTACAAATGCTGAAGTAATTTGTTGTTTCATATTGGAACACATAATTGCTCACTTTGGCCTTCCTTCTGCAATCATTTCAAACAATGGAACCCCATTTAATAATAATGAAGTACAAAAATTTCTTGAAACATTCAACATCCAACATCAATTTTGTACACCATACTATCCACAATCCAATGGACAAGTTGAAAGGACTAAAAAGATTCTTGAACAAATCTTAAGGAAATCTGTTAACAAACATCATAAGGATTGGCATACACAATTACATTATGTGCTTTGGGCTTATCAAAAAAGTGTCAGGTTATCTATGGGAACTACACCATATAAGTTTTTTTATGGTACTGATGCGATCATGCCCTTGGAGTTAGAAATTCCTACATTTCAAATTTCTCTTCAAGACCTTATTCACAATGCTACTTATAAAGACCAACGATTGTACCAACTTGAGATGCTTGGTGAAAATTGCATTAATGCTATTGAACATCTCCAAGCTTACATTAAACAATTATAGCGAAAACACAATACTCATGTTATTCCCTGAATGTTTTGTAAGGGTTATTTTGTTCTCTATGAGAATCAATGCAATACTAATGATCACCATGAGGACAAAGATAAATTCAGCCCTAATTGGTTAGGACCTTACATAATCGCTACTTGTTATGGGTCTGGTACTTAGGTCTTAATTGAGCTCGATGGAACACCCATTAAGGAACCTATTAATATAATGAATCTACGTCAATATTATCTCTAGTATCCTTGAATAGTATGGATTAAAAAGCAGTGTTGTCTAAAGTTATTGATTTTCCTGCTAAATAACTTTCACATTGCTTTGTTCTTGAAAATTACTCATGTGTTTGTCTTGAACAATAAGGTAATTATTTAAGTTATTTTTATAATTATTTTAGATTTCATACTATTCACCCTCGTGTTATGTTAAGTTTTATCTTTATATGAATAATAGGTGTATCTAATTTAACATACTCTCTTTTTCATATTAACAATGTTGTATCTAAAGTGAAACTGAAATATGTTTTACATTAGATCACATCAATCATGTTAAATCATGTAGACATTAATTAAATGATTTTAACTAAGTTATTTAATTAAGCACATTGTCATTTAAAATTCCAACACATTAAGACAAATTATAGCAACATCAAATGCTCATATATATACATAGATATATATATATATAGAGCATCTTTCAAATCTGCATACCTATTAAACTTCATGACGAAGGTTAGTGCATATAAATTTGTCCAATACTCCCATAAAAGAACATGCCAATGCTCAAAAAATGAAACAAATAACAAGGATTAAAATACATATAAAAGCATTGCATGTACTTTATCTCATAGTGGATTGGTGCTTCTATGGAAAGAAGCCCTTTCCCAATCCTTTTCTAAGCTCCATGATGAAGATGATATGAAATGCTATGAAAATATAATATGGATTCAAATGACAATGATGCATTTGTGCATGAGATTGTGGAGGCTTGATACAATAGAGAAGCTCTCTATTTATAGCCAAGAAGGATAAAAAAATGCCAAATATGGAGGATGTGAGACTAAAGATCCACCAATGAGAAGAGGCCACTTGTCAACTTGTCATAGGCTTGAGGAATGAGCACATTTTGGTCAATGTGCCAAAGAGGGGGAGATTCAAATTTGAATTTGAGAGTTAAATTCTAAGTGGGGGACATGTAAGAGGGGATTTATTTCCATGTTGGAAGGGACAAGTCAAATTTCTTTTCAAATTCAAACTTGGAGAATATTCCCAAAAGATGCTTTGTTGAGGGAAAATGAGGAATTTATAAATGAATTAAAATGCTTTATTGGTGCAAGTGGGAAAAGCTAGAGGATGCGATGGGTGGTTAGATTAGATTAATCAGGATTAGCTTAGTTAAGATGATGTTAGATGCTTTTGACCCATTTGACTTAAATACTTTGATTTATTTAAATGAAAAGGGATGGAACATGAATTTGGTATTTAATTAAATAAAGTTTTGTTTATTTAATTAAAAGGGTGATGTGAGACTTAAATTAAACAAAGTTGATTTATTTAATTTAAATGGATGACCTTGATTTACCTGATGAATGTGAATGATGCTAATTTCACGTGTCTACATTTTTTCCCTCTTTGAAGCAATGTACTTGCTGCGTTGGTTCAAAGAATACACTTGTCGCAATCAAAATTTAATTTTTATTTTATTTTTGTGGATGCTCCAGTGAAAAGAAGTACATTGCCCCCTTGAGAGATCGAGTAAAAAAATTCGATTTGAGGGTTGATCTCATGATAAAGAGGTTCAAAATGGATGGTTATGATGATGATGCAAATGAGATGATTTTAAGATGCTTAGAATAACCTATCTATATTATCCTAAACAACCTAAAATGATGATGTAATGTATAAGATGGATGAAATGGATGATGTGATATGCTATGATTATGCAACAGATACTTTATACAAATCTATGATTTTATGAGATGCTTAGAATAACAAATCTATATTATGATGATGATTATGCATGTGAGATGATATGTCGAATTTTGATGATTTGTGGATGCAGGATGGATGCACTGATGAATACATTGGTGATGTTATGTTAGCACAGAGAGAAGAAAGAAGAAATGAGATGATGATAAGAGGATCCAACAAGTCCATGATCTGAAGAGACTTTATTAGAGATGATGATGATTTGCTTATCAAGGATTGGGATTTTAAAAAGGGCTACTTACCTTATGTTTGATTACACGTGTAGCTATGATGCATCAAGGTATAGAGAACCAAGATGGCATTGTACCTAGTGCGATGGACTTTGACTCGACAAAAAGATAGGAGTATTCTTGTTCACACTTGACATATGGAAACCTTGCTAGGATGTACCTAACAAAGCAAGTATTCGCCAAGTTATTTTACAAGAATGTCCAACAAGCATAGCATATAAAAGATAATAATTGTTGCCCCATTCCTATCTCTCTAAATCCTTCATTCAGATATCATCGATAGGTCCTTGGAATGAGTGCAATAAGATAAATCAAAAGAAGATATCAAGTACACAAACAAGCCAGTGTTATTCATACCTTCATCCAAAGAGATGTGTTTTGATAGGATAAGAATCCAAGTGATATCCAAAATGATGCCCATCGTCAGAACGATATATCCTAGGACATGCATTCTATAGGATGATGATGGTTTCATAAGTTGATTGATAAGTTGTTGATATAAGGTTGATTGACATGTTTGAAAATGATCAAGAGTTTGATTTTTCTTTAAAGGTTTGTTGTTTCAATTTTGATTTTGTGTTTGAAGTTTGCTTTTGTTGATTGCTTTGATTGTTTCTATTTGTATTGCCAAAGGATGAAGGTGATGATTAGTTTATTATGGATGATTGATTATTTTGAGTAGAGCTTAGGGGAACCCAAGTAAGAGTAGCTAAACAAGTGATAACCTAAAAAATAGAATTTAGGGGGATGGGTAGTAAAACACGTAAGATAATAAACATTGGATTCCTTGTCTATGCATTAGGGCTGCCATAGACTAATGATAGACTGAGTAGGCCGTGGTCGGCAAAGTCGTAATCTCATCTTCATGAGAGGTTATCGACTCCACATGAGCTACCCTATGGTGTCGGTGCCTCAAGTAGGAGGAAGGGCTAGGGGATCCATAGATTGGTGTCGACGCCTCAGTTGGAGGAAGTGCCAGGGGATCCCATGAGAGCTATGCGATGACACTCTCCACTTGACACCCGTTTTCCTTATTTCTTGTTACCTCTGGAATTATGTACTGAATTGTTATTTTAGAATTATATGGAATCATGTTCTTTTTATTGTTTCAGATTTATTTGGTATTGTATTTTGAATGTTGTATCAGTTCTGTTGGAAATGTATTTTGGATGTTTCGGTTCTACTAGATTTGTACTCTTATTGTTGATTCAGATTCTTGTGAAAATGATTTATGAATGTTCTTTGGTGACTTGTTCTATTGTTAATGCCTTGTTTAATTGTGATGAGTTTCATAGCTTGTTCTTATTATGTGGATTCGTGAACGTGGTTGTTTATGTCATTGTATACCTTAAGTTTGTATTTGTACTATATTGTTCTTGGAGTCGGTTTGACAATCATGGTCGAGTTAACTTCCTTGTCACCTCTGAGCATGGGGGGTGAGTTATTCATAATTCACATGGTTGGGTGGAACGTGCTCCTCACCCGTTGGGTTCCCCATCAGCATCCTCTTCTCAACATATCTGCAGTTGGAGTTGTACCAGTGTTTCCTTGTTATTCAAATGTTGGTGTAATTTGTATCATCCCACATGTTTGGGAAATTCATTATAATTCTTATATTAAAATTTTGTAATGTAATATTATAATGATGATGTAATAGTCAAGATCATTTATAACTTTGTTAAGAGATTTATGTGACTGTATTATGTGGATGTACATTTATTCATGGTTATTATAATATAAATGGTTATGTTGTAATCTTTATCTTTAGTTCTGTTTTGTTGTTGCGATGTAACCTCGCGTGCCCCAGAGAACTAAGTGTGTAATGTAATGTGTTATGTGATTATGGTTTAATGTTATTTGCATGTTTAATATAATTGTTTTTAAAAAAAAAATTATTTGTAATGTGTGTGTTCTCTAGGGTTTGCACGACGGGTGTTACAACTTGGTATCAGAGCATAGGTCGCACATTGGGACACTATGAGCCCATTGTGTTGACTTATATGCTTGTTCTTGTAGGAGCGTGTGTTTTCATGTGTGTGGTTTGTGGCGTGTTCTCTGCGTGGTTGTTGTGTGCTTACTCTTATCTATTTAATGGATTCCTGGAGTAATCCATATCCTTGGGGGGAGGATGTAATACCCCCATGTTACTAATACTTTATAATATTATTTGTTACTCGTATGTGTGAGCTTGATACTAGTTTGTAATGGTGATTATTTCACCGTCTTGGTGTGTGAGGATGCCTCCCGTATTAAGGAATCTTATTTCCTTTTGTTTATCAGCTTCTAGGAGTAAGCCAATTTTATGGGGGGGAGGATGTAATACCCCTCCTCTTATTGTTTGGATTTATTATTTTTTTCTATGCATTCGTTTGCTACTTGTGACTATGATGGTACTGTTATTGTGTGATTTGGTTAGTTAGACATTTGACGATGTTATTCCATTAGTGGACATGATTATTTCATATGACATTATGGTTGGTGATGTTAGTTGATTTTCAGAATTATATTATGATGCAGTGATTTAATAAATTATGTCATGAGATGAATTGTTAGTTTAGAAATGTTATTTTATCAGTTATATTATAATTGTTAGGATAGATGTGATGAAGGACAGTGTAGCATCACTCGTTTGTGAGTGCTCTGTTACGCTGCGATTTCTTCTCACAATGCAATGCTTCGATTTAATGCTTTGATTTTTTATATATGTATGCACATGTACATGACTTCGTTTGTATGCAGGATTTGTAGGTACAAGTCTCGATTCCACCTACTTCGGCAAGACAGGGCGAGCACCAATAGCCCAACTGTTAAATGTTGAAATAGAGGTGACAATGAAGTTATCTCGTCCCATGATGTCAGACCGTCTTGTCTAAATGGTTTTGTACGTTCTTGTGGTTGTCGTTCTTTGTGGGTCATGTTTGCGTTTTGTCATATTTAATTGATGAACATGATATTTTATAAGTTGTGAATTAGTTAATTAAATGTTGGTAATAATTGTTTATTTTAATGTTAGATTTATTTGTATTTAAATATTTAAATGTTTATTTAATTTTAAAAAAATTCATGTGTTTTATTAAATGATAATTAAAATATTAAATTGTGTTTAATTATTAGAATAAATTATTTAAATTAATTAGATAATGTGCTTTGCAAGTAAAGTTGTAAAAAGCAGAAATTAAAACAAAAAAATATTGTAAATAGAAAAGTAAATAAATAAAAGAATGAAAAAGTTGTGAGAATGAATAAGAACACAGATCTAACTGAAAAGCTTGCTTTTAAAGAATTATTTACTTTTATTTGTGATTTTTAGAGTTTTTGGAAGAAATGGACAATATATTTTATTTAATTAGGATTTTTGTGAGTTTTCTCACACACAGAGGATGAGTGATACAAAAGTTGCACAAGTCTTTGGTTATGTATTTTTTGAATCTTGAAAAGAGATTTTTCAATCTTTTGCTATATTTTGAGAAGAGTTTTAGAAAGGGACTAGGAATTTGTTACTGGTGTTGCTTTGGAGAAGTCTTCTGAACAAAGGATCGGATTCGAATTTAAGCACAAAATTTTGTAGAGGAGATTTTGAAGTCGGAACGAGAAGCTTTGCGTAGAGGCCATCGGATTCAGGCAGTCAACATCAAATTTTTGAGAGCGTAGGACTTCAGGTTCCAGATGTTTCATCTCCTTCTTCTTTCTGTTTCAAAAGAAAATAAATAAATAAGTAGCTCATCCTTGAAGTTATTCTTTTTAGAAAATAGTTTGAATTGCAAACAAAACAGAAAGTTATGCTTTGAAAGTACCCAATTTCTTTATCTTTTTGTTATGGAAAAGATCTATCTGCCTTTCTTATAAATGAATTAGTTGTTTGTGAATATATATATATATATATATATATATATATATATATATATATATATATATATATATATTCCATAAAATTGTGCTAAAATCTGTGTTCATCCCATAGTATTTTGTTGATATATATTTACATTTATTTATATATATATATATGGCTGAGTGCTTATAAACTTTGTTAATGATTTGTGTTTTTTTTTAGCCTAAAATCATAGTTCCTCCCGTACAGGGTTTATTGACGAAATTCATTGGAAATAAAATTTTGATTTTCATGTTTATTTAGAAAAAAAATAATAGTAATAAATAAAATTATGAATCGAATTTAAAATTTATATATATGTTAAAAAGAAAATTTAAATTGTTTGGAAGGTTCAGGGGAAAGACGGCCGAAGTCGTACCCTTCCCCGTCACCTTACTGCCGCGGCAGTACTACCGTAGCAGTCTCAATGACTGTTGCACAACAGTCATTAAGACTACTGCGGGCAGTATGGTCATCAGCCAGTACCAAGGTCGGCGTGGGTTTATTTTAATTTTGTTTTTTTTTTAAATATATATAGGTATATATTTATTTATTTATTATTATGTGGTGAATATTTAAATTGTCAAATATAATAATTATAATTATTTTATTTTATTTATTAAATATAATAATTATAATTTAGTTTATAAAAAATATATATATAATTATAATTATTTTGATTAATATTATTTTATTATGTTAAAAAAATAAATAATGTAATTTGTGTATTCTGTTTAAAATGATCAATAATGCTTATGTCTAGGTATTTATATTTATTTTTTAAGGTATTAATTTATTATTCGATTTGGTTGAACAAATATTTTAAACAGAAAATAAGCTTTAATTCGTTGTTGCAGATTACATCGAGACAAATATATTGGTTATGATTAAGACTTTGAACCTTTTAATGATTAATTTTGGGCGTTTTAACTTAAATATCTGTTTGGGAATGAAAGTTAAGGTGCAATCTTGCAAATGTAATTTGAGTTTTCTTTTATGTTATGGTTTTCTTTGTTAGGGTTGTCGATGTGGGAACCGTTGTGGTTTGTAAACCTTCTTCCAGAGGCTTGTTATTTTAGAATGTCATTCCTGGCTTGGTTATGCTATTGGAGTTATTGGTTTTATGTTTGGAAGGGTTGAATGGTTTTGTAAGACTTTTGGTTATGAGTTATTGCGAGAGGGTTAATGCCTCGCATGTTCTTGCTTGAGTATTATGCTTTATATGTTTTAGTTCAACCCTTGCCTAGTTTTGATTTATGTTAGGAGTCATAGGGAGAGTGGCTCTTCATGGGTGTCGGCACCTCAGTTGGAGGAAGAGCTTAGGGGAACCCACGTAAGAGTAGTTAAAAAAGTGATAACCTAAAAATATAATTTAGGGGGATGGGTAGTAAAACACACAAGATAATAAACATTGGATTCCTCGTCTATTCATTAGGGCTACCATAGACTAATGATAGACTGAGTAGGCCGTGGTTGACAAAGTCATAATCTCATCTTCATGAGAGGTTATCAACTCCGCATGAGCTACCCTATGGTGTGGGTGCCTCAAGTAGGAGGAAGGGCTAGGGGATCCATAAATGGGTGCTAGCGCCTCAATTGGAGGAAGTGCCAGGGGATCCCATGAGAGCTATGCGATGACACTCTCCACTTGACACCTGTTTGCCTTATTTATTGTTACCTCTGGAATTATGTACTGAATTGTTATTTTAGAATTATATGGAATCATGTTCTTTTTATTGTTTCAGATTTATTTGGTATTGTATTTTGAATGTTGTATCAGTTCTGTTGGAAATGTATTTTGGATGTTTCAGTTCTACTAGATTTGTACTCTTATTGTTGATTCAGATTCTTGTGAAAATGATTTATGAATGTTCTTTGGTGACTTGTTCTATTGTTAATGCCTTGTTTAATTGTGATGAGTTTCATAACTTGTTCTTATTATGTGGATTCATGAACGTGGTTGTTTATGTCATTGTATACCTTGAGTTTGTATTTGTACTATATTGTTCTTGGAGTCGGTTTGACAATCATGGTCGAGTTAACTTCCTTGTCACCTCTGAGCACAGGGGGTGAGTTATTCATAATTCACATGGTTGGGTGGAACGTGCTCCTCACCCGTTGGGTTCCCCATCAGCATCCTCTTCTCAACATATCTACAGTTGGAGTTGTACCAGTGTTTCCTTGTTATTCAGATGTTGGTGTAATTTGTATCATCCCACATGTTTTGGAAATTCATTGTAATTCTTATATCAAAAGTTTGTAATGTAATATTATAATGATGATGTAATAGTCAGGATCATTTATAACTTTGTTAAGAGATTTATATGATTGTATTATGTGGATGTACATTTATTCATGGTTATTATAATATAAATGGTTATGTTGTAATCTTTATCTTTAGTTCTGTTTTGTTGTTGTGATGTAACCTCGCGTGCCCCAGAGAACTAAGTGTGTAATGTAATGTGTTATGTGATTATGGTTTAATGTTATTTGCATGTTTAATTTAATTGTTTTAAAAAAAAAAATTATTTGCAATGTGTGTGTTCTCTGGGGTTTGCACGACGGGCGTTACAGAAAGCGAGATGAGATGGATGGATTTTTTCAAATATTTGGATGTTTTTGACGTTTTAGGAATGTTTTGAGGCTATTTTAGGTATTTTTCGAGATTTTCAAATGTTTTGATTTTTTAATTTTTTTCAAATGTTTTTGGATTTTGATGTTTTGATGTTTTTGGATTTCCATTTCTTGGGGGCTGATCAAAGATTAGCCTTGCCTATGTTTAAGCTTAGAGACGACATAGTTCGGATATCATGTTTTTGATGTTTTATATTTTTTGAGTGTTTTTGAATTTTCGTGTGTTTTGAATGTTTTTGGATTTTCACATGATTTTGACGTTTTGGATATGGAAATGTGTGATGATATCAATGCTTTGTTTGGGGATTTTTTTGAAAACCTAGCTAAGGCCGATTGATCGAGTCAATGGATTGATGATGATAACATTGTTGAGGATACACAATAATGTAAGGATTTGATTGATCAGGGTTGATGATGATAACATTGTTGAGGATGCACAACAATGCAATGATAGTGTTAAGTAATACAAGGATTGGGAAGTATATCCCAAGATGACAATTTTTTTGATTGGATTTGATTGATCATGATTTATGAAGCTTGGTTTGGAATAAAATTTGTTTTGGATGATTTGATGTGACGTTGAAGTGTGCATTAGATGCAACTGATATTCATTGTTTGGATTGATGTTCGATGAAAGATAAAACTTGATAAGGAACATCCTCTTGTCAAAATATGCCATGGGCTAGTTATTTGGAATTTTTCTCATAGTTGGTTTGACCAATTTGATTTCATGTTTTCCAATGTTCAGATCACCACATAAGTTGGAGGATATAGATCAAGATTTATTCTCGAAGCAAGATGCACATATCTACCCCCAGTGTCTAGCAATGTATGGAATGTTATGGATAGATGCCCGAATAGGTGTATGGATGGATGGATATGGAAAGCATGCAAAGGATGCCAAGCATTATCTTGTGATAAGATAAGGTGTTCAGATAAAGAATGCTCATTTGGATTATGCTTCATGGCTCAGATAATGCTACATAGGATAGGATCAATGAAAATGACCCATGTTAAGATGTTTACCATAAGCAAGCATAAAGTGTGCACTAAAATTCATCAGGATCAAGATAATGTGGAAGACGGATGGAAATGGGTTGGATAACTAGTTCATAGATGATTGGATTTATTATGGTTGAGATGGATGGAAAGCTAGATTTATTATGGATGGGATGAGATGCTTTCACTTGAACTAGTGTTCGTAGATGCTTGATTCTACACATGACGCCTGTTTTCTAGGTTTTCATCATGGTACTTGTCCAAAGTGCCACTGTAGTGGTTTTCACTAGAGGATGATTTTTTTCTTTACTATTTTCAATCCTTTTTATGATTTTTTTTATTTTTATATTTATTTTTATTTATTAGATTTTTGTAAAAGATTTTAAGCTCATGCTGAATCACCTGGTGGTGTCGATGTAGATGCTTCTGTCATGATGTGCCATCAATATCCTGCTTGAAGAAGTTTTTTTTCCAAGATACGTGCACTTGAATACAAATTTTGAGATTCCTGATCTGCTTCGTTGATACCGGAGTTAACTTTATCTTTGTGCGCACATCGTGATAGAGTGCCTTTTGAATCCTTATGATGAAGGGTCATTGCCAATACATGGTCAATGTAAGAATTGGATATCATGCGTGGAGGCATGGATGGAGTGTGTTTAGAGATAAACGATGGATTGGTTGATAGTTTGGAAACTTTGACTCTCCAAACTTGGGAAGATGAGCAACGATGGGTTGATACAAAAGTGTGCATGGAATCAGGACCAACTGCTTGATACACTTTGTAAGTCACTTGAAAAGCCTACTTTTTCTTTTGTGGATATCTTAGATGAATACTTTTCCCTTTTTTATTTTTCCCCATAGTTTCTTTGACTGATGGAGTTTGATAGGGATGATCTTTCTTTGTATTCTTTGGTATCCATGTCTATTTGATTTTTCCATTATGCTTCTCAGCTTCTTTTTCTTTGATAACGTTCTTTGTGCTTTGATTCACATCCTTCATTTGATGTTGGTCCCAATTCGTGGATGGGGTGATGGGTGGATGAAGATTCATGACGTGGCTAGTTGTAGTATTGGCATTGGTTTCATCATAAGGACTCTTTGTGCTCCCTATGTTGATGTTTACTTGAGACTGTTTCCCCCAATATTGTGGAAGTAGTACTTTCATGCTTTGATTCCACCTGTTCTGAGAGTTCTTGTTTAAAATTCATTCTATGATAAATGACCACTGCAGATGATATTATTTTGATTGGATGCTCTGTTGACTCCAAAATATCTTGTTATGTCTGACCTACTTCCTTGAGTGGATAATGTTGGATATCTTCATACACGATGTCTTCAGTCTGGATTTTGGATATATTTGATCTTGATGTTGAAAACTTTGTTTGACTGTAAGAATCAATAACCTACTCTATTTGCATAATAATATCAAGAGTAAAGGAATCTTCTTCTGAATGAAGATCATCTACGTGTCCATCTACAGAAAGTATCTCATTGGTAGATGGAGTATGTACTATGTTGATATGATCATCATTTGCGACATCTTGTATAGATAGGAGAATTTCCATTAAATCATTGTAGTATCTTGGAGATACAAATTCTTGATCTTGATTAATTTCATAATTGCTTTTGACATGCTTTGGATCAATTTCTTGACATGGTTCAATTTCAAATGATGGATTTCTTATAAAGGGTTCTTGGACATCATCATTAGGCATGGTAATTGGTTCAATATCCTCTTGATCTTTGAGTGTACTTGGATCAAGTGTTGAGTTGAGGATTCCTTCAGTATCTATAACTATGAGGTCAAAGGGGGTCAACATGCCTTGGAAAGGACCACTGCTAGACCTTGGTGAAATATTTTGATCATGCTCTAGAATAAATTATTGAGATATGTCCTCTAACTCATAAGGCAATGTAGAGACATTTTCAATATGATCATTGGTCGATGGATCATGCATTATGTTAATAGAATCAAATAGTTATAACACTCCTTGAAATAGATCACTAAAAAGTGGCTCTTGATGTATGGTGAGTTGGTCATCGGCTGAGGTGAAGACATCTTCCATGTGTTCATTGATGGAAAGGTCTTGAACATTGTTTTCAACAATTATGGTGGACAGATTGTTAATGTCTTCAACCATAGGGTCAAGTGATCTTGGCATTTATTGAATTGGATCATTGTTGGGTATTGTTGAAGGATTATTATCATGATCAAAAAGTGATTCTTGATGTATGTTTATTTGATCTTTGGATGAGGTAGAAATATCTTCCATGTGTTCGTTGATGGATAGGTCTTGATTATGTGATCGTTGACTTGGATCGATACATGGAGTTGTTAACATTTTGTTGAGATTTTGAACAACATTTTCTTGTTGGGATTGGTATTGGGCTTGAGCTTGCGCTTGCACTTGAGCTTGGGCTTGTGCTTGTTGGGCTTGTAGTGTGGCTTGGGAAACTTGAGTAGCTTGTGTAGCTAGTTGTGCAGCTTGTCAGTTTTAGTTTTGTTGGAGTGCCTTCTAATAAGTGGCTTACAATGCAGTGTTGTATTGCTTTGATGTGTTTGGTTTGGGTAGTGGTGGTGGTGAAGGTGGTTTTGGAATAGTGCTTGTTGTGGTGATAAGAGGTACCATCATATTGATGATTGGAATTTGAGTGGTGGATGGTGTAATTGATGTGATTGGTCCTTGAGAGACCATGTTTTGAGATATTATGGGGGTGGTTGATGATATTGTTATTCTTGTGCATTTTTTTTCTGTTGTTACGATGTCGGCAACAAGTTCTAAAAGTTTGGCGTGATGTTTTGATTGATGTTCGAGATGTTGGTTTGATTGACACTTAGTAAAGGGGGAATCCCTAAGCCAAGGAGTGGTGTGGGTGATGATGGCAATGGAGGTTTTGGAATTGTGTTGGATGTAGTGACAAGTTGTTGAGATACATTTGGAGTGATCGTGAGGGTTTGAGATATGATGGGTGTGATAGGGGTGGTTGTAGTGATCGAGGTGATAGGAATGGTTGGAATGACTACAGTGATAGATCCTTGGGAGACCATATTTTGATTTGTTAGGATTGATGTTGTCATTTGATTAGATACCATATGAATGTGTGATTTCGATGGTATATTCAAAGGATTTGATGTGATGGCTTGATTGGTGTTAGGTGGATTGATTTGGATGGAGTGATTGGTGCTAGGTAATGGGGGAAGCCCTATACCAGGGAATGATGTGCATATGGGTAATGGCACTGATGGATATGTCTCTTGAGGAAATGATTCAACTATTTTGGTAAGTGTAGCAATTTGATCTCGCCAAATTTGATCTTGATTTTGATCTTGACTCCCTAGATATAGTTGATTTGGTTTTTGTTCAAGTAGATTTGGGATGCATACTTGTGGTTTTTGAATGGGATCATGGACAAATTGATTTTGGACAATGTTTGGATTTGGGATGATGTTCAGATTTGGCATGATAGGTTGAAATTAAACATTGTTGGTGTTGGGAATCATATTGCCTTGTTTTAGGTAACTTTGATTTTGCATGGTGTTACCTTGACTTGGATTAATACCCGGAGTCATTAACATCTTGTTTGGACTTTGAACAATATTTGTATGATTTGTAAACATATCCATCCCAAAGTTTACCAAGTTTGGATTCAAAATGTTCATGTTTTGTAAAGTTGTACTTGGTACATTCACATTTGGCATGTATGGATTTGGTGGGATAATGTTGTTTTTTTGAAGACTCATGCATTGAGTATTTGGTTGATAGATTTGTAATGTTGGAATTGGATTTAAATCTACCATCAAAAATGGTGTTCCAAGATTTAGATTGGGTAGACTCACATTTTTTGTACCATTGAGGTTTGTAGGAGATAATGATCCCATGTATGGATTGTATAAATGTGAGTTTTGAAAATCAATTGGCATTGTAAGGCTTTGATAGTTTGGTTGACTTGGATTACTCATGATGTATGGATCAAGTTTATATATTCCATGTTCCTCTTGTGTTGAGGTCTAGTTTGGACCATAAAATAAGGATCAATTTTCAAGAATGTGGGAGGTGAACCTCTAATTCTTTGGGTTGATCCAAAATCTAGGTACAAAAAAGAAAGTTTAAGATTTTAAGGATCAAAAGGATGGTGATGAGATATGAAAGATGGATGATTGGTGAATTATTCTAACTCTTAGGAAATCTTGAAGAGGATACTAAACTTTAGGACTTGGATTGATGTTTTGATTTGTTTTGGATTGGTTTGACTTGATTTGGATAGTGAACTCATAAACTCTAAGAGGTTGGATATTGTCCTAGAGTAAATTTATCCACAAGGTGCTAATTTGACTAAATGTGTAAAGAACGATTCATCTAGACACACCTAACCAAACAAGACGATTTTGATTTGATTTGATTTTGGATTTTGGATAGTGAACTCATAAACCATAAGATGTTGGATGTGATCTTAGGAGGACTTTGTTAAAAGGATTGCTAATTCAATTAAATGTATGAGAAAGGATGCATTCCCCTACACCTAACTAAACAAGGTGATTTTGATTTTGATGATTTACCCAAGTCTAGAATGATGTTTTAAAAGCTAGATAAAGTTGTTTGGTGGGATGGGTTTTGATAGATGTTTGGGATGGATGAATTGTTTGATTTGGTCCTAAATGAACCTAAGAAGGAATTGTTTACTAGACCAAGATATTGAAAAACATGCTTTTCTCTAAGAGTAGTTCAAACAAAAAAACCAATGTTTGCATGAAAACCATATGACCAAAAGAGACCAAGCACATGTGTAGGGTACAATTGATTCAATCTTTGCTTAATGGATTACTTTTATCACAAACAAACTTCTTGTTTAGTTTTCAAACTAAATGTCTATGTCTCAATTCCTTTTCGTTCCATAAGGTCCATTATGTAAAAATCAAGGTTTCAAGAGCATAGTTTCCTATTGTTGACTTTGGAATGAACAAATCGAGATATAGGTCCTAGTGTTTAGAAGCCTTCTAGGGATAAGAACCCCTAGGGACAAGCAGTAACACGTGGAATTTTCAAAGGTATTTGTTCCTCCCAAAGAGTTTGAAATTATGATGATTCATCGAATGTTGGTTTTAATGTTCTAGATACAAGCACTATGTTTTCAAACTGACTCACAAGCAATATAACATCCTAGCTCAATTGGTATGTTTTTCTTGGTGGGCTTGCCTCATGCCCTTGATAGTAGAAGAAATGATTTTACATGCAACCAAGGATAAAATTTAAAGGTATGTTAAGAATGAAGTCTTAACCTCCATATTTTAACCAAGATCGGACATGGCAAGTAACTTCTTGGAATCTCAGTTCCAATGCACCACTTTAATAAACTCATTGGATGGACTGGTTGGTTACTACAAACAAAGGTTTTAGTTTAGAATTTCCATTCATGGAGATTGACCCATATGGTGAGAGTCCCTTTTCAGATCCATCTCATCAGAACCAACCATGTGATATTGGTGTTTACTCCAATACCCATATTTATATCTTGATTGGAAATACTCTTGGCTTTAGAGTGTTACCAGTCAAGTTGTTCCCTTGGGTGAGTACTTTTTCCCCAACATAGGCCCTCTAAGATAAAAAAAAGTGAGTAAAGACAATATTTGTAACTCGATCAATCTTTGTTTGCAACACAAAGAGATAGAGTGTACACAATAATGCTCTACTCACACTCGCACAATGTTTTGTTCAATTTTAAACCCAAAATGAAGTGCGTAGGTGATTACTTTATCTCAACCTAAGATCACAAAAAAGGCCTTTTGATTCTCAAGATCACTATAAAGCGTGAGAGAAGCGCATACATCCTTTTTGATGATGTTAGTTTAAGTAAGAAATCACAAAAAAAAGTTGCACAAGTTCATTTTAATTCCACAAAGCAATGATTTTGATTCGTTTTAAATCACCAAAAGAAATGTGAAAACTTGCCTTGTTCAATTGTTAACTCTGAAAACCAGCTTTAGTAAGTTTTCCTAAATTTCATTTTAAGTTCCTTGTCACAAAAAATGAAAGATTTCAAGAGTTTTTCTTTTTAGAATCCAAAAAGTAAGTTGGTTCAAAACAAAAAACTAAAGCATATAACGAAATTATTAAGTATTGAAAAACGCTTTTTTGATTTTGAGTTTTAAGGCTTCAATTCTCTTTGCCTCCAAAATTTGTTCAAGATCGCCTCTTATCTTTCAATGTTGCAAATCCCTTGCATGCACAAAATACCTACAAGATAAAAAAGACAACCATGTGAAGATTTTAGCATTAACTTCAAAGAAAAAAAAATATTAATGATTTTAACCAATGAACGAAGCATTTATAAGAGTCTTGATTTCCACCAATTTTAAAGCAAACTTTGACCAAAAAAAAAAAGATACTTGGTTAACAAAGATCAAAGTCTCCCTTGCTAGAAATTTAATCTTAACAATCTAGGATTCCATCTTTCAACAATGATTAGATCTTTTGGGACAAAAGATATTTAATCTTTCAACAAAGATTAATAGTTTTCACTCTAAAAAAATGTTTTCAACAACCTTATAACGAAATCTTTCCATCATTTTATAGTATCCAAAATTTTAGCTAAAATGTTTGGTCAAAGATCAACACCTCTCTCATTAGAAATCAACAATTTAATGCAGAAAAGAAAATATGATAAAGTCGTGATTCTCATTGATTGAGCCTGCAAAAAAAAAAATCCATAAATGAGTTACTCCAATCAATGTAAATACCCTTTGTTTCTAGCTAAGGAGTTTCTTGCCTTTGGGAAAGAAAAGGTAAAAGGTCATCACGAATGTTCATGTGGTCACTATAAAATGGATGTATTGATCTAGAAAGTAGTTTGATGCCAAATTTGTGAAGGAGCAACTACAAATATCTTCACAAAGCCAATGATAAAGTACTCTTGGAGGACAATGGTTCTTTTCCTTACAAGCACACAATACCAATCTTGGATTCATTTGGGTGGCAATCGACTTTTTAATAACGCTATAATATTAAGCTTCATGAGCAAGACCCTTGCTTTCCACTAGCAATGTATGTGTTTTAGTCCTAATATCTACTTTGAATGGAATAAATGAAAAGATTTTACATGATTTATTATTGTCCACTCCTTTTCAGATATAAAGAGAGCAATCAAGATTAGTGTTATGGTCCTACAGTTGTTGGAGACCGAAAGATAAATATCAAACTGTCAAACTCACTCCTGCTTGAAGATACTAAAAGATTTTGTACGAATTATTATTAACCACTACTTTTCAGATATGATGAAAGAAATGTGAATACACTTTAGTCCTTATTTTTTTTAGTAGACCGAAAGATAGATAAGCAGGGACATCAAACTAACAACTATGAATGCTTGGTCACACACATGTCACCATTGCAACCGATGCTCTAGTCATATTTATCATAAATAAAATGAGAATAGAGTTTAAGTTAAGTCACTTTTTATAGCATTGTATGTGTGTGAGACAACTACACAGATCTAGGATTGAAAAAATGCAAGCAATGTACATGTCAGTTACTTGGAATACATTCAGTTGACATGAAGTGTTTGGAAATAATGGAGTTTTTAATACAGTGCAACGATCTTAATGGAGGCGTAGAAAAGATGTTCCAATGATCTAATACAGGTACAAAAAATCTCCAATAGAATAAACTTTCAAGATTTGGCAGGTAAAAATCAAGTGACCAACCTTGGTCGCTGCAGATTTAGCCAAACGTAACAAAAAAATGAGTACTCTACCATGCCTAGAATAGACAACCCTACTCTTCAATTTACTCAATAACAAAGTAGAAGCAACAATGACATCAGTAGCAGTTAAAGAAATCCAAAATGAGTAAAGTACATGTCAATTCAATATTATACTTGCAGTGGCATTAGTAGTAGTTACAAGAAGCGTACAAATGCTTTAAGATCATTGAAAAATACATAAATGCAAATTTTTTGACAAAATTCTTGGAAGAAATGTGAAGCACAAACACGACATGTTAACTATTGATAAAACATTAATGTGTGAGCACAGGCATGGCATGCAAATTTTTGTAGGATCCCTCTAAAACTGTAGTCTCTTGGAGCGCACTAGATTGCAGGATAAGCCCAAAATGGATTTATTGCAAATGTTATTGGCAAGTGTAGAACCAACTTCCACAACATTTGTTAGCATCCTCGCAACCTGCACCAAAATGGAAGGTGTGATTTGCATTGACAAGATACGTAAAAGAAGTAGTCTAGTAAGATTTTGAGTAAACAAAGATAGGATATGCCATTAATCCTCTCGACAACATCATAGACCTGCTAGACCTTAGGCAGTGAGCTACACGCTACCCCAAGGTGGAAAGAGATGACATTAGAGAGATTAATTCCCTATTTAAAATGACGAAAGGAATAAATACAGGGTAGAGATATGATTAAGAGTTTCCACTTGATTCTATCTCATTTCTCTTCTGATGGTAGGCCGACTTGAATTTCAAGAGGTACAACTAACATTTATGTTTGAACTACAACATTATCAATCATCTACTGGCACAAGGATTAGATTTCCAATAGGGTTCTACCTGGCGTGCTACTATCACATAGTGGGTTTGCAGGGATGTACATAGCTTCACTCCCTGCAGATGTTAATAAAATGAACCATTAACTATAAAATATCATAGGAAATTGAAAACACCCATTTTTTTACGTTTGTACCCATTAATCAAAAGAATAACTTGTATAACATTAAAGAAAAATAGTGCCACTGTAATTCACTTCCAGGCAGCTTTGTTCAATACTGTATGCACATTAATCTAAGAGCAAGAAAGGAATGTATGGACCAACACATTGTCTACAATAGTGGAATACAATAGAAGACTTTTTAAAAGACAGAACGAAGTCAGAGTTATCATTTTCAACATACCAAGGACTTTAGCATGATTATTTGGAGCATCAAAAAATGCAAATTTGAAGCGTATATTTAATGAAAATGAACGAAAGTTAGAGTAACACAAGAATGTATTGAAATAAATGGCGTGTATGTGACAAAATCTATTACTTTCAAATGAATTTAGGAAATAACCCAAAGAAAGAGAAATGAATGAGCAGACGTAGGCCCTCCTTCTAGCACCATATGTGAGCATCTTTCAAATCTGCATACCTATTAAACTTCATGATGAAGGTTAGTGCATGTAAATTTTTCAAATACTCCTATGAAATAACCTGCCAATGCTCAAAAAATGCAACAAATAACAAGGATTAAAAGACATATAAAATCATTGCATGTACTCTATCTCATAGTGGATTGGTGCTTCTATGGAAAGAAGCCCTTTCCCAATCCTTTTCTATGCTCCATGATGAAGATGATATGAAATGCTATGAAAATATGATATGGATTCAAATGACAATGATGAATTTGTACGTGAGATTGTGGAGGCTTGATACAATAGAGAAGCTCTCTATGTATAGCCAAGAAGGATTAAAGAATGCCAAAACTAGAGGATGTGGGACTAAAGATCCACCAATGAGAAGAGGCCACTTGTCAACTTGTGATAGGCTTGAGGAATGAGCACATTTTGGTCAATATACCAAAGAGGGGGAGATTCAAATTTGAATTTGAGAGTTAAATGCTAAGTGGGGGACATGTAAGAGGGGATTTATTTCCATGTTGGAAGGGACAAGTCAACTTTCTTTTCAAATTCAAACTTGGAGAATATTCCCAAAAGATGCTTTGTTGAGGGAAAATGAGGAATTTATAAATGAATTAAAATGCTTTATTGGTACAAGTGGGAAAAGATAGAGGATGTGATGGGTGGTTAGATTAGATTAATCAAGATTAGCTTAGTTAAGATGATGTTAGATTCTTTTGAACCATTTGACTTAAATACTTTGATTTATTTAAATCAAAAGGGATGAAACATGAATTTGGGATTTAATTAAATAAAGTTTTGTTTATTTAATGAAAAGGGTGATGTGAGACTTAAATTAAACAAAGTTGATTTATTTAATTTAAATGGATGGCCTTGATTTACCTGATGAATGTGAATGAAGCTAATTTCACGTGTCTACATATACATACATATATATATATATGTATATATCAAAAAATTTATGTACATCTTATCATCATATACAAAATCACCAAGGTCTATGAGAACTGGACCCCTCGGGCTCTGGCACCCATGATCTAGTATCCAGACTTTGAGAGATGGTCATGTGTGATAGTGATCATGACCCGCCGAACCTGAGTGCATACTCCAAACCCTGTACTCACCCAAGGGCAACAAGATGATCCTCTACCGTCTCATCCCTCTCTGCTCATAGCTATGCTAGCTTTGCATGTAGCCTCTCCACCTCTACTGGAATCTGGGATTACTATGCTATGATCTCAGCTCGAAGAAGTTGCCTTCTCATGCTGTCGTACACTGCTTGTAGCCTCATAAATAGTCTGAATGACTCTAGCTCCTCGTCCATGATTAGTGGGAGTATGTAATCAGGGTCTTTCTCCTCCTCACGAATGGATGCAAGCACTATCTTTGCAGCAGCCTGACAATAAAACTCTCACCAGTCTCTCATCTCTCCTACAAGGTAGAAACAATACACAATCAGTAAATATCATCTTGATATATATATATAAAACATCAAAACTAAAACACATGAATAAAATAAAATATCATCACACATATTTCCAATCTGCTGAGGGATGTCAACCTCATCCTCTCTAGGAGGCATGGAGGATGTGCTAGCATCTCCCTGACCATGGGTCTTGATGTTTATTGTAGCTACTACACATGATCTAGTCACATGAGTTTCTGAGAACTCTCCTCGCTCGTGTTGATCCTTAGTTGCTACCTCAACACCCTCACTCAGGGGTGGCTCCTCCTCATAATCATCCACCTCCTCTCCTCCATCCTAGTCCTCGTAGTTAGGATTGGCCTCTGAATCATACTCATCATCGATAACATTAGTAAATATATCTACTAGCCTATCTTGTACATCCTTGGCCCTGTCCTCTGGCTCATCTCCCTCATCTAGTGTTGGTCCTGCATCACCTATAGGCACATCCATAGGAAATATAGGAGCTGGTCATGTCATTGACCACCACTACTCGTGCTCATTTGTGTTGCTAACATCATTAGTGTCAGAAATTGGTGGCTAATCATGATTTGAATCATCTGAATCACTCTCATGAACATGGTCTATATTGAACTGAATAGTATCACCTGGCCTCTAAGCACTCTGCACTAATCACCTAATGAAGGGGCATGCCATCTATGGTGTCTGCACTTGTCCAAACTATCACATGACTCAGCCATAATAGAATGGACATACAACATAGTCATGTCACCTAGCCAAAAAAATTATCCATCTACATCCTCCTCAGCTATCCTATGGGATCTGGCCATTGTAGTGTGAGTAGATAAGGTCTCCATAGGATCTCATCCTCCTCTAGCCAGTCAAATTTCACTCTCCAAAAATGTAGATCTTCGTACTGTCACAAGCACCATAGAGGATAGCTAAAGCATTGTGGATATCATGTGGCTATAACACATGGGAACCTGATAAGCTTGGTGAATGTAATATGCTCTAGGCACCACACCTGGAGTAGTGTGCAGTGCACCATATTGTAGATCTCTTGAAACACAAATCAGCCATGATCATAATAAAGATGTGCTAGGATGCAACATGCCCAAGTGTAGACTGTCCTATACTCTACCATCTTGTGAATCAAGTGTACCAATCCTCCATATAGGTGTGTTGCTTGTCCATTAGGATTGAAAACAAGAGCCACTGTATGCACCATAATTCTTCCTACAATGGGGGCTTGCAAACAAAGAAGCATAGGAAGCTTGATTCACACTCTCATGCAATCATCATGAATAGGTCCACCCAAGCAATACTACATGTTTTCCTTCTTCTCACAAAAAAATTGATCCCCTCATAAATATACCCACTCTCCCAAAATAGGAACTTGGAGAATACGATGTACATCCTCTAGGGTGATGGTCATCTCCCTAGTTAGAAGGTGAAACGTACATGTGTCAGCATCCTAACACTCGCATAGGACCATCAGCATGGCATCGTGGTATCTCTTAGGCGACATTAGATATGCCCAATAGATGCCTACTTCCTGTAGATGTTTTGTCTCTACTACTAATAGTGTTGGGGATAAATCTCTAAGAAAGCTAACTTGTCTCCCTCCTAGCCAATATCATGACTGGGCTGGAACTTATCAAATGTACAACAATATGCTCTAAAAATTTATCTAATATCTTCAATTTTTACATTATTCATTATGCAAGTGTGATAAAGTTCCTCTAGTGTGCTTTCCTAAAGGACCTAGACACTTTACAACCCTATTGGGACATTTTGCGAAGAAACAGGATACTTTGCGAAGAAAAGGGACACTTTGCGAACAAATGGGACACTTTGCAAAAAAAGAGGACACTTTGTGAACTTTTTTTCGAAGACCCTAAATTAACCTATCCATGCATTAAAAATAATTAAATCATTGCAAAATCACTAAGAGAAAGCTACAGAATCAACTCACCTCATGGTACAGCTCATTGTGCGCTACTTGCTCTTGAATCTCATCTAGTCACGAAGGTGTGTAATCCCGTCTACTCAGCATCTTCTCGTCTCACTTGTCACTCTCAAGATAAAAGAAGGTAAAATGCAATAGTAAGTGACAAATTACTCTCCTTTACCTATTTTCACCTATTTTCATTACTTTTACTCTTATGCATCAAATTAGGGTTATTTTCTCTTAAGAGTTAATAAAGCATATTTTCTTCAAAACACCATAACGAGAGCTAGGAAACTCCATTTTTGACGTCATTTGATGTGTTGGAATCGTGATTCCACACCCAAAATCAGAAATTGTCTATCCTTACATGGCATGGTACTTAGAAATGCCCTATGATATGATGTTCTTTATTCGACGTGGCTAGATTACTACTTTGATTCCACCTCTGTAAAGCAAGTGGAATCAAGGGGGGCATACATCTAACATCAAATTAGATTCCTAGGAGTTAGATAAAAGGATTTTTTGATGATTAATGAATTTGTGTTGTAGGATGTGGTTCCTAATGCTGTGGTTTTGCAGATAACTACACTAGGGGCTTTGTTCTCTCATCTTTTGAATGAGTATCCTTTTATGCAATAAAGTGCACTATTTAGACTCCTTTAGCTTAAATATGCATGTAGAGTCATATGGGTGCTAAAGTGGAGGCTAAATGTGGCATAGAAAATTGGACACTCTTGAGAAAAGAGACAATTTCATGCTTAATTTAGACCTACTTCTAAGTACCCTTACATTATTCATTCTTCAAAATAGCATGTATAGGCCCCGAAGACCCATTATTTTTTATCTAGAGGCCTGTTTGACTTAAAAAATCACTTAAATCCTGACAAACAACACTCAATTCATTCATATCCCAAAAACCTACCTTCAAAAATGACTAGTGAGACCCATTCACCATCTTGGGTGAATGAATCACCTCTGGTGGGACCCATTCACCAAGGGTGGCAAATGAGTTCATTTTGAGTGGGAATTTAATCAACTCAACTTATTTTTTTGGTGGATGGCCTCTTAGGTCTAAATAACAAGAAAATTAGGTGTTGATGCATATAAATACACATTTTAGGTCATTTTTCACATCTCTTAGTCATTTTTTTACAAAGTAAAATCAAAAGTCAAATATTAGGAGTCTTCCACAATAAGTTTTATTTATATTTTCGACAGAAAAGTTAAAGCTTTAGGGCAGCAAACTAAGGGTTTTTGTAGGTCTTCAATCTCACTTCTCATCCAAGATCCAACATTGCAAAGAGTTGATGATGGATTCCTATGGTTAATCATGGAAAAATCTAGGTTGAGGAGATGCAACTAGCCATCAAATCACACCTAAAGACTTGTTTTCAAAGTGATTCCATCTTCCATCTCATCTCTATCTTTAGAATTAAGGATTAGCATTACATTTTCATGTCATTTATATTCATTTGATATGTTGTAGGGTTTCTAGGGTTGAAGTCTTGCATCATTCAAATCACATTTGCACATCTTATTCTAACACAATAGAATAGTGTTTTGTCATACTTCAAATTTTCCTAGTTTTTAACACACTTAAGGCTAGGGTTTTATGTAGATTTTTATCCATTAAAGGTTTGATTACCCAATTAGGTGTTTGACCAAGGAAAACCCCACATTAGACAACAAATTTTAAGTTTTTTCGTAGGTATTTTCTGAGATATGAGTTTGTAGAAAATTGAAAGTGGATTGATTTTCCATGGATGGAAAATGAGTCCCATTTACATTGGTTGATAGAGTTAACTACAGATTCTAGTACCTAATAAACATAAACTAGTTTCTAGACATAAAACCCTAACCTGGTACTGATTCACCCAGGGTGGCAAATGAGTCCTAGTCAACCTAAATGTCAAAATTTTCAGATTTCCAGACTGCTTTTCAGCCTCCATCAATCTTGCAGGTGCATACAATCTAATTTATAGCTCTCTATTTAGTCCATTTTGCATTTGTGTTCATTTTTTTAAGTCTTTTGCAAACCTCACTATGTTTTCAACCATTGCATATTTCATTAGTTTTGCATTAATAATCAATCATTTCATAGCTTATTTTCACTTAGATCAATCCATTTAGTAAGAATTTCATTATGCATTCCTTTATTTGAGTGAACCACCTCAATTTTAGGGTTATATCTCTCTCCTTTTAGGTGAAAGATCTTAAGAGTGTGTGAGAAGTCCATAGAACACCACAAAATTGATGATTTAAAAAGAAAGATCAATCTAGTTACTACTATCCTTTTTCTAACCCAAAATTTTTAGGGGGTCAAACAAGTTGATTTCCAAAGTTTATTGTTTGGCCCCGACAACTCACTACCTAAGGGCGGTAGCATAGGACACATCAACCAACACAGTACACTGACATCTTACTGGGGGTGTGATGCAAAGGGTTAGAGAATTTGAAAGAAACATAAAGATTTCAAGGAACTTAATGATGCAATCTTAAAACCTTCTTCAGGCACCCTGATGGAGACAAAGCCTAAATGGCTCACTCATGAATCAAATCCTTCTCCAATGGATCCAAACCCCAGGAATGATCTTAAGGGGCACAGTTACACTTGTCTTGAATGATTTCAAAGCCCAACCCTTTGACTTAGATACAAAACAAAGTTTTCACCTTAACTAGGCTACTAGCCCAACTAGGCCTCTAGCGAAGGATTTTTGACTTTTCTCTCAAATCTTCCAAAGGAACCTCCAATCTAATGACTGTTTCAGATGTGGTTTGTGATGACAAAAAACATATCCAAACCTTTATATCACTTGCTTCAGACAATCCCTTCCAAAACCTGTTGTCTCCTCAAAAACTAGGCCTAATTAGCCCTCTTTTCCAAAGTAACCCCTCTTTAAATTCAACCCCTGACCATGAAACTTTCAGAAGCCTCTTAAAATGACTCAAAACCAAATATTCCAAGTTTTTAGGCCTCTATGACACCTCTAACATGCTCAAACACAAAACCCTCCTTAACTTGCCTCAAAACTAGGGCTTCTTGAAAACTAACCTTCCATTCACTTCCAAAACTTTCCCATTGACTCTACACCATTAGGAAAACATATTGAATCATTCCCAACTCAAAAACATATCCCTCCTTCAGGTAGATCTTCTGCTGCTACACCCTAGGGTCCAACTTCAAGCACTTTTCACTGTCAAATCTTGGTGTACACCATAGTATTCATCTCTCCTACACATTATAGTGTTAGATTGGTATTATAAATGTTAGAAATGATCCATTTCATAGATTACAGTCACCACTTTACATGAAATGGATCATTTATCCATGAAAACTCACAAAATGAGTGCAAAATCTGAATTTTCTAGAGGACAACCAGATGTATTGTTTGAAGAAACTATTTATTATTGCTTTTAGAACATAGAATGGTTTAAAAACATGTAAATTCAAGTTCCCAAGGAATTCAACTGAGCATATCCTCAATAGAAATCAGTAATTTATCAAAAAGACTCCAAAAATGCAAGAAAACTATTTTTTTTCCTTATTTTCATAAAACAGTCTGTACAGTACCTTCACAAACTGATCAACCTCCATAGAAATGAATTATAAAACTTTTTATAACCCCTCACCAACTTATCAAACCATTTTTTATTGATTACAATGCTTAATTACCTCTAAAACACCTAAAACTCATTTTCCCGCCTAAAGTGGATTTTCAAAAATTTGAATTTCCAATTTGCAATTTATTAAACTCTACTATCTAAAAACCATTGGATCGTTAATACCCAACCTTATTTGACACAATCAAATCATAATAAACCTATCTAACCTCCTAGAGCATTATTTTTCCATTTACAAAGCATTTTGGTCCTAGGGTCCTTATCAGGACCCTTAGGACAGTTGACTCCTTTCAAGTTCTTTCCCATTTAAAAAGCCATTATAGGCTTCAAAAGATTATAATTGATGTTTTTATTTGAAAGAAAGGTCCTCTTGACCCTTGAACACTTCTGACCCTTGAAGAGCTCCTTGAAGGCCTTGGGTGCTCCTGCACCATTCTCCCCAAGAAGGAAAAATTTCTTGTCCCAAGAAGTATCCAACGTGTTGCCACCACAAGACTCCTTGCTCTTGGATGTTTGCACCTTCAAATGATAGGGCATGTAGTCTCCCAAAGTCACTATCTTCCTCTTCTGCCAATCTGTATTCTTGACAGAATCAAAATAAGGATTAGCTTGTCCTCTTGGCTATTTAAGATTAGTCTGTACATGTACCCTGTTTCTGCCTTCATTCCCCTGATTTCCTTGTGAAAAGATACCATCACTAGCATGCTCAACTATAGGGCATTGAATGCCTCCAACCTTGACACTGTCTAAGTCCCACAAATTCTGATTTCTAGGACTGTGTGCTCCACAACCCTGCTGCAACTCATCACTCCTCCTCCAACCAGTATCTTCCCCTGTCTTACCTATCTTACCCTACTTATTCACCTACAAACTCTTCTCAAAACAAATCACAAAACTATCATTAGACTGCTCCAAAGGAAAAGGCACTAATTTGTACCTATTATCTCCTTTGTGAACCAAATATGTGTTATGAAATCCATCATGCACTGTCCTTCTAGTGTACTGCCATGGTCTCCCTAAAATGATATGACCACAAGTCATTGGAATGACATCACAAAGTACCCTATCATGATATGATCCAATTGAGAAATCTACATAATCCCTCTTACAAATCTCTACATGTTGTCCTTGAGTTACCCAAGTGGCCTTGTAGGGAGTAGGATGATCAAATGTTTCAATCTCTAGCTTGGCTACCATATCAACTGAAACTAAATTGCTATGTGACCCTGAATCTATGAGCAATCTGTAGATCTTACCATGACTCAAACAATTTGTCTTGAAAATAGTTACCTTTGGCTCTTGATGAAGTCTTTCTCCTTGCTTGACCATAAGAAACTCACCATCAGTCATAGGGTCTGCCATGAATGTTTTTGATTCCTCCTTCTTGTCTTCTTCTTCTTGTACCAACTTAGCTCTCCTATCTCTGCCCCTATCAGCTTGTTCCCATTTAGGACACTTGAAGGAAGGATGCCCTGGTTCATTGCAATTGAAACACCTACCTGTGAATGGTCCTCTACCTTGTCCAAATCTGCCTCCTCCTCTAGGAGTGTATCCACCTCTTTGATCAGAAAATACCTCTTTACTTTGTCATTGTTGCTCTTGTCATTGCTGCCTTGTCCTTGCTCTCTATTACCTCTGCCCCTGTTTGAACTACCTCCTCTTCCACCATTGCTTGATCTTTCTTGCTTCCTCTTCACCTTTTCCTCAGCTCTAATGGCCAATTGAAAACATTCTCCTAATGTCCTTGGCAATTGCAAACCAATCTCATCTTGTAGATTATACCTCAAGCCATTGATATACCTGGCTACTTTCTCATCTTCTTCCTCATAACCTCCTCTAATACTAAGCTTGTGAAATTGCTCAGTATAGGACATCACATCCATGTCCTTTTGTCTCAAATTATGCCTCATCCTCTTCACATGAATTGTGTAATCAGATGGTAGGAATTGTTCCTTGACCAAACTCTTCATCCTTTCCCATGTAGAGACTTGTTCCAATCCTCTAGCCATCCTATCATTCTAAAAACTAGTCCACTATGTCAATGTTGTGCCTCTCAACTTAGTTTTGGCAAACTAAACCTTCCTCTCTTCATCCATCTCCTCAAACTCAAAGTAGTTCTCTAACGCATCAAGCCATCCTAACACCTCTTCAATATCCATCTTCCCTTGATAGATAGGAAAATCTATGCGACTCTTTCCTCCATGACCTTGTACTACCTTCAACAATCTCAGTAACCTCCTTTCCTTAGGGTCCTCTATCTCATCTGCTTGTTGTTCCTGATTTACCCTCACATGCTCTTCTTCTTCTTCATCATTGTCTTCTTGGTCTTCTTGTTCTTCTCTCCTCCTACTCCTCTCAAGGTTATTTATCCTTGCTTGCATGGTCTCTCTCTCCCTTCTCCATTTCCTTTCTTCTCTTTCTCTGGCCTACTCTCTTCCTGCTTCTTGTTCCCTTCTTTCTCTTCTCTCCCTTTCCAAGATTTCCTTCAACTCTTCCAACTCTCTTGCCAATTGATTTTTTGGTGCCATTGTTGTTTCTCCAACCCCTAAAGTACCTACTCAGTGCTTTGATACCACTCTGATGCAGAGGGTAAGGGAATTTGAAAGAAACACAAAGATTTCAAGGAACTTAATGATGCAATCTTAAAACCTTCTTCAAGCACCCTGATGGAGACAAAGCCTAAATGGCTCACTCATGAATCAAATCCTTCTCCAATGGATCCAAACCCTAGGAATGATCTTAAGGGGTACAATTACACTTGTCTTGAATGATTTCAAATCCCAACCCTTTGACTTAGACACAAAACCAAATTTTCACCTTAATTAGGCTACTAGCCCAACTTGGCCTCTAGCGAAGGATTTTTGAATTTGCTCTCAAATCTTCCAAAGGAACCTCCAATCTAATTATTGTTTCAGATGTGGTTTGTGATGACAAAAAACATATCCAAACCTTTATATCACTTGCTTGAGGCAATCCCTTCCAAAACCTATTGTCTCCTCAAAAACTAGGCCTAATTAGCCCTCTTTTCCAAAGCAACCCCTCTTTAAATTCAACCCCTGACCATGAAACTTTCAAAAATATCTTAAAATGACTCAAAAACAAAGATTCCAAGTTTTTAGGCCTCTGTGACAAATCTAACATGCTCAAACACAAAACCATCCTTAACTTGCCTCAAAACTAGGGCTTCTTGAAAACTAACCTTCCAATCACTTCCAGAAATTTCTCATTGAATCTAAACCATTAGGAAAACATATTTAATCATTCCCAACTCAAAAACATATCCCTCCTTTAGGTAGATCTTCTGCTGCTACACCCTAGGGTCCAACTTCAAGCACTTTTCACCATCAAATCTTGGTGTACACCATAGTATTCATCTCCTACACATTATATTTTTATATTGGTATTATAAATGTTATACATGATACATTTCATAGATTATAGTCACCACTTTCCATGAAATGGATCATTTATCCATGAAAACTCACAAAATGAGTGCAAAATCTGAATTTTCTAGAGGACAGTCAGATGTATTGTTTGAAGAAACTATTTATTATTGCTTTCAGAACATAGAAGGGTTTAAAAAACATGTAAATTCAAGTTCCCAATGCATTCAACTGAGCATATCCTCAATAGAAATTAGTAGTTTATCAAAAAGACTCCAAAAATGCAAGAAAACTGTGTTTTTTTCCTTATTTCCAGAAAACAGTCCATACAGTACCTTCACAAACTGATCAACCTTTGTACAAATGAATTCTAAAACTTTGTATAACCCCTCCCCAACTTCTCAAACCATTTTTGATTGATTACAATGCATAATTACCTCTAAAACACCTAAAATTCATTTTCACGCTTAAAGTGGATTTTCAAAAAATTGAATTTCTAATTTGCAATTTATTAAACTCTACTATCTAAAAACCATTGGATACTTAATACCCAACCTTATTTGACACAATAAAATCATAATAAACCTATCTAACCTCCTAGAGCATTATTTTTCCATTTACAAAGCATTTTGGTCCTAGGGTCCTTATTAGGACCCTTAGGACAGTTGACTCCTTTCAAGTTCTTTCCCATTTCAAAAGACATTATAGGCTTCAAAAGATTATTATTGATGTTTTTATTTGAAGGAAATGTCCTCCTTACCCCTGCACACTTCTGACCCTTGAAGAGCTCCTTGAAGGCCTTGGGTGCTCCTGCACCAGGGTGTTGGCATCCATACAAATAGAAAAATTCTAAGATAGATTAAAACACAGAAAACACAACTAACAGTATGAGTAACAGACATTTTAGGATGTGATAGAATATAAAGAAATTTCAAAATTTGAGTACAACAAGAAGAATACTTTAACTAACTATGCTCAAATTGACAAAGGAGGTGAGAAAAGAAAACATTTTTATCTTAGAGTTGAATATTCAAAGAGCTTCACACAAGATTGCATACACACACAAGACCAAGGAAAGTGTTGGGGTTATTTTTAGAGGACTCCCTCGATCAGTCCCCCACTTTGGTATTTCCACCTCCATGAACATCCAGATAGCAATGTTGTAGAAAGATGATGAAAAAAGTGTATTAAAAGTAGAGGTTCCAAGCAATGATACAAAACACACTATTCTACTACATAACATAATGATACAAAAATATGTAACAATGGTGGATATCACATTCACAACTATGTGCTCTCAAGAAAATTAGTGGAAGGAGTGAGCTTTCAAGTTTTCACACATTGTTGTCGCAACAAACAGAGTGGAGGAGCCAATAGACCAACAACTTGAAGCTACAATTTGGAGGTGGTGATGAATCTTTAAAGTGTGTAGGTTGATCAACAAATCATCAAGAATTCAGTCAACTGTGTAAGAATGGTGAAGCCCCAAGAAGATGGATAGAATGAATGATTAAGAAATTTGATTGGAGAAATGAAGGTAAAGGAGCCATTTTGCATCGATCAACAGGGCAAGAGGCATTATAATTCATGTCTAATGGAGAAACATAATACGTATGTAGATTACAGAGGCAAGAATCTTTTTAGGATGGTAGCATGGTGTGCACACATCCTTGGAAATATTCCTCCACCAACATGAAAACTTGCTGCCAAGTGAACTGGGAAAGGTGGCAGATGTTCGGATTGCATAATTGAAATTACATTTTCTAAGGTGAAGGGTATGAAAATTGGGAATTTTCAAGGGGTGAAAATTAATTGCATTAGAGATAGCAAGAAGAATGAAGGTGGATTTAAAGAACGAAGGTGGATTTATCCTAGTCTATAGAAAAAGAATATTTAGAGGTCCTCCACCTTCTAGACAGCATGCTCCTACCAAGTTTACTCAATGCTTTTAAGGGTATTTTCATTCTTACAATAAATTTAAGCATAAGTATATTAACTATAAATACTTGGAAAGAATAAATGACTACATGAGTAGAAAACCATTTGTGTGTTCAAGAAATGATGCTATTTCTTTTCATGGATATTGCTATGCATGCAACAATTTTTTTCATAAGGTTTCAAAATGCATAACTAAAGTTATAAGATATAATTTTTTCCTAAAACATAATATTATTTGCTACAATTGCAATAAGGTTTGGCATAAAGCCAATTTTTTTAGCAGTGGTTATGTGAAGCCGCCTACATCTAGAACCAGGAGAAGGAAGAAACCCTAATTTAGCAAAAGAAGGAAAATGCAAAAGTTTGGAAAGAGAAGCAAGGTTGTGAAAATCTGAAGAAGGATGATACCATGGTTGTGCATTATGCATAAGATCGTATGAAAAAATAAGACACAGCATTATCTAAGGGGGAGCTATCATTAGCGAATCCTTTAGCCCATTACAAATGATACAATATTGAATATTTTAGCATGAAAGGTGAATAGGATCAATTCCTTTGGTGAGAAGGTCTACTAAGCAAGATTGAACCTAGTGATCGAGGATATAGAGCAAAGGAATGATGTGTGGAGGTGTGTTGAGCATCTTTGTATCCTTGTGATGACATAGAGTATTCTAGAGAAAGGTTTACTTAATAAGTACAAATACATTAATGACAAAAAGTTAAGACAAATGAAATTATTTTTATGTGTTACTTGAATTTTTTTCTCATTTGCAATCAAAATCACTCGTGTTGAGAAGCAAAGAAGAGAGAAAAGGGGTTTCAAGCTATTTGTGTGATTTTCTACCAAACTTTGGTGATAATATTTGAAGATTTCAATAGGAATTTCAATGGAAACACCACAATTGGTAGATGTTGTGGAGAAACCCAAGTCAGAGTATAAGAAATTTCCTTTCATGGCAATGGAGGTCGATAAACATGGTTTTCTTTTGAAGGTTACTATGGTTGTGGTGTATTACAAAGATGTAAGAATCTATATCCATGCCCCTCTCAATGAAACTGATTATACATCTTTTGAAGTGCTCCAACATGAACTCCTAGATGATAATGGTGTATAAAAGATTTAATATGAAAATGTGGTAGTGAAAGGGTTAGATAATGGTGATTTAGGTTGTGAAGGGTATATTTTCAAGAAGAATTGTTGTGTGGATTATGATCAAAGAGTGTGTGATGTGAAGGATGTGAAAGAGATAAAGTGTGATGATCTGAGTGTGAACCTTAATTTTAATGACTTCCTAATGTAATTAAAAGAAGGTATCTACATTTCAGTATTTTTGATGAGGCTTTTGTGCTTTAGTGGAACTATACCTTTGGCATATGAGAGATACATTATTAGTAGTTCAAATTGGTAGTGAGTCAACCCTTCTTCTATTCTTCTTTCTTTTGGATAGTTATTCCTTTGGCAGTGAGCCACCGATAGTGAGTCTTTCTTTATCTTTTTGGGCAGTGAGCCCTTTGTAGTGAGCCTTATTTTATTCAGTGTTGCAATTCATATATTAGTGAGTTGATACTCACCATGGTTTTTCCCTTCTTGGGGTTTCCATGTAAATTTTGTGTTCATATGTGTTTATATGTATTTGCATTACTACTTTGGATGTTTACATTCTATTAATGCATGTTAAGTGTTTAATGACAGACAAGGGTTTAAGGGCTAATGTAGATATGAATGTTAATGAGATTTTTTGATGTTTTGAAGTATAAAACTGATTCAACCCACCCCCCTCTTAGTTTTCCTATGCATCTAATGTGCTTGGTATTTTCCCTCAATAATTCACATTTTTTACCACTTTAGATTCTACTTTAAAAAATACCAAATCAATGTTTAAGCTATTTAACTTAAATTACAAATAGAACATTTTTATTCACAATAAAAATAAGATTTATCATCCTTTTATTTATAAAATTTATTCATTTATAAAATTTAGAATCTTATTTACTCTTCGTTCATTTTTCTTCAAGTTCTATTTTATCCATTTTTCCTTTATCCTATTTTATCCAACTCATGGTCATAGTGAAAGTCTCTAAATTTAATAATAATATTCAATCCTCTTTTGAAGTTATATTCATTTTCTTATCTTTGAATTTTAATGAAGTTGATGTCCTCTATTTATTTCCGTATTATTTTAGATTTCCCTAATTTTTGACACAAAATTACAAATTGTTAGATCACAAAAAACAATGAGTGATTTTAATATTTTATTTTACTAAGTTTTATAATATTCACAATGAGAAGTATACCTTGAATCCTAGTTTATAATCCAAGCACTCTAAGAGAACATGTAACTACTTAACCTTGATATTTTATATACAAAATTTAAATTATTCTAAAATTATAGATTCATTATAAAAAATATTTTAAAAATTTCAATATTGATGTAATTATATATGTTTTAATCAATTGAAATACTTATAAAATTATATATTTTCAATATAGGACAATTTTTTTGACATCTAATTAAGGGATATAAATGTGAACCAGATGCACCATTCATACTAAACACTATGACATGTTAAGTTTTTTTACTCAAGTGAACACACAATTTTATAGTCACCAAAATCCCTAATGGGTGAGGTGAAAACATATACAAGGTAAGTTTTCAAATCCCTTTTCTAATTTCAAACAAGGGAAGACTCACTATTTTCTAATCACCACAATCTTGAATGGGGGAAGTGAGAACATACAAAAAGTAAGTGTTCAAGTTTTTTCATAATAAAATTCAAAAATAATAATAAAGGACCTAATTAAATGATTAAAGCCTCTTTTTTATTACAAATAACCCTAATAGGTAAGATGAGATTATAATATGATTATCTAATATAGTTTGGAGGTTGATTATACAAATTTAAAGAGTTACAATAATTATTATATATTCATAATAACATATATCAATAGAAAAAGTTGTCTATAACATTAACACACAATTTTACTCCTAAATGAGATTAAGAAAATCTAAGCCTTTTGATAAATTAAAAGTATTAATGTAAGACCTATTATCAAATTGAATATACATATATATATATATATGTATATATATATGTATGTATGTATGTATGTATGTATGTATGTATGTATATATATGTATGTATGTATATATATGTATGTATATATATGTATGTATATATATATATATATGTATATATATATATATATATATATATATATATATATATATATATATATGTATGTATATATATATGTATGTATGTATATATATATATATGTATATATGTATGTATATGTATGTATATATATGTATGTATATGTATGTGTATATATATATATATAGTGGTTGAGCTACTGAAATATTTTATTAATTTTAGAAAAAAGTTCATACAAAGTCCTGGTTCAAGGGAGCATACCGGCATGAATGAACTAGGAGAAGAAAACCTCTGGTTATAGCTCCAAAAAAAAGTACAATAGTCACAAAAAATAATTACAGAATAAAACCCAAGGATCAATCCAAATAGAGATCTCAGATACAACCAATCTACCCTTAGAACTTAGAGAAATCTAATTGAAAGATGGTCAGCAATGATCATGGCCAACCCCATCCACTCGGTAACTTGGGTTGGCTTCATAATAGGATAGTGGCCATTTATGATCCAATGAGAGCTTCTTCTTCATCTTCACAATTGATGGAGAAAATTTGCTAGATCTTGCAACAACATCGCAAAAAATGTGGAGAGAAAGTAAAATATTTACCCTAGTAGACAAAACTACAGGAGAAAACTTATTAGTAAAGAATTTGCATCTGAATATCATTTCTTCAAAATTATCATTCACAATCTCAGACCTAATAAGCACCAAAAGATCTTCAAACCAACTATTAGTAGCAAAATCAATTTTGGAAATAAACCTAGCGATAGGAAACTTACCATTACCTAATGAGTACTTATCCAAGGCCTCCTGAAGATCTAAAGCATGAAGTAACTCAGGATGCACAAATTTATTAGAGAGCATATTTACCAACTTTTCATCCATAAATACATCCATAAGAATGGTAAAAAAATGAGATAGAATCTTAGAAAGAATAGAGTTAGAATTTTCTTGGATCCTTGAATTTCCAACCACCTTGTGAATATCAGAAGAAATGTCCTCATCATCAAGGATAAAAAATCTGACCAAGTCTATCATTTTTATTAAGGAAGGATTCCTTACTTAATTTACCTTCCAAACTTATCACCACCCAATACTAGTTTGTTGAATGAGCCATTTTGAAAAGATACCAATCTGACTTTGTTATTTGAAAAAACCAAATGTTCCATATTCATATATATATGAATATCAAAGTGTGAATGGAGAATCCAACTGTAACACCACTTAGAGAAGCCAGATGAAAAATCAAGTATGATATAGACCTTCACATAGCTGGCACCAACCACGAATACCAAATTTTGAATGGAGAAGCTGAATATAAACAACACTTAGAAAAGCCAAATGCAAGACAAAAAACCACATCTAATATAAACCTTCTCACAACCAAAATCAACCATGCAAATAAGAAGTATTTGCAATGTAAGCATATAACCATATAAAGAAAAATCGGTGGGATAGTGAAGACATTGATCAATAAAATATATAAGGAAAAAAAAACACCCACACCAAATGCTGATATACCATGGAGTAGGTGACCAAATAATAAGGCTACAAGATCCATCCCCACTATACATATGAAGAATAAGCATTCGGCCACAGTCCCATTAAGAAGGAAGAATACAAATTGTGAAATCTCATCATAAGACTATGCCAAATGTGGAGCAAAATTTAGATAGAAGCCATCAAAAGACTTCAAACTGTGAAATCTCATCATATATTCAAAGGGAGATCATCCTTCTTAAAAACTGTAAGAGATAATTCCTCATCAATAGCTTTATTTTCTAAAAAATCAGAAAAAGATATTTGCTTCCCTGTAACAATGGGATATTGAGAATGCATTGAACTATTTTAACTGAATTAGCACTTTGTCTAATAAATATTGGAGCTTTCAAACATAATTTTTTTGCTATGAAACAGCATGAAAAACAACCATGGAGTCACCTTCAATTACTAAAGAGTTGATTTGAAGGGACCTTGCAAGATCCAAGCCCATACTAAGGGCTTCAAGTTCAACCATGTTATTTGTTCCCACTGGCAACATCTTACAAGCTACTTTAACAATTTTAGCATCTAAATCACTTATAACTATATCCACCCTAGATTTTCTAAGGTTACCCCTTAAGACCCCATCGTAGTTTTGTTTGAAAAAATTTGCTGTGGGAGGTATCCATTTGTCCTCTTTGTAGGCCAATATCTTATCAACTTTATTAGAATATTGGCCTCTTTGCGAGCCAATATCTTATCAACTGGGGTCATATGAATATATAATATTATTGCAACATAAGTAAATACATTATTTCCAAATCATTTATTAATAAATCATATTTATGAGTAAAATTTGAAATAATGAATTCAATTCCTAATTCTTAAAGTTACCTTTAAAATTCAAAATAATAATTCTAATTTTTTAGGGTTAAATATTAACACTAATTCCAAAAGAATTCTTTGATTAATCTGTTCATTCTAAACTCAAATTCAACTATACTTATTTTCTTCTCATATAATATATCATATTTTTAAACATTAAATATTGAAGGTTTAAGAGGATAAAAACATTAATCTAAGTGATTAACAAGATTGTCTTTCAATTTAATCGAAAGTGAAAATCCCATATGGTTATAACTTATGAATAAACTAAGTGATAACCATATAAATAGAATAATTAAATAATTTAAGTAATCCTATTAAATTTAATTATATGAATCTAACAATAAGAAAAATTATGAATTAAATTAATTAACCAATGAAATAAGATAAATTGAATAGTTACCATAGATGAAGGAAATACAATAATGAAAATAAATTTCTTAGATTATCTAACATCTTTTAAAACAATTCTACACTTTTGTATTATTGTATTCATATAAATTTATAAGATCTATTTATATCAAGTATATTTTCACTTAAATTTATATGATTGTAATGATTAAACATATAACCACCTAAGATTAAATCCATTATAATGGTAAAATAGTTCACCAACATGTTATCTTTAGGACCTCTATCATTGACCAATAAAGCCTAGACAATTATCGAAAAATAGTTTATAGGTACAAACATTATTGGCAAGGTGAACCTAAATAAGATGAGGAACAAACAAATATAATTTTTACATATGAGATACACATATGGTTAAGATATCTATTATTCATATGTAAGTTCCCTTGGTAATACAGACGAAATTCAAATTATTAACCTTGAAGAAAATAAATAATATATATAAGATGTGGAATAAATGGTGAATCCTTTATGTTAAAAAAGCAATATATGAACACCTATAGGTCATGGGAACAAGAGATACAAATTTTTATGTCATTTAAACATGATAGAAATGATTGTAATTATTGAAAAGAGTTAAAAAATATTGCAAGTCACATAAATAATATACAAGGCCCTATAGGTCAAAGGAGAAATAATGATCATCTATAGTTTGTGGTATAAAAGAGTTTAGATATGTGCTTATTCATATAAGAATTAAGGGCCATCATCCACATAGTTATGTTGTCAATAATAATTCAGGAATAGTTTAAATTCTAATAAAACATATGACTAAAGAATATAAATTTTATTCTTAGCTAAATAAATGCCTTGAATCCTTAGTGCTATCTGTGAGCACCCTACAAATCTGCACAAAGTTTAAACTACATAGCATGGATAAGTTTATGCAAACTCACTAAATGCTCCTATGAAATAATGCATCATGCCTTCATACACAAGATAACAACACAAACTAATTGAGAGAAACAAAGAAAAATGCATATCTATCCCATAGTGGATTGGTGCTTCTTTGATGTGGAAAGAAGTCCTTTCCCAACCCTTGATAATGTCAATGATGAGGATGCAATGGACAAAATTAGCTCTCCATTGAATAGAGTAACTTTGGATGAGGATTTTGGATTGATTTGTTGAAGGATGAAGCTTCCATTTATAGACTCTCAAGCTGAAAGACTGCTCAAAAGGGACCAATGTGCGATAAATATTTGACCAATGAGATGAAGCCACTTGTCACCTTGTGAATGGTTGAGGAATGTGCAAGTTTTGAAGAATGTGCAAAGAGGGGGGAGATTCAAATTTGAATTTGAGAGTTAAATGCTAAGTTTGACCTTTGCAAAGGGACATGTAAGACCTCTTAAATGCTTTGTTGGATGTACATGTCAACTTGTTTCTTAATTCAAACTTGAGGGAATATTCCATTTTTATGCAAAGTTGAAAGAAAATGATGAATTAATAAATCAATAAATTGATTTATTTGTGCAAGTGGGAAAAGCTAGAGGATGTGATGGGTGATTAGATTAGATTAATCAGGATTAGATTAACTTAGATGATGATTAGGGGCTTTGACCCATTTGACTTAGATTTAGGGATTTAAATTAAATCAAAGGGAGATGAAAGGTTATTTCAGACTTAATTAAATAAAGGTTTGATTTATTTAATCAAGGAGAGTGATGTTAGGATCAAGTTGATTTATTTAATTTAAATTGATGACTTTAGGAGATTGACCAAATAAACTTGATTTATTTAATGAATGGATGAATATGACCTAATCAAATGCACTATGCCAATTTTGCATGTCTACATTTTTCCCCTCTTTGAAGTAATGTACTTGTTGCATTGGTTCAAAGAATAAACTTGGTGCAATAAAAATTCAAAAAATATCTTCTTTTTTTAGATGCCCCAGTGGAAAGAAGTACACTAGTACATTTCCCCCTCAAGAGATCTAGTGAAATGATTCAATTAAGGGTCGATCTCACGATAATGAGGTTCAAAATGGATGGTTATGATGATGATTCAAATGAGATGGTTTTAAGATGCTTAGAATAACCAATCTATATTATCCTAAACAACTTAAATGACGATATTGCAATGCATGTGAGATGGATGAGATGGATAATGTGATATGCTATGATTATGCAATGGATGTTTTATGAAAATGTATGATTTTATGAGATGCTTAGACTAACAGATCTATATTATGGTGATGATGTGGGATGATATGCATAATGCTAATGGTTTGTAGATGCAAGATGGATGCACTGGTGATGTTATGTTAGCATGGATAGAAGAAAGAAGAAATGAGATGATGACAAGAGGATCCAACAAGTCCATGATCTGACGAGACTTTATTAGAGATGACGATGATGCTAGATGATGAATGATTATAGATGATGTTTCGCTTATCAAGGATTGGGATTTTAAAAGGGCTACTTACCTTATGTTTGATAACATACATAAGCACAGTGCATCAAGGTATAAAGAACCAGGATGGCATTGTACCTAGTGCGATGGACTTTTATTCGACAAATAGATAGGAGTATTATTGTTCACACTTGACATACATAAACCTTGATAGGATGTACCTAACAAAGCAAGTATTCGCCAAGTTATATTACAAGAATGTCCAACAAGCACAATAGACTAAAGGATAATGATCGTTGCCCCATCCCTATCTCTCTAAATCTTTTGTTCAGATATCATTGAGAGGTCCTTGGAATGAGCGCAATAAGATAAATCAAAAGAAAAGATCAAGTATGCAAACAAGCCAATGTTCTTCATACCTTGAGCCAAAGGGATGTGGCTTTTTTTAGGATAAGAATCGAAACTATTGCCAAAAGATAATGCCCATTGTAGGAAGGATACATCCTAGGACATGTTAGGAGATCGTATCACGCCATTTCGTTTATCCAAAGTGTTTTTCCAAAACATAATGCCCATTGTAGGAAGGATACATCCTAGGACATGCTAGCGGATGGTGGCAAGTTGATAGGTTTGTTCAAAAGGTTGTTGATACAAGGTTGATTGAAATGTTTGTGAATGATGAAGGTTTGGTTTTTAAAAGTTTGTTGTTTCGATTTTGATTTTACATTTGAAGTTTGCTTTAGTCAATTGTTGTGATTGTTTTTGTTTGTGTTGCCAAAGGATGAAGGTGATGATCAGTTTATTATGGATGACTGATTATTGTGGGTGAAAGAGAAATAGGATGGATGGATTTTTTCAAATATTTGGATGTTTTTGACGTTTTTGGAATGTTTTGAGGCTGTTTTTGGGTTTTTGAATTTTTCAAATGTTTTGATTTTTTTATTTTTTCAAATGTTTATGGATTTTTTGAGATTTTATGAATGTTTTTGGATTTTGTGTCTCGAGGGCTCATCAAAGATTAGCCTTTCTTACATTTAAGCTTAGAGACAATGTAGTTCAGATTCTAATGTTTTTGATATTTTTCTAATATTTTTGAGTGTTTTTGGATTTTTAATATGTTTTGGCATTTTTTGATTTTTTGCATGATTTTGACGATTTGGATATGGACATATGTGGCACTATATTTTTTTATAATTTTGTTGAAGACCAAGCTAAGGTTGACTGATTGAATCATTGGATTAATGATGATGATAACATTGTTGAGCATACACAACAATGCAAGGATTTGATTGATCAGGATTGATGATTATAACATTGTTGAGGATGCACAACAATGCAAGGATTGATTGATCAGGACTGATGATGATAACATTTTTGAGGATGCACAACAATGCAAGGATAGTGTTAAGCAACATAGTGATTAGGAATGATATCCTGAGATGATGATGGATTGGATTTGATTGATCATGATTGATGAAGCTTGATTTGGAACAAAAGTTGTTCGAATGATTTGATGTGATGTTAACGTGAAAATTAGATGTGACTGATATTGATTGTTTGGATTGATGAAAGATGAAAGATGAAGCTTGATAAGGAACATCTTCTCCTCAAAATATGCCATGGGCTAGTGAATTGGATTTTGGATCACAAATGCTTTGACCAATTTGGTTTCACATTTTCCAATGTTTAGATCACCACATAAGTTGGAGGATATAGATCGAGATTTATTCTTCAAGTGAGATCTAAATATCAGCCCCAGTGTCTAGCAATGTATGGAATGTTATGGATGGATGCTTGGATAGGTGTATTGATGGATGGATATGGTAAGCACACAAAGGATATCAAGGATTATCTTGTGATAAGATAAGGTGTGTAGATAAAGGATGCTCATTTGGATAATGTTTCATGGCTCAGATAATACTGCATAGGATAGGATTAATGAAAATAACCCATGCCAAGATGACTACCATAAGCAAGCATGAAGTGTGCCCCAAACTTTCATCAAAATCAAGATAACTTGGATGATGGATGTAGATGGATAGAAATGGATTGGATAAATGGTTCATGGATGAGTGGATATATCATGGCTGAGATGGATGGAATGATGGATTTATTATGGATAGGATGAGGTACTTTCCCTTGAAGTGGCACATGTAGATACTTGATTCTACACATGGTGCCTTTGCCAGGTTTTCATCATGGTCTTGCCCAAAGTGTTGCCCATGCGGTTTTCACTAGAGGACGATTTTTTTTCTTTACTGCTTCAACTTTTTCTATTTTTTTTTTTTGGATTTTCATATATTTTTATTTTTTGGATTTTTCTGAAATATTTTAAGCTCATGTTGAATCACAAGCTATTGCTGATGTATATGCCCCTTTCATAATGTTCCATCAATATCCTACATGAAGAAGTTGTCTTGCCAAGATACGTGCACTTGAATACAACTTTTGAGATTCATGATCTACTTCATTAATACTAGAGTTGACTTTGTCTTGGTGCGCACATCATGATAGAGTGCCTTTTGAATCCTTATGATGAAGGTTCATTGCCAATACATGGTTAATGTGAGAACTGGATATCATGTGTGGGGGTGTGGATGGAGTGTATTTAGGGATAAGAGATGGATTGGTTGATAGTTTGGAACCTTTGACTCTCCAAACTTGGGAAGATGAGCAATGATGGGTGGATACAAAAGTGTGCTTGGAATTAAGACCAACTGCTTGATATATTTTGTACGTCACTTGAAAAGCCTACTTTTGATTTTGTGGACATCCTTGATGGATACTTTTCCCATTTTTATTTTGCCCCATAGTTTCTTTGACTAATGGAGTTTGATAGGGATAATCTTTCTTTGTATTCTTTGGTATCCATTTGTATTAGATTTGTCCATTATGCTTCTCAGCTTCTTTTGCTTTGATAACGTTCTTCGTACTTTGATTCAAATATTCCTTTCAAAGTTGGTCCCAATTCATGGATGGGGTGATGGGTGGAAGAAGATTCATAATGTGACTAGTTGTAGTATTGGCATCAGTTTCATCATAAGTATTCTTCATGCTCCCTATATTGGCATTTGCTTGAGACAAAGTTTCCCCCAGTATGGTGGTAGTAGTACCTTCATGCTTTGATTCCACCTATTCCAAGAGATCTTGTTTAGAATGCATTCTTTGATAAATGACCATTGCAGATTATGTTATTTCAATTGGATGCTCTGCTAACTCTAGATTATAATGTTCTATCTGACTTGTTTCCTTGAGTGGATACTATTGGGTATCTTCATACATGATGTCCTCAGTTTGAATTTGGGATATGTCTGATCCTGATGTTGAAAACTCAATAACCTGCTTCTTTTTTGTAATAATATCAGGAGTAAAATAATCATGTTCTAAATGAAGATCATCTATGTGTCCATCCATAGAAAGCATATCATGGGTAGATGGAGGAGTATGTTCTATGTGGATATGATCATTATTTGTGACATCTTGTATAGATAGGAGAGTGTCCATTAGATCATTATAGTATCTTGGAGATATGAATTCTTGATCTTGTATAATTTCATAATTTCTTTTGACATGCTTTGGATGAAGTTCTTGACATGGGTCAATTTTAAATGATCCTTGGATATCTTTATTAGGAATGGGAAGTGGCTCAATATCCTCTTGATCTTTGAATGGACTTAGATAAAGTGTCGAGTTGAGGATTCTTTCAGAATCTATAACCATGAGGTCAAAGGGTGTTAACATGTCTTGGAAAGGACCATTGCTAGACCTTGGTGAAATATGTTGATCATGCTTTGAGATAAATTCTTGAGATATGTCCACTAACTCATAAGGTGATGTAGAGACATTTTCAACATGATCAATGGTCGATGGGTAGTGGATTATGTCAATAGGATCAAATAATTCCAACACTACTTGAAATAGATCACTAAAAAGTGGCTCTTGATGTATATTGATTTGATCATTAGATGGGGTAGAAACATCTTCAATGTGCTCCTTAATTGAGAGATCTTGAACATTGTTTTCAACAATTGTGGTGGAGAGATTGTGAATGTCTTCAACCATAGGGTCAAGTGATGTTGACATTTCTTGAATTGGATCCTTGTTGGCTATTGTTCATGGATTTTGATCATAGTTGAAAAGTGACTCTTGATATATGTTGATTTGATCTTCAGATGAGAGAAAAACATCTTCAATGTGCTTCTTGATGGATAGATCTTGATCATTATTTTCAACAATTGTGGTGGGGAGATTGTCAATCGTATCACCAATCATTAAATTTTCATCGCTATCCCCAATAGTGATTATCTTTTGATCAATGAATTCTTGAATGATATGTTTAAGTCAAATACAACTTGATGTTGTGTGTCCCTTTTTTTTGTGAAAATCACAATAGTGCTCCTCGTTATACCCTGGTGGTGTAATTAGGAGTTCTTGATAGTCCCATACATGGGAGCTTGATGAGATTTTCTTGTATTAATTGTTACAGGACTGATTCGATTGGTCTCCCTAGTGGTATGTACTTTCACTTGTTACCTTGTGAGATTTGTACTTTAAATTGACCTTGTGGTGATTGATCTTCGAGATGTCATGGGGGGTGGATTTGTTGATGTGGTCGATCTTGATATCTAACTTCTTGGAATTGGAGATATTGTTCTTGATGTGGTTGTGGACATAACTCAATGCTTTGATGACATGAATTAACTAGTGGAAGAGTGTATTGATTTTGGAGTGAAGATATCTCTTGGCTCAATAATTCAATTAGTTTGGCATGTGAAGCAAGTTGTTCTAGCGAAACTTGATCTTGATTTTGAAATTGACTCCCTTGATTTGGATTTTGTTCAAGCAGATTTGGGATGTACACTTGTGGTGTTTGCATGAGATCATGGAAAAATTGATTTTGGACAATGTTTTGACTTGGGATGATGCTTAGATTTGGCATTATGGGTTGAAATTGAACATTGTTGATTTTGGGAATCATATTTCCTTGATTTAGGTAACTTTGATTTTGCATGGTGTTACCTTGACTTGGATCAATACATGGAGTCGTTATCATTGTGTTTGGACTTTGAACAACATTTGTGTGATTCAAAAACATATCTATCCCAAAGTTTTCCAAGTTTGGATTCAAAATGTTCATGTTAGGTAAAGTTGTACTTGGTACATTCACATTTGGCATGTAGGGATTTGATGGGATGATGTTGTTCATTTGAAGGCTCATGCATTGGGTGTTTTGTTGATAGATTTTTAGTTTTGGATTTAGATCTACCATCGAGAAAGGTGTTCCAATCTTTTGACTAGGCATACTCATATTTGTTGTTCCACCAAGGTTTGTAGGAGATAATGATCCTATGTATGGATTGTATAGATGTGATTGTTGATAATCAATTGGAATTAGTTGATTTGGATTACTCATGATGTATGGAGCAAGTTTATATTCCATATTCTTCTTGTGTTTTGACCTTGTTGCAAAAGTGACCTCTAAGGTTCTTAGGAATAATGAAAAGATGAAGGATGAAAGGCGTAGATGATATGAGTGTTGAACGTTTAGGGACTTTAGATCAATGCTAGAATTAGGGCTTGATTTTGATTGTTTGATTTGGATAGTAAACCCTAAGATGTTATATGTGATCTTTAGGATAAACTTGTTTAAATAAGTGATAATTTAACTAAGTGTGTGTGGAAGTATTCATCCAAACACACCTAACTAAACAAATGATTTTGAGTTGGTTTAGAGATGTACCCAAGTCAAGATAATGATGTTTCCAAAGATCTAAAGTTGTTTGGTGGGATGAAGATGATGAATGTTTGGAATGGATGAAGTGTTTGATTTGATCCTAAATGAACCTAAGAAGGACTTGTTTACTAGACCAAGATATTGAAGAACAGGCTTTTCTCTAAGAGTAGCTCAAACCAAAAGACCAATGTTTGTTTGAAAGAACATAAAAAGATAAACAAGCACATGTGTGGCGTTCAATTTGAGTTAATCTTGGTTAATGACTTGCTTTTACCACAAACACACTTCTTGCTTAGTTTTCAAACTGAATGTCTATGTCTTAACTTCTTTTCATTCCTCAAGGTCCATTATGTGAAAATCAAAGTTTCAAGATCATAGTTTCCTATTGTTGACTTTGGAATGAACAAATCAAGATGTAGGTCTCAGTGTTTAGGAGCCTTCTAGGGATAAGAACCCCTAGGGACAAGCAGTAACATGTGGAATTTTCAAAGGTATTTTTTCCTTTGAAATAGTTTGAAATTTTGATGATTGGTTTAATGTTTGTCTTAATATTTTGGATCCAAGCACTGTGTTTTCAAATTGACTCACAAGAAATATAAAATCCTAGCTCAATTGGTAGGTTTTTCTTTGTGGGCTTGCCTCATGCCCTTTGTAGTAGAAGAGATGATTTTACATGCAACCAAGGAAAAAATATAAAGGTGTGTTAAGAATGAAGTCTTAACCTCTAGATATTTTAACCAAGATCAGACATGGCAAGTAACTTATTGGAATCTAAGTTCCAATGCACCGCTTTGATAAATTCGTTGGATGGACTGGTTGGTTGCTACATACAAGGGTTTTAGTTCAGACTTTCCATTCGTGGAGATTGACCCATACGGCGAGAGTCCCTTTTCAAATCCATCTCATCGAAGTCAACTGCGTGATACTGGCATTTATGCCAATACCCACTTTTATATCCCAGCTAGAAATACTCTTAGGTTCAGAGTGTTACCAGTTGAGTTGTTCCCTTGGGTGAGTAATTTTTCCCCAAGGCAGGCCCTCTAAGATAGACAAAAGCGAGAAAACATATTCATAGTTCAATCAACCTTCGTTTAGAAACAAAGGGAGAACATATGCAATAGGTTTACTCACACTCGCAAAGTGTTTTGTTCAATTTTAAACCCAAAATGAAGTGTGGAGGTGATTACTTTATCTCAAGCTAAGATCATCAAAAGACCTTTTGATTCTCAAGATTGTTGTGAAGCACGAGAGAAGCGCATACGTTCTTTTCGATAATGTTAGTTTAAGTAAGAAATCACGAAAACAAAGTTGCACATGTTCATTTTAAGTCCAAAAAGCAATGATTTTGATTCGTTTTAAAGCACCAAAATGAGATATGAAAGTTTCCTTTGTTCAATTTGTTAACCTCAAACGAAATCTAGTCAATTTATCTAAAGTTTATTTTAACCCCTTTGCAATGACAATTGAAAACTTTTGAAATGTTCCTTTTAAAGCCCAAAGAACAAGTGAGTTAGTCTAAAATAGAAAATTAAAGCATACGATGAAATCTTCAAGCATTTTAAAATGTTCATTTTAAAAGCCCAAAACCAAGTGAGTTAGCCTAAAACAAAAAATTAAGGCATAAGGCAGAATCCCCAAGCATTAAAAAATGATTTTGAGTTTCAAATTTCAATGTTTGATTCTTCAACTCCAAGGTTCTTCCAAGATTGCCTCTTATCTGTCAATGTTGCAAATCCCTTGTGCGAACAAAATCCTTCCTTCTCGCTTTTCCTTCATTTTCCTTTTCCTATAAAAGGAAAAGATAGATCATGTGAAGACCAAATAAAATTACTTAAAATGATTTCAAACTAAAAAAAAACTAGTGATAGATAAAGAATTAAGTAAGGATCTTGCCAATAATTCAATTTTGCTATTAAACTAAAATGAAAATCCCTCCCTTGAACACAAATATACTCTTTTGAAAATATAAATAAGATATTTCTAGATAATGATACCGTAAAAGAAAACAATCTTTTAAAGACAACAAGGTCTTAATATGAATGTGTCTTAATCATGATTAAAACTGAATGTGATTATGCCCATAAATGCCATTTAAGGACTACAAAAAAGAAGTTGTGTTTGTATAAAAAAACTTTCTCTTATTATAGCTCTTTTGTATCCTTCAAAATTTACACCAACAAACAGTTGTAATAAAGACACATAGTACAAGGACGAAACAAAATCCATGCATGGAACACGTCCCACTCCTTTTCACATTGATATCCCTTAGCACCTAACCCAAAAAAAAAAAAACATTAGAAGTCCATCAAAGATTTTAGATATTCTAAAGAATTTATGGAATATTAGGTAAAAAAATAAATTTTTTAGATTGGTTTCTAGCCTTTTAAATTCAAAAGAGGACACACTTAGAAATAGTGTAGATCTTATCACATCAATGTAGATATTCTCATGATGATGATTGTCAAGTTCGACACATGCAAGCTTCTTTGTATTTAGCGTATCTTCCAATTAATGTTTTTCATATGGATTTCAATGTATCCTACGATTTTTTTTTTATTTTCTAAAGAATATATGAAAAATGAATTCATAACAATAGACCTTCAGTCAAGCACGTTTGGAAACAAATAAATGTTTAGAAACTTTCAAACCACTATATTTGGCATGGTGTAAAGCTGTGCAATAAATGCCATATGACAAATTTTCAAACGAATGCAAATGGTAGGTGTAAAGCCTACTCTCCCATGATTGCAGGACCTGCACATGTAAATTTGTAGGCGTAAATTTCAAAATGGACTTAAGATCTGTTAAAAAGGAATAACCCTCAGGCACAGTCAATGACAACAATCAATAATTTTTAAAACTTTCAAGAAAATGCAGTTGACAAGTGAGAAAAATAGTGCCTACACTCCACACCATCGATGCCAGGCATAGCAAGACATAGACCTGCAATTATAGCTGTAACAGCCCTGTCAGATGGATTTGAAATATGAGAAAAGCATAGTCAAGGCACATGAAATTTTTGAAGGATATGCCTTAAGAAACATCATCTCATGGGATGCATTGGTTGCGGGATTGGCACAGATGAAAAAGGCGTAAGGAAATTTCAGGAAAATGCTAGTGGCAGTGTAAAGCCAACGCTAAAATGGAAGCATACAAAGGTCGCACGAATACTTGAAAGAAATTTTAATCTCATAGAATGCATTATTGCAGTATTGGAACAGATTGATGTGAATGCGCTTTAGAAACTTTCAAGCAAATGTGAGCTGCAGGCATAAAGTCAAATTCCACAACCTTTGCGCAGCTTTCTCCCAGCACAGGTAAGATACGCATTGGGTTTCAGAATTTGTAGATGTAGACTGGTAACTCCAAAACATAGAATTATTCATCGCTTCCTATTGACACTATGGTTGATAAGGATAAAGGGCCTGAAAATGCAACTTGGGTAAGCTCCAAAGTATACTTTGATGCTGCATACTCATTCCACGATGATGATGAAGAGGGGATAGTGAAACAAAAACCTAAGGCTGAGGTAAATGGAGGAGATTCAGGTGTCTCAAGGAATGGGACACAATGCAATGATGAACTAATTGATAGAATTCCTTCCATAAATGTGGTCACATGGCTTGCAATGATATGCATAGGATGGATTTTTGGCAGATACTATAGGCGCAATGCTTTGGTAGACAAGTATGCAAAAAAGTGTGTAAACATAGACAAGGCACAAGCTCCCTTTGACAAAATACCTCAAAGAAATGACTCTATGGTTGAAGAGGGGCCTACGAACTATTTGACAGAATGCCTTTACCAGCATCTTTACAACTATTCACTTTTCCAATTTGGTGAGTAACAAAGAACTCTACTGGGTGCAGTTTTAAGACAACAATATCTATATGGAGAAAGTAGAAGAAACGCCATATTTAAGATAGCAAAACAGTTATAAGAGGACTCAAAATCATGATCCAAACATGTATTTTTTAGAAGAAAATAAATGGCATGGTGTTGGTATCTTGAATCAACCCACTTCCAGCAGACAAATTAAGTTATCATTCTTTTCAGACTTGACAGATATATATATGTTATCAGACATATATTTAAATATGCAAATGCATTTATGTCATATTGATACATAAGATACATCCAACTGTAACTCCACAACCCTTTCCACTATCGATCATATGGACGTGCCTTTTCAAAGAAGTATCTATACCCAATTAGCTTCTCCAAGTGTACTTTGTGATGATAAAATAGGATAGAGAACCATTTTGACATTTTAACACTATAACCACTACACTGACCGCTGACAAGGAACCAACCCAATCACAAGAAGAATTTAGAGGCTACCAGTCAGAGTAAGCAAAACACCCACAATTATTAGACACTCCTGAATGCAATACTTGGAGGGTATGTACAAGCATGGTGAGCACATTAATTTTCACCATATAAATTGATAGATTTTAAAAGATTGAATGCTAATGTTGATCCCTACTATCAATACAAGATTCAACTAGTAGTAACAAAGATTTATAAGTGGTTTGATATACAACAGAGGCATTTTTTTTTTACAACATCCATTTAAAAGAATTGAATACTTAAATGAATGAACATATTGAATGACAAGTGATTCAGCCCTCCTTCTAGTGCCACATGTGAGCACCCTGCAAATCTGCACAAAGGTTAAACTCCATAGCATGGATTAGTTTATGCAAACTCACTAAATTCTCCTATGAAATATTGAATCATGCCTTCATACACAAGATAACAACACAAACTAATTGACAGTATAAAAGCAAGATACATATATATCCCATAGTGGATTGGTGCTTCTTTGATGTGGAAAGAAGCCCTTTCCCAACCCTTGATAATGCCAATGATGAGGATGCAATGGACAAAATTAGCTCTCCATTGAAGAGAGTAACTTTGCATGAGGATTGTGGATTGATTTGTTGAAGGATGAAGCTTCCATTTATGGACTCTCAAGCTGAAAGAGTGCTTGAAAGGGACCAATGTGGGATAAAGATTTAACCAATGAGATTAAGCCACTTGTCACCTTGTGAATGGTTGAGGAATGTTCAAGTTTTGAAGAATGTGCAAAGAGGGGGGAGACTCAAATTTGAATTTGAGAGTTAAATGCTAAGTTTGACCTTTGCAAAGGGACATGTAAGAGACATGTAATACATCTTAAATGCTTTGTTGGATGTACATGTCAGCTTGTTTTTGAATTAAAACTTGAGGGAATATTCCATTTTTATGCCAAGTTGAAAGAAAATGATGAATTAATAAATCAATAAATTGATTTATTTGTGCAAGTGGGAAAAGCTAGAGTATGTGATGGGTGATTATATTAGATTAATCAGGATTAGATTAACTTAGATGATGATTAGGGGCTTTGACCCATTTGACTTAGATTTAGGGATTTAAATTAAATCAAAGGGAGATGAAAGGTTATTTCAGACTTAATTAAATAAAGGTTTTATTTATTTAGTCAAGGAGGGTGATGTTAGGATCAAGTTGATTTATTTAATTTAAATTGATGACTTTAGGAGATTGACCAAATAAACTTGATTTATTTGATGAATGGATGAATATGACCTAATGAAATGCAGTATGCCAATTTTGCATATCTACACTATCAACTAGTTAATCCCATATATTTGTACACTTTCATTTTCAATTTTTGTCTCAGACTCTTATCAAAACCTTCTAATTTTAAAAGAACAAGGAGTTAGGTGCACTTACTAGACCTCCCCATCCACAATTAATCATATTTTCTAAATTTAGAAATTGATCAATCTCTCCTTGATGATCAATTAAAAAAAGGAATGTAAATGATTTTACACTTTGATTTAATATGATAAATTTGAATATACAATGTTGATCATGATTAGGGGGTCATTACACTCCATGTGATAACAACAATCACCATTCAATGTTATATTTTATTTTCAATGAATAAGTATCTCAAGGAAGAGATGTATTAAACCTATACTACATCACTTGCATGAACCTTAGGTTTCAACCCATTCCCTTGCTTAAAATAATTTTACAAATCAATTTTTAAGTATCTGAGCATGGTCATTAAGAACATGAACAAAAAATATATGTCAACAATAAATTAGTAACACAACACAAACAAAATGACAAGAATAAAATAATCACTAGAACCCAAGCCAATAAGACAATATAACTCAAGGCATACAAATATAGAACATAATATTTAAAATATAATGAGTAATATTATGATTAATTTTTGAAATATATTATGAAAAAAGTAGACAATATTATAATAAGAGTCACCACAAAAAAAATTATTGTGTAAGCTCTCACTAAAATAAATGCTAGTACAATATATCCTATACGAAATATGTAGAATCCCAGGAAATTATGATCTAAAACAAAATTAAAGGAAGAAAGAGAAGTGGAAAATATTTCTGATGTAAACCTTGAGGAAGTGTTGTATAATTTTTTTAACCTTTTAACAATTATATAAATTTAGAAAAATATGAGCATAAAATGAATAATATATAATAACATGAGTGAATGTGGGAGAAGACATTTTGAGAGAAAAAATCCCTTAGTAGAAACAAAATGTAGTTTGTAGTAAAATAATAAATAAATTATAATATATTTGTAGAGAAAACCGTCATAGGAGTCCCACCATGATATAATTTGGAATTTTTTTTATAGAATAATTCAATACCTCTATATTAACCATATAATCTACAATTCCAAGCACCAATATAAAAGAAATTGTAAGCCACAATCTATAAGTGGTTTACTATACTTATGAGCCCAAATGTGGTATATAAATTGGCAAAATTTCTAATACCCACATTTAATAAAACATCCTCTATCTAATATTAGCATGTTCTCTTACCCTCTTATATTTGTCATAAAACATCATATGTGATAGTGTGCATGATACTATTATTCAAGGTTATAATATAACTAGCCTCTTACATGCTCTTATGCATCATAAGAATTTTTCATATGTAACTCTCATTGTCATCATCTTACACAAACAACAATATGGTTACACATGATAAAAAAAATGCCACCTCAATATGGGATTCCTGCCTTCTCATTTATGGATAAAATATAGTAAATAAATTATTTTTGTCACCTCCAAATAGGATGCCAACCCTCTCGTGTGAGGATAAAATATGCAAAAGATAAAATAGTGAATGCATAAAAAAGTATTAAATTTGAACATTATGAATGAAAATTTGAAGCAACATTTTCCAATGGTTTCCTTGATTCATAGATATTTCCAAGGGATAATATATAGGTCTCAAGGGCTACAACTGTTGATGTTTTTTTTTTTCTAAAATTCTCGTCGATGTACTTTTCAAAATAGCATATGGAATTTCTTTGATTAGTTATGCATAATTAAGTATGCTCAATTGTGTAATGCTTCTTGTGTTTTTTATTTATGTTTGGTGAAACCATATTAAAGATTATTAGATTTTATATGCATATATAGTTATAGTTCTTTGTTTCACATTATCACTTATGTCTTCCTCCTTTCTTGATAATATTTCCAAATGACATAAGCATTAGTCAAAAATGATTAAATGACATTATTTTATCAAAATATCTTCTTTTTTGTCTTAGTAAATTAGTATACATTAGTTTCAACTAAATTTAATAACATAGAAATCTAATGGTAACTTTATGGTAGTTGTGGCCATTTCCCTAGGTCATCAAACCTTGTGGCGGAGGCTATAGGAGCTTTTCAAGTTTTAAATTTAGCACATAATATGAATATAAAATATTTATGGCTTGAAGGGGACTCCAAAAACATCATTAACTATCTCCCAGGTAGGACCCCACTCCTGGTCTATAAAGAATTGGATTGAAAAAGAAAAATCTATTCTAGTCAAGTTTGATAAAGTTAAAGTATCACACATCTACAAGGAAGCTAATAGCGTGGCATATTACTTTGCGAATGAGGGGGTTAAGAGGCAAGGTTTGAACATGTGGTAGAATTTCAAGGACTTGGGAGCTAAATTCAAGGCCTTATTAGATTATGATGTTACGCATGGGAAAGAGCCAAATATATTTAATGATGATAGGGAAAAGAGCTAAGTACATTGAAATCAAGAGATTTGATGGGGCTGTGTCAAATAGCTTAGCTGGTGAGAAAAAGTGGCATGCATTGTGGGTTCATTGGAATGGCGGTGTAAATTTGCAATAGGTTTTCAACGTTGGTAGAGTTTGTAGTGAGGTCCATACAAAAATGGGGGGGACATGAAAAGAATAAAGCCAAAAAGCTAGAAAGTGCACACAAGGAATGCTAAGGTTTGGAAACAAGTTGTGAGAGGTGGTTTGGTTCCATTTCTAGAAAAACTTCATGGGCCTGATCCTATGGCTACTGACTATTTTGAGAAGAACTGGAACAATGGAGAAATAATCCTCTTTGGGAGAAAGGTGAAACTGGATGAGCAAATCATAGGAGAGGTGACTGGAATGTCCATTGAGGGCATGAAGTTTTATAAGGACAAAAGGTTTTCAGATGAGGCGGTAATCAAATTCCCTATGAAAGAAAGGGAGAAATTGCAATTGGTCAAAGTTTCCAACAACTATTTTGAAATTGACACCATCAAGGTGCTTTGGAGAAAGGTGCTTTGTGTCATAATAGAGTATATTACCTTGGACAGGAGGTTCACCAGAGTTTATGGTCATCACTTTGCTATTCTTAACCACTTTTTCCATAAGGTACAAATTTCTCTGCGTTATTATTTGTTTTGTTTGTTGAGCAATAGCCTTGAGGACTACAAGAAAAATCCACTTCTGATACCCTATTATTCATCCTAGTCTTACTAGGTTAATATATGAATATTATCAAAGCCTATCGACTTTATCCAAACCGGTTGCCTCCATGACATTTGGAGACTATGATACAGATAGTGGTAGTTTAGAGAATCATTCTAAGCCTAACCCAGAGAGAATTGTTGAAGCCCACTCGTCCCCTGTTCTATCTAGTAAGAAAACCCAACTTTGTAAATCCCAGCTCGCGAAAGCTAACATTGAGATTTACCCTGACTGCCCGGCTCCCTTAAAGAATCTCACTCTCAAGGGTTCCCCTACCAATAAGTTGGTTTCCTACTCTGTAGACTCTCTAGAGGAAAAAATTGAGAACCCTGAAGCTAGTAGAAATTTTGTCTCTACCCCTCCTGCCTCTTTCAGAGATGATGGTGCCATATTTCCCAACTCTCCTAATCTGGATGATTTTAACCTCATTTTAGACTAGGATCAGTTTGGAGATATCCTTGCCTCTGCTAGAAGTGGCGTTGGTGATATTTTTAGAGTTAAGAAATAGGTCTATCAATAAATTAATGATCTTAATTTCAGAAATAGGGTTCTAAATAGCAAGTTGGAGGAACTAGAATTGAAGTTGTCTACTCTTAGCAATGAAGAAGGAAAACTAAAAAAGAACAATATTGGAATGGGAGATGATGACATTGAGGACAAGTATTAGACTCTAGAAGCTGAAATTGTTAAAATAAAAAATAACATGAAAACTGTTGTGGAATAGAACCATAGAATGGCAAGGCACAATGCTATTATCATCAATGGAATGTCTAAAAAGTTGGAAAAGTCGCAACAGGGCTCACTGGTTGTTGATCTGGAAGAGGACAAGGATAAAAGCAAGAACGAGGACTAAGAAATATCAAAAAGGACCCATGCTAACCTTAAGAGGAAATCACCTCCTACCACCCAGATGGTCTAGATCTTAAAGAAGGGGGTTTAGGAAATGAATGATATGGAAGCTGAGACTACGGAAACATGAAAGTCCCAAGTTTAGTCGCTCCTGGCATTTTGTTTGGTCTTTTTGGGTCTTTTTTGTGGCCCTTGCTAGCTTTTTTGGTGGTTGTGGCTTTGTCTTTTTGTAGTCTTCTCTACAGCCTCTCTGTTTATGGGATCTTTGACGATCTTTTCATTTGTTTGTAAACTTTGTGGTTTCGGGTCCTTGTAAAACCCGTTTTTTCCTCTTTCAAAAACATAGAAATCTAATCTTGTGCCAAATTCTATGAGGCCCTGTCTCTAATATATTTTTCAAGAGTCATACTTTTTTAGATTCAACATTGCATATAATGTAAGAAACATATAAGGAAATTATTGTTTTGACAAAACAAATAAATTTTGCATCTTCAATTGAATGTGTAGTCTTTTATCAATCTGATATAGAAGAGACATTTAGATCCATTAACTACTCAATTAATATGATGATTATAACAAATAATTATTAAATCTTTTTACATAAATTGTAATTGAGTTATATGACCTAATCTATTCTTTAATTTCTTACCAAATTTTTAAAAATACTTTCTTTAATCTCCTACAAAACAGAAAACAAAAGAATTATAGACTCATCTTAATTTATTGACATTACAAATTTGATTATAAATTTTCTAGTTTTAATTTAATTCAGCCTAATTTGTAGGAAATCAAATAGCAAATAGATTCTCTATAATTAGAAGAAATAATTTGAAGCACCAACGTATGGTCGTTGGGGATTACCATCTCAGGTCTCATTCTAGATTAAAAATATATAATGAAAATTGCATTTCGAGAACACATCTTAAATGTATATATAATTTCTCCTACAAAAAAAAAACTATGCAAATCCCCAATTATGTAAGCAATCCATTAAATTATGTGACGGAGTTGACTGTGCTCTTAAATTTGAACAAAAATATACAATATACATGCACGTCAATTTAGGTCAAATATTTAATTAAAGCGGCTGCATCCTTTCGATAAAGGAACTTCATTTAATACTATAGTAATATAGAAAGTACAAAAGTACATAACACTAGAAGTATTCAAGCACAATAGTATATAGTATGTGTTTACGATGAACACTGATGTTTACTTGCTTTAACATGCATCTGCGTGTGATTGAGTGCGGGAGGGATCATTTTCGGGCCTTCCGGGACGAAGGCAACCAACAGTGGATTGTCCATAGCTATTCAAACAGTAGGGATCCTTGTGGTATGTAACAGCAGGTTTTAGGTTAATGTCGATCATCTTCAAATCAGTGCATGGGACATCTTTACTACAGGCCACATAGAGTGGCTCGTCCACGTATGTACCAAAGATCTTTTGATATGTGACGCCCGTTATAAAGACAGACGATGATTGATTTCGGCAAGTAGTTTTATCACAGTAGTATTGATTGATATCAATGGGAATCCTCACGTTAGAAACTTGTATGTTGGAGAACGACACGCCTTTTACTGATCCAACTCCCCCCTGCTGACATGAAAACCAGTAAGACGAGGCTGTAACCATGTCAGAAACTCTAAATTTAGCTTTACAGATCGGATAAAATTAATTTACCTGCCATGTCTTGATGCGGACGCCATTGGAAGCATCTTGGATGTTGCAGTTGTAGACACTCACGTTGGAAACACAAGCCTTCGATTCATCTTTTCCAAGTCCTCCAATACTGATATCAGTTAAACAAATTATAGTGTTACAAGTTGAATAATAATGAAGCATAAAAAGTTTACTATAGTGAAGCAGTTGGGCTTAGGATGATGATTATACATCATCCAGTTTACTTTCTGGAATTGTGATTGAGTCAGGTGAATCCTTAGTGATTTGGTTAATGCATTTCCTGAATTTGTTACTTCAGGTATAAGCATACCAATACTTAATATGCTATATTCTTGCCAAAGACAGAGATACCTAAACCACGAATATTATCAAAGTAATGAGAATTACCTGATACCATGACCAGGGCCGCAGTTGATGTTGTGAACGCGGATGCCGGATGAACCTGTTTGTATCGACACGCAGTCGTCTCCTGTTCGTTCATATAGCAAAATTTTCTTGTTATAAAAACTCCTAACATCGAAAATTATTTCTAATTAAAGGGGAGATTACTGGAAATTGCAGGTAGTATACCACATGCAATGGAAGAATCGTGGATTTCAACATCAGTCGTCTCTTGAACATGAATTCCGTCTGTGTTTGGACTGTTTCCAGGAGAGGAGATTGTCACACCAGAAACTTCCACAGATTTGCAACCATCAAATTTGTGGTGAAATTGTGGACTGTTTTTTATTGTGATGCCCTCTACGCTCACGTCAAAGCTTTCGAAGAACCTCAATGCCTTCGGAGATATGACATACAAATTCAATATCCAGAAACATTATCGCATATATATAAAGACGATCTACGGTTAGTTTAATTTATGGCAATTGATAAACTAGAAAACCTAAAAGCTTATTTAGGACTGCTTGTTCCGTTAACTATAAAACATAATTATTTGTAATAACTCACCGTGGGCTTCACACTGAGAAAGCTGTCACCAAAATAGTCGCTCTCCTGAGACCCAAAAAATATTGGATTGTTATTTTAATATTTGCATTCGAAATCACTCCCTTATTTATAAAAAGTGTAACCTAATGTATGGGTACCATTTCCTCGTATTTCGACAACTTCCACCAAGGTGCTCCTTGTCCGTCTATAACGCCGTTGCCGACTACACTGATTCCGTTTAGTTTTGAGAAATCGATCCATACCCACAAATTGGTAGCCCCGGCGTGTGGATTCAAATGTGCAAGTATAGTTCCATAAAGCTGATGCAGTTAATATATAATAAGATATATACATTAGCTTCGCCCGCCAGTTAAATCTAACATGTATACTCGCATATTTCTTTTAAAAAAAAAAATCATACCTCAAAGATAATCTTTGATTGGCAGGGTCCTGAGAAGGTGACATGCCCCACTAGAAAGCGGTGAGCAGCTGGGATGTGTAACGTTGAGGACGCCTTGGAGCAGGCTGTTTGCCACGCTGTCTCAAATGCCTGTTTCGACCACAGATTTATTATAACTCAGATTAAATACACGTGGGAAATTCTGGCTGAAGTATTCAAAAGTAATAAAATAGAAGATAACCTTAGTATCGTCGGTCACTCCATCGCCTTTTGCACCGAATGATCTAACGTCCATCACGTTCAAATTGGCGTAAGAGTTATCAGCCAATGAAGCGCGGAGCTGGGCATTGGTCGTGAATGCCCTTCTGGCCGAGCACTCATCTCTCGCACCCAATACAATTACAATAACAAACATAACATAAGTTTTTTTTGCAAGAGACATCTTGTCCTTGGATTTAAAACGTAAAGGCAAAGCTGGTGAGTGAAGAAAGGTTGGGTGAAGTGGGGTTTATATAAGCTTTTGGAGAGATGCTGGGCCTCCCCTCCGATCACGGGCGTGCATGATTTGACGATCGCGGGCTTTCAGGATTTAATGAAGTATTCTCTTCACTTGTTTCATTCATGCTTCCCACTTATTTCATCAAT
>VDFB02058242.1:154751873-154772777 GCA_007258455.2 Sequoia sempervirens | reverse complement strand
TGTGAGTGTGAGTAGAGCGTTATTGTGTACACTCTCTCTCTTTGTGTTGCAAACAAAGATTGATCGAGTTATAGATATTGTCTTTACTCACTTTTGTTTATCTTAGAGGGCCTATGTTGGGGAAAAATTACTCACCCAAGGGAACAACTCAACTGGTAACACTCCAAAGCCAATAGTATTTCCGATCGAGATATAAATATGGGTATGGAGTAAACGCCAATATCACATGGTTGGTTCTGATGAGATGGATCTGAAAAGGGACTCTCACCATATGGGTCAATCTCCATGAATGGAAAGTCTAAACTAAAACCTTTATTTGTAGTAAATAAATCCACCAAATCTAAACATTTCACAGCAGCATTGAACTTCAGACCCAAGAAGTTATCGGCTATGTCCAATCTTAGTTTAAACATGAAAGTTAAGACTTCATTCTAATATACTTTTATACTTCTTTATCCTTGCATGTAAAAATCATTTCCTTCTACTTTCATCAAGGGCATGAGGTAAGCCCACCAAGAAAAACATACCAATTGAGCTAGGATGTTATATTGCTTGTGAGTCAGTTTGAAAACATAGTTCTTGTATCTAGAACATTAAAACCAACTTTCGATGAATCATCATAATTTCAAACTCTTTGGGAGGAACAAATACCTTTGAAAATTCCACATGTTACTGCTTGTCCCTAGGGGTTCTTATCCCTAGAAGGCTTCTAAACACTAGGACCTATATCTCGATTTGTTCATTCCAAAGTCAACAATAGGAAACTATGCTCTTGAAACCTTGATTTTTACATAATGGACCTTATGGAACGAAAAGGAATTGAGACATAGACATTTAGTTTGAAAACTAAACAAGAAGTGTGTTTGTGATAAAAATAATCCATTAAGCAAAGATTGAATCAATTGTACCCTACACATGTGCTTGGTCTCTTTTGGTCGTATGGTTTTCATGCAAACATTGGTTTTTTTGTTTGAACTACTCTTAGAGAAAAGCATGTTCTTCAATATCTTGGTCTAGTAAACAATTCCTTCTTAGGTTCATTTAGGACCAAATCAAACAATTCATCCATCCCAAACATCTATCAAAACCCATCCCACCAAACAACTTTATCTAGCTTTTAAAACATCATTCTAGACTTGGGTAAATCATCAAAATCAAAATCACCTTGTTTAGTTAGGTGTAGGGGAATGCATCCTTTCTCATGCATTTAATTGAATTAGCAATCCTTTGAACAAATTCCTCCTAAGATCGCATCCAACATCTTATGGTTTATGAGTTCACTATCCAAAATCCAAAATCAAATCAAATCAAAATCATCTTGTTTGGTTAGGTGTGTCTAGATGAATCATTCTTTACACATTTAGTCAAATTAGCACCTTGTGGATAAATTTACTCTAGGACAATATCCAACCTCTTAGAGTTTATGAGTTCACTATCCAAATCAAGTCAAACCAATCTAAAACAAATCAAAACATCAATCCAAGTCCTAAAGTTTAGTATCCTCTTCAATATTTCCTAAGAGTTCCAATAATTCACCAATCATCCATCTTTCATATCTCATCACCATCCTTTTGATCCTTAAAATCTTAAACTATTTTTCTTGTGCCTAGATTTTGGATCAACCCAAAGAATTAGAGGTTTACCTCCCACATTTTTGAAAATTGATCCTTATTTTATGGTCCAAACTAGACCTCAACACAAGAGGAACATGGAATATATAAACTTGATCCATACGTCATGAGTAATCCAAGTCAACCAAACTATCAAAGCCTTACAATGCCAATTGATTTTCAAAACTCACATTTATACAATCCATACATGGGATCATCATCTCCTACAAACCTCAATGGTACAACAAATGTGAGTCTACCCAATCTAAATCTTGGAACACCTTTTTTGATGGTAGATTTAAATCAAATTCCAACATTACAAATCTATCAACCAAATACTCAATGCACGAGTCTTCAACAAAACAACATTATCCCACCAAATCCATACATGCCAAATGTGAATGTACCAAGTACAACTTTACAAAACATGAACATTTTGAATCCAAACTTGGTAAACTTTGGGATGGATATGTTTACAAATCATACAAATATTGTTCAAAGTCCAAACAAGATGTTAATGACTCCGGGTATTAATCCAAGTCAAGGTAACACCATGCAAAATCAAAGTTACCTAAAACAAGGCAATATGATTCCCAACACCAACAATGTTTAATTTCAACCTATCATGCCAAATCTGAACATCATCCCAAATCGAAACATTGTCCAAAATCAATTTGTCCATGATCCCATTCAAAAACCACAAGTATGCATCCCAAATCTACTTGAACAAAAACCAAATCAACTATATCTAGGGAGTCAAGATCAAAATCAATATCAAATTTGGTGAGATCAAATTGATACACTTACCAAAATAGTTGAATCATTTCCTTGAGAGACATATCCATCACCATTACCCATATGAACATCATTCCCTGGTTTAGGGCTTCCCCCTTTACCTAGCACCAATCACTCTATTAAAATCAATCCACCTAACACCAATCAAGCCATCACATCAAATCCTTTGAATATACCATCGAAATCACACATGCATATGGTATCTAATCAAATGACAACATCAATCCTGACAAATCAAAATATGGTCTCCCAAGGATCTATCACCGCAGTCATTCCAACCATTCCTATCACCTCGATCACTACAACCACCCCTATCACACCCATCATATCTCAAACCCTCACGATCACTCCAAATGTATCTCAACAACTTGTCACTACATCCAACATGATTCCAAAACCTCCATTGTCATCATCACCCACACCACTCCTTGGCTTAGGGATTTCCCCTTTACTAAGTGTCAATCAAACCAACATCCCTAACATCAATCAAAACATCACCCCAAACTTTTAGAACTTGTCACCGACATCGTAACAATAGACAAAAAATGCACAAGCAATAACAATATCATCAACCACCCCCATAATATCTCAAAACATGGTCTCTCAAGGACCAATCACATCAATTACACCATCCACCACTCAAATCCCAATCATCAATACGATGGTACCTCTTATCACCACAACAAGCACTATTCCAAAACCACCTTCACCACCACCACTACCCAAACCAAACACATCAAACCAATACAACACTACGTTGTAAGCCACTTATTAGAAGGCACTCCAACAAAACTAAAACCAACAAGCTGCACAACTAGCTACACAAGCTACTCAAGTTTCCCAAGCCACACTACAAGCCCAACAAGCACAAGCCCAGGCTCAAGTGCAAGCACAAGCTCAAGCCCAATACCAATCCCAACAAGAAAATGTTGTTCAAAATCCCAACAAAATGTTAATGACTCCATGTATCGATCCAAGTCAACAATCACATAATCAAGACCTATCCATCAACGAACACATGGAAGATATTTCTACCTCATCCAAAGATCAAATCAACATACATCAAGAATGACTTTATGATCATGATAAGAATCCTTCAACAATACCCAACAATGATCCAATTCAATAAATGCCAACATCACTTGACCCTATGGTTGAAGACATTAACAATCTGTCCACCATAATTGTTGAAAATAGTGTTCAAGACCTTTCCATCAATGAACACATGGAAGATGTTTTCACCTCAGCCGATGACCAACTCACCATACATGAAGAGCCACTTTTTAGTGATCTATTTCAAGGAGTGTTATAATTATTTGATTCTATTGACATAATGCATGATCCATCGACCAATGATCATATTGAAAATGTCTCTACATTGCCTTATGGGTTAGAGGACATATCTCAATAATTTATTCCAGAGCATGATCAAATATTTCACCAAGGTCTAGTAGTGGTCCTTTCCAAGACATGTTGACCCCCTTTGACCTCATAGTTATAGATACTGAAGGAATCCTCAACTCAACACTTGATCCAAGTCCACTCAAAGATCAAGAGGGTATTGAACCAATTACCATGCCTAATGATGATGTCCAAGAACCCTTTATAAGAAATCCATCATTTGAAATTGAACCATGTCAAGAAATTGATCCAAAGCATGTCAAAAGCAATTCTGAAATTAATCAAGATCAAGAATTTGTATCTCCAAGATACTACAATGATTTAATGGAAAGTCTCCTATCTATACAAGATGTCACAAATGATGATCATATCAACATAGTACATACTCCATCTACCAATGAGATACTTTCTGTAGATGGGCACGTAGATGATCTTCATTCAGAAGAAGATTCCTTTACTCTTGATATTATTACGCAAATAGAGTAGGTTATTGATTCCTACAGTCAAACAAAGTTGTCAACACCAAGATCAAATATATCAAAAATCCAGACTAAAGACATCATGTATGAAGATATCCAACATTATCCACTCAAGGAAGTAGGTCAGACATAACAAGATATTTTGGAGTCAGCAGAGCATCCAATCAAAATAATATCATTTGCAGTGGTCATTTATCATAGAATTAATTTTTAAAAAGAACTCTTAGAATAGGTGGAATCAAAGCATGAAAGTACTACTTCCACAATATTGGGGGAAACTGTCTCAAGTAAACGTCAACATAGGGAGCACAAAGAGTCCTTATGATGAAACCAATGCCAATACTACAACTAGCCACATCATGAATCTTCATCCACCCATCACCCCATCCACGAATTGGGACCAACATCAAATGAAGGATGTGAATCAAAGCACAAAGAACGTTATCAAAGAAAAAGAAGCTGAGAAGCATAATGGAAAAATCAAATAGACATGGATACCAAAGAATACAAAGAAAGATCATCCCTATCAAACTCCATCAGTCAAAGAAACTATGGGGAAAAATAAAAAAGGGAAAAGTATTCATCAAAGATATCCACAAAAGAAAAAGTAGGCTTTTCAAGTGACTTACAAAGTGTATCAAGCCGTTGGTCCCGATTCCATGCACACTTTTGTATCCACCCATCGTTGCTCATCTTCCCAAGTTTGGAGAGTCAAATGTTCCAAACTATCAACCAATCCATCGTTTATCTCTAAACACACTCCATCCACGTCTCCACGCATGATATCCAATTCTTACATTGACCATGTATTGGCAACAACCCTTCATCATAAGGATTCAGAAGGCACTCTATCGCGATGTGCGCACAAAGATAAAGTTAACTCCGGTATCAACGAAGCAGACCAGGAATCTCAAAATTTGTATTCAAGTGCACGTATCTTGGAAAAACAACTTCTTCAGGTAGGATATTGATTTTGCATCATGACCGAAGCATCTACATCGACACCACCATGTGATTCAGCATGAGCTTAAAATCTTTTACAAAAATCTAATAAATAAAAATAAATATAAAAATCCAAAAACAATCATAAAAAAGATTGAAAATAGTAAAGAAAAAAATCATCCTCCAGTGAAAACCACTATAGTGGCACTTTGGACAGGTACCATGATGAGAACCTGGAAAACAGGCGTCATGTGTAGAATCAAGCATCTACGAACACTAGTTCAAGTGAAAGCATCTCATCCCATCCATAATAAATCTAGCTTTCCATCCATCTCAACCATAATAAATTTAGTCATCTATGAACCAGTTATCCAACCCATTTCCATTCGTCTTCCACATTATCTTGATCCTGATGAATTTTAGTGTACACTTTATGCTTGCTTATGGTAAACATCTTAACATGGGTCATTTTCATTGATCCTATCCTATGTAGCATTATCTGAGCCATGAAGCGTAATCCAAATGAGCATTCTTTATATGGACACCTTATCTTATCACAAGATAATGCTTGGCATCATTTGCATGCTTTCCATATCCATCCATCCATACACCTATTCAGGAATCTATCCATAACATTCCATACATTGCTAGACACTGGGGGTAGATATGTGCATCTTGCTTCGAGAATAAATCTTGATCTATGTCCTCCAACTTATGTGGTGATCTGAACATTGGAAAACATGAAATCAAACTGGTCAAACCACCTATGAGAAAAATTACAAATAACTATCCCATGGCATATTTTGACAAGAGGATGTTCCTTATCAAGTTTCATCTTTCATCGAACATCAATCCAAACAATGAATATCAGTTGCATCTAATGCACACTTCAACATCACATCAAATCATCCAAAACAAATTTTGTTCCAAAGCAAGCTTCATAAATCATGATCAATCAAATCCAATCAAAAAAATTGTCATCTTGGGATATCCTTCCCAATCCTTGTGTTACTTAACACTATCATTGCATTATTGTGCATCCTCAACAATGTTATCATCATCAACCTTGATCAATCAAATCCTTACATTATTGTGTATCCTCAACAATGTTATCATCATCAATCCATTGATTCAATCAGTCAACCTTAGCTTGGTTTTCAAAAAAATCCCCAAACAAAGCATTGATATCATCACACATGTCCATATCCAAAACTTCAAAATCATGTGAAAATCCAAAAACATTCAAAACACACAAAAATTCAAAAACACTCAAAAAATATAAAACATCAAAAACATGATATCCGAACTATGTTGTCTCTAAGCTTAAACATAGGCAAGGCTAATCTTTGATCAACCCCCAAGAAATGGAAATCCAAAAACATCAAAACATCAAAATCCAAAAACATTTAAAAATAAATAAAAAATGAAAACATTTGAAAATCTCAAAAAATACCAAAAACAACCTCAAAACATTCCTAAAACGTCAAGAACATCCAAATATTTGAAAAAATCCATCCATCTCATCTCGCTTTCACTCAAAATAATCAATCATCCATAATAAACTAATCATCACCTTCATCCTTTGGCAATACAAATAGAAACAATCAAAGCAATCAACAAAAGCAAACTTCAAACACAAAATCAAAATCGGAACAACAAACCTTTAAAGAAAAATCAAACTCTTGATCATTTTCAAAAATGTCAATCAACCTTATATCAACAACTTATCAATCAACTTATGAAACCATCATCATCCTATACAATGCATGTCCTAGGATATATCGTTCTGACGATGGGCATCATTTTGGATATCACTTGGATTCTTATCCTATCAAAACACATCTCTTTGGCTTAAGGTATGAATAACACTGGCTTGTTTGTGTACTTGATCTCTTCTTTTGATTTATCTTATTGCACTCATTCAAAGGACCTATCGATGATATCCGAATGAAGGATTTAGAGAGATAGGAATGGGGCAATAATCATTATCTTTTATATGCTATGCTTGTTGGACATTCTTGTAAAATAACTTGGTGAATACTTGCTTTGTTAGGTATGTCCTAGCAAGGTTTTTGTATGTCAAGTGTGAACAAGAATACTCTTATCTTTTTGTCAAGTCAAAGTCCATCACACTAGGTACAATGCCATCCTTGTTCTCTATACCTTGATGCATCAAATCTACATGTGTAATAAAACATAAGGTAAGTAGCCCTTTTTAAAATCCTAATCCTTGATAAGCAAATCATCATCATCTATCATCATCATCATCTCTAATAAAGTCTCTTTAGATCATGGACTTGTTGGATCTTCTTGTTATCATCTCATTTCTTCTTTCTTCTCTCCGTGCTAACATAACATCACCAATGTATTCATCAGTGCATCCATCCTGCATCCACAAATCATCAAAATTTGGCATATCATCTCACATGCATAATCATCATCATAATATATATTTGTTATTCTAAGCATCTCATAAAATCATAGATTTGTATAAAGTATTTGTTGCATAATCATAGCATATCACATCATCTATTTCATCCATCTTATACATTACATCATCATTTTAAGTTGTTTTGGATAATATAGATAGGTTATTCTAAGCATCTTAAAATCATCTCATTTGCATCATCATAACCATCCATTTTGAACCTCTTTATCGTGAGATCAACCCTCAAATCGAATCTTTTCACTCAATCTCTAAGGGGGCAATGTACTAGTGTACTTCTTTTCAATGGAGCATCCAAAAAAAATTAAATTAAATTTTGATTGCGACAAGTGTATTCTTTGAACCAATGCAGCAAGTACATTGCTTCAAAGAGGGGAAAAATATAGACACATGAAATTAACATCATTCACATTCATCAGGTAAATCAAGCTCATCCATTTAAATTAAATAAATCAACTTTGTTTAATTTAAGTCTCACATCACCCTTTTAATTAAATAAACAAAACTTTATTTAATTAAATCCCAAATTCATGTTCCATCACTTTTCATTTAAATAAATAAAAGTATTTAAGTCAAATGGGTCAAAAGCATCTAACATCATCTTAACTAAGCTAATCCTGATTAATCTAATCTAACCACCCATCGCATCCTCTAGCTTTTCCCACTTGCACCAATAAAGCATTTTAATTCATTTATAAATTCCTCATTTTCCCTCAACAAAACATCTTTTGGGAATATTCTCCAAGTTTGAATTTCAAAAGAAAGTTGACTTGTCCCTTCCAACATGGCAATAAATCCCCTCTTACATGTCCCCCACTTAGAATTTAACTCTCAAATTCAAATTTGAATCTCCCCCTCTTTGGCACATTGACCAAAATGTGCTCATTCCTCAAGCCTATGAGAAGTTGACAAGTGGCCTCTTCTCATTGGTGGATCTTTAGTCCCACATCCTCCATATTTGGCATTCTTTTATCCTTCTTGGCTATAAATAGAGAGCTTCTCTATTGTATCAAACCTCCACAATATCATGCCCAAATGCATCATTGTCATTTGAATCCATATCATATTTTCATAGCATTTCATATCATTTTCATCATGGAGCTTAGAAAAGGATTGGGAAAGGGCTTCTTTCCATAGAAGCACCAATCCACTATGAGATAAAGTACATGCAATGCTTTTATATTTATTTTAATCCTTGTTATTTGTTGCATTTTTTGAGCATTGGCATGTTCTTTCATGGGAGTATTTGACAAATTTATATGCACTAACCTTCGTCATGAAGTTTAATAGGTATGCAGATTTGAAAGATGCTCTCAATATATAAATATGTGTGTGTGTATGAGCATTTGATGTTGCTATAATTTTTCTTAATGTGTTGGAATGTTAAATGACAATGTGCTTAATTAAATAACTTAGTTAAAATCATTTAATTAATGTCTACACGATTTAACATGATTGATGTGATCTAATGTAAAACATATTTCAGTTTCACTTTAGATAGAACATTGTTAATATGAAAAAGAGAGTATGTTAAATTAGATACACCTATTATTCATATAAGGATAAAAATTAACATAACACGAGGGTGAATAGTATGAAATCTAAAATAATTATAAAAATAACTTAAATAATTACCTTATTGTTCAAGACAAACACATGAGTAATTTTCAATAACAAAGCAAATGTGAAAGTTATTTAGCAGGAAAATCAATAACTTTAGACAACACTGCTTTTTAATCCATAATATTCAAGGATACTAGAGATAATATTGACGTAGTTTCATGATATTAATAGGTTCCTTAATGGGTGTTCCATCGAGCTCAGTTAAGACCTAAGTACCAGACCCATAACAAGTAGCGATTATGTAAGGTCCTAACCAATTAGGGCTGAATTTATCTTTGTCCTCATGGTGATCATTAGTATTGCATTGATTCTCATAGAGAACAAAATAACCCTTACAAAACATTCAGGGAATAACATGAGTATTGTGTTTTCACTATAATTGTTTAATGTAAGCTTGGAGATGTTCAAGAGCATTAATGCAATTTTCATCAAGCATCTCAAGTTGGTACAATCATTGGTCTTTATAAGTAGCATTGTGAATAAGGTCTTGAAGAGAAATTCGAAATGTAGGAATTTCTAACTCCAAGGGCATGATCACATCAGTACCATAAAAACACTTATATGGTGTAGTTCCCATAGATAACCTGACACTTTTTTGATAAGCCCAAAGCACATAATGTAATTGTGTATGCCAATCCTTATGATGTTTGTTAACAGATTTCCTTAAGATTTGTTTAATAATCTTTTTAGTGCTTTCAACTTGTCCATTGGATTGTGGATAGTATGGTGTACAAAATTGATGTTGGATGTTGAATGTTTCAAGAAATTTTTGTACTTCATTATTCTTAAATGGGGTTCCATTGTTTGAAATGATTGCAGAAGGAAGGCCAAAGTGAGCAATTATGTGTTCCGATATGAAACAACAAATTACTTCAACATTTGTAGATTGAAGATGAATAGCTTCCACCCATTTTGTGAAGTAGTCTATTGCGGTTATTATAAATGTATGTATGAAAGAAGAAGGTGGTGAAATTTTTGCAATGAGATCCAATCCCCATACTAAAAATGAGCAAGTGGGAATTTGGGAATGGAGCTCAGAAGCAGGGGCATGGATCAAATTGCTATGTTCTTGATATTTGTGACATTGTTTAATGTAATCAAAATAGTCTTTTTCCATGTCTCCAATAATATCCCATACGGATGAGTTTTTGTACTAATGACCATCCTCCAAAATGACCTACATAGGCACCAACATGAGCCTACTCAAGGGCTATATGAATTTCAAAGTCCTTAAGATGCCTTAGTAGAGACCATTGAAGGATCTTCTATACAACACATCAACAAGGATCACATATTTGGCTGCTAGTTTGCGTAAAAGATTTCAAGTGTTTTTCGTTGTGGGCTCAGGAATGGTACCATATTTTAAATAATTGTATATTGTATCATACCATTCTCGTGAGTCTTCTTGAGTTGTGGTTAAAATTTTTTCGAAGTGAGTGTCAATCAAAGGCTTCATCATGGGGTGAATAAAAAAGGTGAAGTTTGTTGAAGGATCATGAGGGGATATAAGAGAGGCTGCACTTGATATCACATCCACATGTCGATTTTCTTTTCATGGGATGTTATCAATGGTGAATGATTCAATCTTCTCTAATAGTTTAATTGTAATATCCTTGTATTTTGATAATTTTTCATGTTTAGTTTGATATGTACCATTGATCTATTTGATTACTAATTGTGAATCAGCAAAGATTTTGGTATCTTTAGCACCCATGGTTAAAGCAACTCACAATCCTACAATTAATGTCTCATACTCAACTATGTTATTTGTACATAGGAAATTTAATCTATAGGAAAAGGGAATAGGCTTTCCATCGGGTGGAATTAATTCAACTCCAGCACTAGAACCTATTCGACCCTTGGATCCATCAAAATACAATTCCCATTTTATAACATTTCTATTCAATACACTATCATCAGGAAAGGAGTCATGATTAGGTAAAGTAAGAGGAGAAGGAGAATCAACTAAGTGATTGGTCAAGGCTTTTCCTTTGATTGATTTTTGGGAAACAAACTTATGTTCAAGCTCAGTTAACAACATCACCCACTTAGCTAAGCATCTAAATAGGTCAGCTTTATTAAAAAGTTGCTTTAGGGGGTCAAATTTTGTTATGACTTGTATTTCAACATTTAGTAGATAATGTCACAATTTACTAGTAGCAAATAAAAGAGATAAACATTTATTTTCAATTGGTGAGTATCAAGTTTCTAAACTGTAGAATTTTGTCTCTCTAGGAATTCTCTAACTCTTCTAAGGTTTTTCACCTAAAAGGAGAGAGGTAGGGCAAAAAATGTAAACTAGTTCACTCAAATAATGTTATTTGCAATGTTTTCTAATCTAAATGAAGTAAAATAAATGCAATTGATTGATTTAAATAGATGAAAATGAATGCAAAAGTGAGATTTAAGCTATGTTTGAAAACACACCGTGACATGCAAACAATGAAGTAAATGAAGAAATATAAAAAGAAATAAGATGAATTTGAGTGCACTTGGACAAAATCTGATGAATCTAGAATGTTGTGGATGCTAGTTCAAATCACTGATTTTTTTACAGTGGGACTCATTCACCGAGGGTGGCGAATTGGTCCTCCTCTTGGTGAAAAAGTGTTGAAACTAAGTTTCTATCTGTAGGGATCCGAAATCTGACAAAATTCATATTTTTAGTCCTAATGTGGGACTCATTCACCACTAGTGGAAAATTAGTCATCTTCCAAATTTCTAAAAAATTAGGAGACAACTTTGCAACAGCAGATCTAGGAATCATTGAATGCTGGGTTGCCAAAGTCAATTCTACAGGAAACAAACAAGGAACCTTCTCCAAGCTTGAAATAGACTTGAGTTGACTTGATGGACCTAGTTGACTTGTGAACCAATCTTCAACACCAAAAATCTTGCTAAATCTGCATACCTAGGTTTGCAAACACACATGCAATAGGAGGAAAATGGTTAAGGTTAGCAAATAAGGGTTTGCCTTGGTCAAACCCCACTTTTGGTAATCAAACCCTTAATAAAAAGAAGAAATGAAAGATAATGATAAACTAACAACATGCAATAGCTATCAAATTACCAAACCCTTGATAATGCAAATATGAAGTAATGCCAATGGATGCTCCAAAGTGCTTGAATATTGCTTGAATTGATGTTGTAGAATGCTTGAATGCTTGAAATGTGAGATGAAAATGCTTAAATGAGTGAGATGTAAAATGATGTGAAAATCACATATTTATACACAATTGTGCATTAGTTAACCATTCATACCTCATCACAGGTTGACATCAAGTGATTTTGAATAAAAACCTGAAAGGAAATTTTAAAAGAAATTGTATTTGGAGCCAAGGGGGACTCATTCGCCACCCATGGAAAATGGATATCACCTAGGACCTGAAAAATATGTGTCGGGAAATATGTTGTATTCAATGTTTTTTTTCTAGATAATATTCAAAAATACACTTAATTAAGTCATATGAGGGCATAAAGGGACCAAATAAATCATGAGAAAGGGATAAATAGTGAAATTGAAAAAGTGTGAAATTTTGTTACAACACTTTACAACACTTTAAAATAGGACTTGATTAGTGATGAAAAGGTGATGTTTAGGTGAATTGTAATTAATAGAGTCAAGAAGAATGTAGACATGTCTTACAACACTTCACAACACCTTTCCAAGACGTCGTTATTTGAATTTTAGTACCTAAATATGCATGTTCAAGCCATGTTGCATCATAAAATCAGAGCAAAGTAGATCAAATACCATGAAACAAGACCTAAAAAGCCATGAAAATGACAAGGGGCCATTTTTCTATGGCACGGTTTCATTATCAATTAAAGTTTGACTAATGTAATAGACATGATGTTCTTTTCCATGATCGTCTTGTTGAGCCAACAATGTTGCAAGAGCATGGGATGATGCGGCTATGTACAGGATAAATGGTTGGTTTGGCATAGTGGGTTGTAACACAGGTGGAGTTGCAAGGTATTCCTTTAAACTCTCAAAATCCTATTTACAATCATCATTCCAATAAAAGTGTACATCCCTTTTGAGGAGATGTATGAAGGGTAATGTATGATCAGCTAAAGATGCTACGAAATGACAGATAGCTTGAATGTGGCCATGTAACATGCATGATTGAGATATGTTCTTAGGACGTGGCATGTTAATAATGGCATCAATTTTTGTTTTTTCCACCTCAATGCTTCTATGAGATATCATCACAAACCCAAAAAGTTTCCCACTATCTACGCCAAAGACACACTCTTTCAAATTTAATCGCATGTTATATTTATGTATTCGTTCAAAAAAAAATTGAAGAACATTTACATTGTCTTGTCTTGTTCAGGATTTAGCAAGGATAATTTCATCAACATAATCTTCCAATATTTTATGTATGTAATCATGAAATATCAAGGTCATTTCTCATTGATAAGTTGTGTTGGAATTCTTAAAACCAAAAGGCATAACAACCCAACAAAACATTCCCCAAATAGTTGTAAATGTAGTTTTGTATTGATCTTGAGGGTTGATAAGGATTTGATTATAACCAGAAAATTTGTCCATGAATGACAACAAAGCATGCCCAGTAGTGGAATCCACGATCATGTAAATATTAGGAATTGAAAAGTTGTCTTTTAAAGAGGCTTTATTCAAATCACGAATATCCGTGCATACACTAATATGGTTATCGGGTTTAGCAACTACGACAATGTATGAGATCTAAGGAGAATAATCAATAGGCCAAATGAAGCCTACATCAAGGAGTTTCTCAAGCTTTTCTTTAACATGCAAGGTTATGTTAGGGTGCATTTTTTTGTATCTTTTGGCGAATAGGTTTACCATTTTCAGCAAGAACGATGTTGTGGGTCACAATTTTTAGGTCAATTCATGGCATCTCAGAATATTTCCATGCAATTTTTTTTTGAAAATCATGAAGTAAAGTTGTAGTGTCCTCTTGTTCTTCATTGTCAAGGAACTTCCCAGTTTCAATAACTTTTTCTTTATTGTCTATGTCCATTGGCACATCAATTGTATCTCCTAAGGGGAGTGAATTAGACTTAGGAATTTTAGGATCATATGGTTCTTCTGTGATATCACTATCTTTTTGCTTGGTAACTATCACAACACAAGTAACCCATTTCATGGGAGTATTAGAGGATGTGTTATCATAAAATCCTAACTTTTTTTTAGAGTTTCATCACTGTCAACATACTTCCATGATGGTGATGAGTTGATATCAAGCAATTCAAGATATTTGATTGTGAGTTTTTTTTTGGTTGACATATAATAGTGTTGATATTCAAAGATGTTCATGGAGTAACTTTTGTCTTTGATTCAGAGCAAGAGGATTTCACAATTCAACATCTTAGAACATATTTCACAACAATGGGTTTCAACTCATTCACCCATTCTACAAGGCAACTTTCTTGACAATTTCCTTGATTTCAAGATACCAAAATAGAGTTAAGGCACAAAAATTCTTGTAGAATCAGAAAAAAAATTTCAACAATAGCAAATGACTGATTCAAAACCATTTCCCAACTTTGACAACACAAAAATGTGAACTTCTAAAAGTAGATTGTTCAAATCAGCATTTAGGCCCATTTAGACCCCTTCAACAAGAAAATTTACATTTTCCAAGCCATTTCTATTTGTTACCACTTTATACAAGTATAAATAGGTCTGCACAACCATTAGGAACCTTCACCCAACCTTTGTTCATGTTATTTTAACAAACCCTAGCTTTAAACCACCATTTTCATGCAAAATTCACACAAAATCACTCTTTTCCAGCCTAGGGCCTTCTTGAAACTTTATCAAACATTTACATACACCCATGTAACTTTGAAATCTCAAATAAAATGTTAAAAAAGACCTATAAACCAATTTTAAAGAGTTTTCAATGGTGGAAACTTAAGATATGAATTTTTCTTCAAAATTGAAACCTTCATTTCTGAACAGGGCTGCTGGGAAGATTCGACCATTAGACCACTTAAACGACCTTTTAAAAATTTCTGGTAAGAACAAAAAACTTCATAAATTGAATTATCTTTCTATAATTGTAACTTTCAGGTCCGTACTAACCTGTAAAAGTCCGTACAACTCTCTGGAACAGCAGATTTCACTGAAAAACAAAGAAAAATGGAACTTTCATTTTCTTCATTTCACCAAAATCTTCCACTAACCTTGAATTCGACCATACACATTGTTTATAATTCTTGAACATCAAAACCAACCTATCTAACTGACCCAAACCAACCTCCTAACTACTTGACTCCACCAAATGCAGTTTTTTGCATTTTTACAATATAACAACTTTTAACAAAATATGCAATTTTTGCATTTTTGACTCCAAAGACCCTCCAAACAATTAAAATTCTATTAGATAGTCTTAATGGACCCTAAAACATATAAATCCATTGACTCTTATTACAAATTTGAAAATTGACTCTTCATGTGCCATTTAACAACATTTGGCATTTTTTGCAAATTAGACAAAATGACTACATAACTTATCCAAATACCTATAAAATGACTCAAATACATTAAGATGGTCTTGAAAGACCTTATTTAATGACCCCTAAGCACTCTTTAAACATTCTTTTATATATTGGCCTCACGGAGGCTTGAATGCAACAAGGTGCTCCTGCACCATTCTCCCCTTGAAGAAAAAACTCAAGTCCCTTGAGGGAGAAAAATGTAAAGCACCTGCAAAAAGAAATGAATCTTCACCACCTACAATCACAAAAATTTGCATCTTCATTTTGACCCATGGCTTTTTTTTCCTTGAAATCATAAGCACAAGAAGTGAACTGTGTCTTCCTATCATCTTATCATCATGTGCATGCTCACACTCATCTATACACTCTATGCCTTGATTTTCCTTCTGCTCTATCAACCAAAATGTCTCTACATCTGTGTATCTCAAGATAACTACAAACTTCTACATGGATAAAACTGAAAATGCCATTAGTCTCATCATGAAACAATGAAGTAAATATCTCATTCTCATACCTTGGTGGCTCAATTTGTAACTGCAAATCTATTTCACTTTTGTTTTCTTCGTCATCAGGTGTAGGCACCAACTCTTCATCATCTTCTTCCTTTTCCATTGAGTCTTCTTCATTTGTTGTCTTCATGTCTTCAAGGTCTTCATTCTCTACTTGTTTGAACTCTTCATTATCAACAATCTGTCCAACTTGTTTGCTTTGCTCTTTATCTACCTTGCAACAAAGTTGTCATCTTCTTAGCTTGCTTTTCTCTTTTTCTTTGATCATAATCTTCTCAATAGGCCATGTGACCCCTTTCTTGATCTTCAAGTGCCAACTTGTAACTCTTTTGAGCAATTGATCTATCCTTTGCTTTAATTCTTCAATCTCTTTTTGCCTCATCTCTTCCTCTTTTCTCTTCCTTTCTTTTTTTTCCTCTTGTTTCTTATTTTTTCCTCTCATCCTCTACCAACAAATATATTCCCAATCTTCTCACCAAATCCATTTTCACAAGCAAGTCTCTCCTTGCTTCTATTCAACTTTTCTCTGCCTTTCCTTGGCAACAATCAGGTTCTTTTTAACCTGCACACAACCACAACACAAAACACAAACCAAAACTAACCCAGACCTTTTGCTGGGCTTTGATACCACTTTGATGCAGAGCAAGAGGATTTCACAATTCAACTTATTAGAACATATTTCACAACAATGGGTTTCAACTCATTCACCCATTCTACAAGACAACTTTCTTGACAATTTCCTTGATTTCAAGATACCAAAATAGAGTTAAGGCACAAAAATTCTTGTAGAATCAGAAAAACACATTCAACAATAGCAAATGACTGATTCAAAACCATTTCCCAACTTTGACAACTCAAAAATGTGAACTTCTAAAAGTAGATTGTTCAAATCAGCATTTAGGCCCATTTAGACCCCTTCAACAAGCAAATTTACATTTCCCAAGCCATTTCTCTTTGTTACCACTTTATACAAGTATAAATAGGTCTGCACAACCATTAGGAACCTTCACCCAACCTTTTTTCATGTTATTTTAACAAACCTTTAAACCACCATTTTCATGCAAAATTCACACAAAATCACTCTTTTCCAGCCTAGGGCCTCCTTGAAACCTTATCAAACATTTACATACACCCTGTAACTTTGGAATCTCAAATAAAATGTTAAAACAGACCTACAAACCAATTTTCAAGAGTTTTCAATGGTGGAAACTTAAGATATGAATTTTTCTTCAAAATTGGAACCTTCATTTCTGAACAGGGCTGCTGGGAAGATTCGACCATTAGACCACTTAAACGACCTTTTAAAAATTTCTGGTAAGAACAAAAAACTTCATAAATTGAATTATCTTTCCATAAATGTAAGTTTCAGGGCCTTACTAAACCTGTACAAGTCCGTACAACTCTCTGGAACAGCAGATTTCACTGAAAAACACAGAAAAATGGAACTTTCATTTTCTTCATTTCACCAAAATCTTCAACTAACCTTGAATTCGACCATACAAATTGTTTTGAATCCTTGAACATCAAAACCAACCTATCTAACTGACCCAAACCAACCTCCTAACTACTTGACTCCACCATTTGCACTTTTTTGCATTTTTACAATATAACAACTTTTTACAAAATATGCATTTTTTGCATTTTTGACTCCAAAGACCCTCCAAACAATTAAAATTCTATTAGATAGTCCAAATGGACCCTAAAACATATAAATCCATTGACTCTTATTACAAATTTGAAAATTGACTCTTCATGTGCCATTTAACAACATTTGGCATTTTTTGCAAATTAGACAAAATGACTACATAACTTATCCAAATACCTATAAAATGGCTCAATTACATTAAAATGGTCTTGAAAGACCTTATTTAATGACCCCTAAGCACTCTTTAAACATTCTTTTATATATTGCCCTCACGGAGGCTTGAATGCAACAAGGTGCTCCTGCACCATTCTCCCCTTGAAGAAAAAACTCAAGTCCTTTGAGGGAGAAAAATGTAGAACACCTGCAAAAATAAATGAATCTTCACCACCTACAATCACAAAAATTTGCATCTTCATTTTGACCCATGGCTTTTTTTCCTTGAAATCATAAGCACAAGAAGCGAACTGTGTCTTCCTATCATCATATCATCATGTGCATGCTCACACTCATCTATACACTCTATGCCTTGATTTTCCTTCTGCTCTATCAACCAAAATGTCTCTACATCTGTTATCTCAAGATAACTACAAACTTCTACATGGATAAAACTGAAAATGCCATTAGTCTCATCATGAAACAATGAAGTAAATATCTCATTCTCATACCTTGGTGGCTCAATTTGTAACTGCAAATCTATTTCACTTTTGTTCTCTTCGTCATCAGGTGTAGGCACCAACTCTTCATCATCTTCTTCCTTTTCCATTGAGTCTTCTTCATTTGTTGTCTTCATGTCTTCAAGGTCTTCATTCTCTACTTGTTTGAACTCTTCATTATCAACAATTTGTCCAACTTGTTTGCTTTGCTCTTTATCTACTTGCAACAAAGTTGTCATCTTCTTAGCTTGCTTTCTCTCTTTTCTTTTGTTAATCATAATCTTCTCAATAGGCCATGTGACCCCTTTCTTGATCTTCAAGTGCTAACTTGTAACTCTTTTGAGCAATTGATCTATCCTTTGCTTTAATTCTTCAATCTCTTTTTGCCTCATCTCTTCCTCTTTTCTCTTGCTTTCTTTTTTTTCCTCTTGTTTCTTATTTTTTCTCTCATCCTCTACCAACAAATATATTCCCAATCTTCTCACCAAATCCATTTTCACAAGCAATTCTCTCCTTGCTGCTATTCAAATTTTTTCTCTACCTTTCCTTGGCACAGTCAAGTTCTTTTTAACCTTGACACAACCACAACACAAAACAACAAACCAAAAAACTAACCAGACCTTTTGTTGGGCTTTGATACCACTTTGATGCAAGAGGATTTCACAATTCAACATATTAGAACATATTTCACAACAATGGTTTCAACTCATTCACCCATTCTACAAGACAACTTTCTTGACAATTTCCTGATTTCAAGATACCAAAATAGAGTTAAGGCACAACAATTCTTGTAGAATCAGAAAAACACATTCAACAATATCAAATGACTGATTCAAAACCATTTCCCAACTTTAACAACTCAAAAATGTGAACTTCTAAAAGTAGATTGTTCAAATCAGCATTTAGGCCCATTTAGACCCCTTCAACAAGCAAATTTACATTTCCCAAGCCATTTCTCTTTGTTACCACTTCATACAAGTATAATAGGTCTGCACAACCATTAGGAACCTTCACCCAACCTTTGTTCATGTTATTTTAACAAACCCTAGCTTTAAACCACCATTTTCATGCAAAATTCACACAAAATCACTCTTTTCCAGCCTAGGGCCTCCTTGAAACCTTATCAAACATTTACATACACCCATGTAACTTTGAATCTCAAATAAAATGTTAAAAAAGACCTACAAACCAATTTTCAAGAGTTTTCAATGGTGGAAACTTAAGATATGAATTTTTCTTCAAAATTGAAACCTTCATTTCTGAACAGGGCTGCTGGAAGATTCGAACCATTAGACCACTTAAACGACCTTTTAAAATTTCTGGTAAGAACAAAAAAATTCATAAATTGAATTATCTTTCCATAAATGTAAGTTTCAGGGCCGTAATAAACTGTACAAGTCCGTACAACTCTCTGGAACAACAGATTTTACTGAAAAACACAGAAAAATGGAACTTTCATTTGCTTCATTTCACCAAAATCTTCCACTAACCTTGAATTCGACCATACACATTGTTTATAATTCTTGAACATCAAAACCAACCTATCTAACTGACCCAAACCAACCTCCTAACTACTTTACTCCACCAAATGCAGTTTTTTGCATTTTTACAATATAACAACTTTTTACAAAATATGCAATTTTTGCATTTTTAACTCCAAAGACTCCAAAAAATTCAAATGCTATTAGATAGTTCCAATGGACCCTAAAACATCTAAAACCATTTACACTTATTAAAAATTTGACAATTGACTCTTCATGTGCCATTTTTAACAACATTTGACATTTTTTGCAAATTAGACAAAAATGACTACATAACTTATCCAAATACCTATAAATGACTCAAATACATTAATATGGTCTTGAAAGACCTTATTTAATGACCCCTAAGCACTCTTTAAACATTATTTTATATATTGGCTTCATGGAGGCTTGAATGCAACAAGGTGCTCCTGCACCATTCTCCCCTTGAAGAAAAAAACTCAAGTCCCTTGAGGGAGAAAAATGTAAAGCACCTGCAAAAAGAAATGAATCTTCACCACCTACAATCACAAAAAGTTGCATCTTCATTTTGACCCATGGCTTTGTTTTCCTTGAAATCATAAGCACAAGAAGTGAACTATATATTCCTATCATCATATTATCCTATGCATGCTCACACTCATCTATACAATCTATGCCTTGATTTTCCTTCTGCTCTATCAACCAAAATGTCTCTACATCTGTTGTCTCAAGATAACCACAAACTTCTACATGGATAAAACTGAAAATTCCATTAGTCTCATCATGAAACAATGAAGTAAATAT
>VDFB02058242.1:154632837-154746116 GCA_007258455.2 Sequoia sempervirens | reverse complement strand
TCATCCCAAACATTCACAGCAGGATCTTCGAGCTTCAGAAGTTGGCGATATCTCACCTAAGAAGTAATAGAGGAGGACCCATCCCATATTCTATACCAAGAGAATAGGTCGGTAGTTGATCTACCTAGGGATGATATCAGTAAAGGTTTACAAATGATGCTTGCCATTAGCTATGACAGAAATAGAAAGCTTGGATGAAATGACAATGGACTTCTAGAACCCATCATTCTTGAGACATGAATGAAAAATATTTTCCTCAGATGTACCCCTCTAAGTATAACCATAAGTAGCCGAAATCCATCAGCTTAGAAGGTCAAAAATACTTAGCAAACAACAACCACCCTTCAATTACCAACATCCACTAGTCTGCCTTTAGGCAATTTCACATTTGACATAACGGATTTCTATAGTAGTATTGATGAGGAAGATGCCATAACTAACTTACCTATGCTTTTCTAGAATTCCTCTCTCCTTGTGGTTAGTACCGTGTTAATTGAGTCAGCCAGTCAAACCCATGAAATCAACCTACTCTACCCCCCAGCTCATCGATTACAACCAATAAGGACCACCAATTCTGGACACTTTAAAAAATGATGAAGCACTCTTGGAATTCATGGGACTATGGAGCACGGTACCATGCGAAGATCACAAGGTTGGGTTTGATATCATTCTAGACACACAAGCTTCTATGGGGAGATGATTGAATCCTTTAGTTGCAAAAGTGAAAATTTGAGAATAACCTCAAGGTCTTTGAGGGAAAACCACACTGTGGCACTCTCTAGCCCTAAAATAGTAAAAAAAAAAGAATGTATCCAATGGTGAAAACCTCTTTGAGGTGCCTGAGGATGAAGGGTTCAATCTTCCTCTCAGTTCTCTACATCAGGAAAAGTCAGGGATTTTGGCTGAGAAGTGCAACCCAATCAACTTGGGAATAGAGGTAACTCTTCATATCACATTTTATGTTGAATCATTGATGACAAAAGAATAAGAACTCCTAGCTTCTTTATTAAGGGAGAGAAAGGTCAACTTTCAATGGAGCTATGCTAACATGCCTGAGCTTGATCTAGAGATTGTGGTCCACCATCTAGCAATTTACCTTGAAGCAAATCCTGTTAGGTAGAAACTTAGAAAAATGCATCCCCAGATAGCCTTGCTAGTCAAAATGGAATTAAAGAAGCTACTTGATGCAGGGTTCATACGACCAATTGAATATCTCGAGTGGGTATCGAATATAGTTCATGTTTCAAAACTCGATGGGGGAATCCATATATGCAGAAATTTTAGAGACTTGAGCAAGCCATGTCCCAAAGACAACTTCCAACTTCCCAACATTGATATGATTGTAGATATGACCATGGGACATGAGATTCTTTCATTTATGGATGGATTCTCTGGGTATAACCAAATCATGATAGCGAAAGAGGATCAACACAAAACAACTTTTAGTTGTCCATGGGGGACATATTGTTGGAACATGATGTTTTATGGTCTAAAGAATGCTGGAGCAACATATCAAAGGGACATGACCTTAATCTTTCATGACATGATCCATAAGACCGTGGAAGATTATGTCGATGAGATATTGGCAAAATCCAAAAAGAGAAGGGACCACATAGCAACATTGAGTGCAATCTTTGATAGACTTGAGCAATACAAGGTATGCCTTAATCCAAAGAAGTGTGTCTTTGGTGTACAATAAAGGAAGCTATTGGGATACATCGTGTCCATGAGAGGAATTGAAATATATCCCACTAAGGTAAATTAAATCCTTGAGATGGAGGAACCTAAGACATTGAAATAGTTGAGAGGCTTACAAGGAAGGCTCTAGTCCATCCATTGGTTCATAGCTCAGCTAGCAAACAAGTCAATATCTTATTGTCACCTACTCCAAAAGGGGGTAGCATACAAGTGGGATGACAAGTATGATCAGGCCTTTAACAAAATCAAAGATTATTTTCTCACACCTCTAGTGCTTATGTCACCAATCCCAAGGAAGCCTCTAATACTTTACATATCAACAACAACAACAACTCTCAATGCTCTCCTAGCTCAACACAATAAAAATGAAATAGAGAGGGCCATCTACTACATCAGTCGAACCATGGTAGGGCATGAGTTAAATTATTCATTCATTGAAAAAGCTTGCCTATCAGTGGTGTTTGCCTCACAAAATTTCAGACACTACATGTTAACACATAAAATCAAACTCATTTCCAAGATTGACCCACTCAAGTATATTCTTTCCAAAGCAATGCTCATAGGAAGGATGGCCAAGTGGGTCATGATCCTATTAGAGTATGACATTGATTACATAGAGTGTAAGTCCATCAAAGGGGAAGCTATTGCAAACCAATTGGCATAAGTACCAATGTACTTAGAGAATTCACTAATTTCAGAGTTCCTAGATGAATCCATCTTCAACTTGAGCATAGAAAACCACTAGAAGTTGTACTTTGATGGTTCCTACACACAACATGGATTGGGAGCCGGGGTGTTTTTCATCACTCCATAGGGAGACTATATACCAATATCCTACAAGTTGAAGTTTCCTTCCACAAACAATATCGTAGAATATGAGGCTTTAACCATAGGACTCATAATAGCAGTGCAGTGGAATATCATGGCTCTCAAGGTATATGGGGATTCACAACCAATAATCCATCAAGTGAATGATTAATACTAGACTAAGAAGGAAAAGCTAACTCCATATGAGAAATTGGTGGAAATTCTTAAGGAATCCTTCATCGAGATCACATTCAAGCATATACCCAAAGAAAAAAATAGAGCGACAGATGTCATGGAAATAGTTGTATCCCTATTGGATATTCCTCACAATGTCCCAAAGCATGAATTTCTTGTAGAGCAGCTTCTCGTGCCTACATTTGAGGTACCGAAGTCAGAATTTGTGTGCAAAATTGTTGGTCCTGGCGATCCGTGGTACCACAAAATATACACTTATCTAATAATAAGAGTCCTCCCAGCTGGCATAACCTTAAACCTTAAGAATACCTTTGTCAAGAAAGCATCTTAGTTTGTCATCCTAGGAGAAACCCTTTACCATAGGAGCATACAAGGAACCCTATTATGTTGCTTAAACATTGAGGAGGCATTGATCGCCTTAACTAAGGTACATAATGACATATGTGGTTCACACTCAAGTGGTATGACCATGGCCAATAAATTGCTAAGGACAGGGTATTATTGGCCTACAATGGAAAGAGAAGCACATGACTATGTTAGAAGGTGTCTCCAATGTCAGCAGCATGGGGACCTCATCCATGCTCTAGCTCAAGAGCTTCATCCTATTGTCACACCTTCGCCCTTTTCATAGATGGGGCTTGATATCATTTTAAAAAATTGCCCCCACCTCATCTAGTGGTCACAAATTTATCATTACCACCACTGACTACTTCACAAAGTGGGTGGAAGCTATACCAATGACATAAATTACTAGAAAGTAGATATCAAAGTTCATCCTGAACTATTTAATATGTCGCTATGGTGTCCCACAAGCCATTATCTCAGATGATGGGACACCCTTCATGAGTCAGGATGTCCATGACCTATGCGAAAAATTCAAAATGAAACATCACTTTTCCACTCCATATTATCCCCATGGCAATGGCCAAGTAGAAGCCACCAATAAAATCATTCTAAAAATACTAAAAAAGACAATCAATGATGCAGGTCGTGACTAACATTTGCAGCCAAATCTCACCCTCTAGGCCTATCAAACTAGCATCCACACACCCATAGGTGCCACCCCATTCTCCTTGGTCTATAGATCAAAAGCCATATTACCCATCGAGATCGAGCTCCCGTCACTGAGAATATCACTGCAAAATCTCATCACGGATGAGGAATATCTAGTATCAAGATTAAATGAGTTGGAATTGCTAGATGAACAACCAATGGAGGAATTGAACCACCTATAGGTGTATTAGAACCGACTCAAGAGAAACTATAACAAGAAGATCAGGAGCAAGACTTTCCAAATCAAAGAACTTGTGCTAAATGAGAACCAGAAGAAGGTCCCAAACCAAAATGGAAAAGGAAAGTTTGAACCCAACTAGCTGGGGCCATTGATCATCACAACAAGCTATAAGTCAGGGGCATATCAGTTATCAACACCCAAAGGGGAACCTCTACAGGAGTCAATGAACAAATCCCATCTTAAAAAGTTTTATGCCTAAATCTTTCAAGGTATAGAACCAAAAATAAAAAAAATTAGAAAATGTCATGAAAAAATGATTACCCTGATGAAAACCTAACAAATAGGCATTTTGGTAACAACAAAAAAATCAAAAAAAGGATTAAAAATAGTAAAGATAAAAAGTGTCCTCTAGTGAAAACCACTTCGGTGGCATTTTGGGCAAGTACCTTGTTGAAAACCTGAAAAACAAGTGCCTTGTGTAAATAAGAACTTTCCATCCACCAAGATCTTCATGACTCATTCTACATCATCCATTGCATTCCATATTCCCATCCATCACCTAACTGTGTCTGCATCATAGCTTGATCCTATGTTCATGTCATGATCCCTCTCAGTACTATTCAGTCCATTCTCAAGGTTAGTTTCTCCTCCCTTTATTAGAGTAGTCTATTGCATCATGCTAGGGGAGTGTCCTCATCAGATCAGATTCGTGTATATTCTTGAAGTCCCAAAAAATCAAAAAATCAAAAATAGGTCAAAGAGTTAGTCAAAAAAGTCAAAAAAATAGAGTCATCATGTCGAACTACATGATCTCTGCATGTATAACATAGGAAATGCTAATTTTTTTATGAGCCCCCAAGGCCCCTAGGATAGGTCTTTAGGTTAGTATCTTGGTCAAAATATCAGAAAACCCCAAAACATTTAAAAATTCAAAAAAATCAAAACACTTGTAAAATCTTGAAAATACCAAAAACAACCTCAAAACAATTTAGAAAACTCCAAAAACATCCAAATATTTGAAAAATACATCTATCTCATCTCTCTTTCACCCAAAATAAGCATCACTCACAATAAAACAAATCATCATCCTCAACCTTTAGTAAAACAATCGGAAACAAGTCTAGTAGATCGAAAGTGAAAACTCAAAACATCAAAGTCTAAGGCCTAGGATAGTACGTAAACAAGTTGGTGAACTCTTTGTGTCTATAACCTATCATCCAATCAAACTCATATCATCATCTGATAACATCATGTCCTAGGATGTATCCTTCCTACAATGGACATTGGGTACTGTCATAATAGTGGTTTACAATTCTTGAGAGGAACGAATTTTAGCTGAAATCACATATTTTTAGAAAATATAATGATTTAAGCCTTAAAAAGTTCCATTTTATGATCAACAAGTTTGATCAAATCAATTAGATCAAACCCCTTGATAGAACCTCACTAGTTTTAAACCATACCTATAAATGCATCTCCTTTTACACCTATCAAAATGCTTCATAAAAATCAATACTCTTTAATTTAGCTTTAAATTAAACAATCACTTTAAAATTTATTTCAAATGATATGGTATTAGACTCAAAACAGCCATCCAATGAATATAATTTTAATATGTTTTGGTTTTGTTATGTATTTGTTTTTTAAGTTTTATTAAACATAGGTTTTTCTATCGAAAATGAATTTCTTTGTTCTTCGCCATGTGAAAAATAGAAGATTATTAAAAAAAAAAATGAAAATATGAGTGCACTAGATATTTAAAAACTGATCCAAATGTAAAAAAATAAAATAAAATTAATATACAAAAAGTTACATCAAGTATACCTGGCCGCGTACTGCGGTCTAAATCAGAATTGGCTTTTGACTTTGAAACTTTACTAAGGAAAAAATATTCAATAAAACTATCTTAACCAGGTGGCTAATTCAGATATTTTGAGTTACAAATCTAAATTTGAAAAATTAGAATTTTGTCCCTTCATGGAAAAGTTATGCTATACTTGTGCTGCTAATTTTTTTAAAATGTTGCCTTTTCCTCGAAAATCAATTTCGTGGGAGATGGAAAAGATTTTGTAAATTTGATTCCAAAAAATTTGAAAAAATATTTTGTGACCCATGAATTTTGGATGAGACTTCAGTTTGCAATCTTCATCTTCAAATTTCTATAGTTTAGCTACTATAGGTGCCTCCTAATGTGAAGATTCAGCTAAAAATAATAATTTTAGTGTCGAAGTTTGGCCAAAAATTCAAACCACTATTATAGGATCACCCTGCATTATTTATCAGAAAGAACACTTTGGATCAACAAAAAGGAGTGTAGCCATCCACTAACATGTCCTATGATGTATCCTTCCTACAATGGGCATTATTTATTGGAAATTGTTTTGGTTCTTATCCTTAAAAACACATTTCCTTTTGGTTAGTGGTATTGAGGAACATTATCTTGTTTGTTTACTTTATCTTTGTCTTTTGACTTATCTTATTGTGCTCATTTTGATGACCTCTCGATGATGTCCCAAACACAATGATTTAGAGAGAAGGGAATGGGGCAATGATCATTATCTTTTATCTAGTGTTCTTGTTGGATATTCTTGTAATATAACCTTGGTCATTGTTCTCTGTTTGGTTTGTAGGGAGGGTGTTTCAGGTGTCTTGTTGACCACATAGGAAGGCTCACTTTTCTATGTTTTGGTCTGAAATATTTGAAATATTTGAACTACATTCTGAATAAGGTTTCATATGCTATGTGTGAATAGGACTACTCCTATCTAATTGTCAAGTTAAAGTCAATCACACTAGGTGCAATTCCATCTTGGTTCTTTATACCTTGATGCATCATGCCTATGTGTGTTATCAAACATAAGGTAAGTAGCCCTTTTAAAGTCCCAATTCTTGATAAAAAAATTATCCATCTCATCTCTAATAAAGTTGGATTTTTGAATCCTCTTTTCATCATCCCATTTCTTCTTTTCTTCCCTAACATCATACCAGGATAGTTGATCATCATCACCAGAGCATTTATCCTCCATCCACAAACCATCAACATACTGCATATCATATCATATCATATAATAAACACTAATCGTCTCACATGCATTTTCATCATCATAATATAGATCTATTAATCTAAGCATCTCATAAATCATACATTTGCATAAAACATCCATTGCATAACCATATAGACATCATTCATCTCATCCATCTCACATGCAGTGCATCATCATTTTTAAGTTGTTTAGGATAATATAGATTTGTTATTCTAAGCATCTTGAAACCATCTCATTTTCATCATCATCATAACCATCCATACATCCATCTTGAACCTATTTTTCGTGAGATTGACCTTCAAATCAAACTTTTCACTTGATCTCTCGAGTGGGGGAATGTACCAATATACTTCTTTTCACTGCGGCATCCAAAAAAACTAGAAAATTTTTAAATTTTGATCAAGGCATGTTTATTCTTTGAACCAATGGAACAAATAATATTACTTCAAAGAGCGGAAAAATGTGGACACGTAAAATGTATTGATTGACATTACGCAACTAATCCTGATTTAACTAACACTACTTCATCCTAAATCATCCCTCTATCTAACCATTTAATCAAATAGCCCTTATTTGATTAAATTCATCTATTTTCATCTCTTAATTAAATAAATCAATTTTATCTAGTTAAGTCATTATTTCTCGTTATTTGAGTAAATAATTTCATTAATCCCCTTGTCTCTATTTTAATTGAATATTTCACTTTATTTAATTAAATCTCTAAATTTCTATTAAATTAAATAAATTAAACCTCTATCTAATTTAATCTAACATCATCCCCTTTAGTTAAATAAATTAAAATATTTATTTAACTAAGTCTAAATCATTCTCTGCTTAGCTTTGATTTATTTAAATCCTAAAATCTAAGTCAAAATTGTCAAATCTACCTAACCTCCTCCTATTTAATCAAATCCTGATTAAATCTACTCTTAATCCATGTCACATCCTCTAGCTTTTCCCACTTGCACAAATAAATCAATTTAATTTATTTATTAAATCTTCATTTTCTCTCAACTTGGCATCTATGAGGGAATATTCCTCCAAATTTGAAAATATTTCCAAATGGGATGTGTCCTTCTAACAAGGCATTTATTTCATCTTACAAGTCCTTTTTCCTTCAGCCAAGTGTCCATAACTCCATTTTGACTCTCCCTCCACCTTGTTGTTTCACTAATTTCAAATTTCAACTAGTTTCATTTATGGGCACATTCATCAAAATGTGCACATCTTTTTCCCATTCACATCTTGACAAGTGGCACTTTCCCATTGGATGTTGAATGATCCCAAATTCATCCATTTTTCCTCTCCTCTCAATCTCATCTATAAATAAGTGGCTTTTCTCCTCATCTTGGATCCACGAGTTATGCATTTTGAATCCACTCCTATGCATAAGTCCATTGTTGTCATAGCATCTTCAAGGCATTTGTATCATTTGGTTTGTCAAAGGATTTGGAAAGGGCCACTTTTCATATCAAAATGGCACTAATCCACTATGGAATAGGTATGAATTATGCTTCTTTAAGATTTCAATTAGTTTGTGTTGTTATTTCATTTACATTATGGGGCATGATGGATTATTTCATAGGAGTACTATTATGTTTGCATAGTTTGAACTAAACCATGCTAATGAGTGTTGAAGTTTAAGTTGTTTTTATATTTATGGTGCTCACAGTAATAGTATAAGACCTTTGTTTAAAAGCAATTGAAGTCTCCTTTCACATTCAGGTGGAGGATGTGTAGCAAACTTTAGCTTCTTCAATTTGTATGGCTTTTTCCATTTTCTAGATTCTCCTTTTTCATGAATAGAAGGAGGAAGGGGACCCATGGGGTTCCTAACATCCTTGTCATTCGAAGGAGAGAATGGTTGTGCATGTGGAAGGAGAATATTCAAGTCAGGAGGAGAATTCAAGATCACTATACTAGCATCACGAAGTCTCCTCATTTGAAGGGAATGTCTATCAGGATGAGAAGGATCTTGATATCCTAGTCATGTTGTGTTTTCTTTGGTTTGTATTTGTTCAAGAAGTTGATGAATGTTATGTTCATGTTTTGTATCACAACCTTGTTTACTTAAGATAGTGAAATAGTTACCATATATTTCCTCAAGGTTTATGGAAGTGTTTGTGAATTTGTGATCATAAAAGGGGTGTGAATATGTTTGGTTAGAGGAACTAGGTCCACTTGAGGGAGAAACCTTAGGTCCATCATTGGTTTCAGGATGAAAATAAGCAAAGTGATCAGGAGGTGCAACAATAGGAAGATCTTGTGACTTCATGGAGGGATAAAAGGCTGCATTGGTTTCTAAGTTATCAAGACAATCATTGTAGAACTTGTTCATGCTAACATCATCTTCTCCAATGATGTCTACATCACGAGGAGGAAAATCATGAGGAGTTGAAGGAGCATGACGTAGCTCAATGCCATTAGGGTCACAGCCAAAGGCACAATTGGATATGTCTACCAAGGATTTTAATGAATTCCAAAACTTATTAAAAGAAAATTTCATGATGCAAATAAACTAACATGCAACAAATGAGGAAAACCAGAGATTCTGGAAATTAAAATAGAATGCAGGAACAAGAAACTGTAATGTAGAAAAATGTCAGAAAAATGCTTGAAATCCTATCTAAAAAGTGCAAAGGGACTAATTCGCCTAGGGTGGCGAATGAGTCCTAGTATGCAATTTTCTTTGTGTTTTTCAAAAAATTTAAAATTATTTTAATGATCTACAGAATGCAAATAAGGATGCAAAATGTGTATTTTCTATTGTTTCAATGAGAAGTAAGGAAAAAAATGAAATCTAAATGAAGTTTTCATAATGCAATATGAAATGTCCTAGAATGCAAAAACAAAGCAATGACCTAATTGAATGTTGATGCAAATGTAAAATAAGATGCAATATGTGAATGAAATCAGAAATGCAAAGTGTTCAAAATGCAGGTTCACCAAAATGAACCGTTGATTTTTGGGGTTCCTATGTGCTTCTCTAGCTCTTCTAGGGTTTTTCACCTAAAAGGAGAGAGATAAGAGAAAAAATGCTAATGGTCCATTAAAATTGTGTATTGTGTAATGTTATCTAACCTAAATGAAGTAAAATAAATGCAATTGATTGATTTAAATGAATGAAAAAGTGAGATTTAAGCTATGTTTGAAAACAAATTGCAATGCAACAATGAACTAAATGAAGAAATGATGCAAAAAAAAAAAAAGAGGGATGAATCTAAGTGCACTTGAACAATATCTAATGAATATGGAATGTTGTGGATGCTAGTTGAAATCACTGATTTTTAACAATGGGACTCATTCAACTAGGGTGGCGAATTAGTCCTCCTCTTGGTGAAAAATTGTCAAAAACAAGTTTTCGTTTGTAGAGATCCTGAATCTGACAAAACTAAAAATTTCAATCCTAAGGTGGGACTCATTCACCACTAGTGGTGAATCAATCCTCTCCCAAAATTCTGGAATATCAGGAGACAACTTTGCAACTCCAGATCTAGAAATCACTGAATGTCGAGTTGTCAAAGTCAATTCTGTCAGAAATGAACATAAAACCTTATTTGAGCTTGAAATAAGAATAAGTTGACTTGAAACACCTAGTTGACTTTGTACTCCACTTTTCAACACTAAAAATCTTGTCAAATCTGCATACCTAAGTCTGCAAACACACATGCAATAGGGACAAATGGTTGAGAGTTAGAAAATAGGGGTTTTCCTTGGTCAAACCCCACTTTGGTAATCAAACCCTTAATAAAATAATGAAAGGAAAGAGAATGCAAGTCTGAAGTAGTGTCAATGGATGCTTCAAACTGCTTGAATATTACTTGAATTGAGGTTGTAAGATGTTTGAATGCTTAGATGTGTGAATGAATGCTTAAGTGAGTGATGAGATGTAAAATGAGGTGAAAATTGCCTATTTATACACACTTGTGCCTTAGTTTACTAGTCATACCTCATCACAGGATGACATCAAGTGTTTTTGAATAAAAAAATGAAAGAAAAATTTAAAATTTTTGAATTTGGGGCTAAGGGGGACTCATTTGCCACCCATGGCAAATGGGTCCCACCTAGGACCTAAAAACAAGTGTCAGGAAATATGTTCTATTTAATGTTGTTTGTTAGGATAATATTCAAAAATAGACTTAATTAAGACATATGAGGGCATAAAGGGGTCAAATAAGTCATAAGAAAGGGATAAATAGTGAAGATGTGCCTAGGAGAGCATGAAATCTTGTTAAAAGACTTTGTAACACTTCAAAATAGGACTTGTTGATCTATAAAAAGGTTATTTTAAGGTGAATTGTAATGAATAGAGTCTAGAAGAATATATAAATTTCTTACAACACTTCACAACACCTTCACAAGATGTCATTCTTTGGATTTTAGTACCTAAATATGCATTTTCAAGTCATGTTGCAACATAAAATCAAAGAAAAATAGATCAAAAACCATGAAACAAGACCTAAAAGGACATGAAAATGACAAGGGGCCATTTTTCTATGACACAACTGGCATGACTTTCTCACTAAACCACTTCTTCAGGATATCTCACCCCACGGATGACATGATGTTATGTGGCCCCAAAGTGAGTGCATCTTTTTAACCATATTCTTCTTCCCTTTAGTTATTTCCATTGCATGATTATGTATCTTGATGGTTTGAATTAGGATTTTGGAGCCTGGGGGCTTGACTTCCTTCTTGATCTTTTCCATTCTTTGTCATCTGCATCTATAAGCTTGGATCTCTCTTGAATATCTACTTTAGTGAGATTTTGAAGCAAGTTCATCCTCTCAGTAAAGTGGGGGCTAAATCTATAGTAGAAAAATGGATGCTTCTTGCTTGACATGGGAATAATTCATGATAAATTAGAACTAATAAGCCCTTTATTTGGTGTTGTGAGGTGTTCTTCACATCCACACTAGGTCTTGGACCCTTTCAAATGCATTTAAATGTCTTTTAAAAGTGGTGTAAAGTGTTGTAAAAGACTTTCACACTTTTGTAGACTTAATGAACCCATCTTACCTTAATTCAACATTATAAAATGTGTTTAATAACATTATCACATCAATCTAGAAGGCTTGCAAACTAAACTTAATGATAATCTAGTGTTGTATGTGTCCTACACATTCACATTGAATCTTTTGCCTTCCTAGGCTAAGTCGACATCATTTTAGTGTTGTAAAGTGTATTTAATCACACTTTCACATTGATTTATGTGTTGCAAGCCCTAATTGACCTTCACATCATCATAAATAGGCATCTTATTAGCCTGTATTGTGCATCCCGAGGCAATAATTGATGAAGTAACCAACATAGACACCATATAAACCTTATTTCATAACTTCCTGGAATCTTAGCTGGAAAATAGACCCCACTAGGACTAACTTTCCACTTGTAGTGAATGATTCCCTACCAAGTGGGACTGATTTTCCGAAGCTGGCAAATGAGACCCATTTGGGTCAACTTTGACTTTTGAGTGGGAAAAACTTAAAATTAAGTTTATTATTTTTTACATGCCGGCCTTAGGGATCAATTTTATGCACTAATAAGGTCAAATTCATATTAAATCAAGTATCTAAACCCTAAATTATAACCATTATTCATTAGTCATCCATCGTTCTTCCATCTCAAGTCAAGCAAGTTAGGGTTTCATCATTTCAAGTCATTAAGATAGCAATTTTTAGACATTCAAGGGAAAATTCTTCATTTTTTACTCCAGACATTCAAGATCAATCTTCATGGAAATGTGATCAACTCCATTATTGCATGTGCCATTACATTCTTTCATCATTTTTGTTTAATTACCTAAAAGGGGTTTGACCAAGGCAAAACCCCATTCCCTAACATCCAACATTTCTCTTTCTTGTCTTATGTGTTTCTAGATTTAGGCATCTTGGAGGCTTAGAAATCATTGAATATTGCATTGTAAAGTTTTTTGAGTCTTCTCTTTATTGAACAAGTCAAAATATCAACAAAATTCACTTTCAGGTTCTAAAATCGAAGTTTTAGAAGCATACACTTGTAGAAAGCCAAAGTGTAGACCAAAAGATCTGGATTCCACCTTTGAATATTCAAAAATTCAAAATTGGGCTCATTCACCATGGGTGGTGAATGATTCCCACTTCCATGTCAGTTTTATTTTTGCATTTTTAGATATCCTCTTGTCTGAAACAGGTTCTAAAATAATTTTATAGAACTAGGACTAATTCACCTAGAATGGTGAATGAGTCCCACCAGGCCTAAAAATCAACATCAGTGGCATTCCAAAATTCATTTCCAGTATCCATCCATATCTTAGGCACACCTATTGAATTTCATCCATTTATGTTTCAGTTTTGCATTCATTTCTAGGTGTTTTGTATTACACAATGTGTTTTCAAACAATTTGCATTTCTCTAGTTTTCATTCAATAAACAATATCTTTTTTCAGTCATTTACATTTATTTTAGCTCATCTAGACACATTTCACTCATATTGCATCCATATTGCATTGACTTTGAGTGTAACTTTTCCCATTTTGGCCCTTCTTTCTCCTTTTAGGTGAAAAACCCTAGAAGTGCTAGAAAGGATTAGGAAGCCAAAATATTTGTTACAAATGAACCAACAATTTTGTGGTTGGAGTTCTATAGGCTTCTCGTGCACTCTTAGGATCTTCCACCTAAAAGGAGATGGATAAAATAACCAACAAAATTGAAGTGGTTTACTCAAATAGAGGATTATATGATGTAATTATGACTAAACACTGTTGTAAATGCAACTAGATGATGAAATTGATTAACTATTGATGCAAAAATAATGTAAAATGCACTATTTGAAAACATATTGTGATATGCAAGAATGAAGTAAAACATGAACACATGTAGAACACAAATGAAAGAGACTAAACAGAGTGCACCTGGAGGTAGATTGCAGACTTTAGAAGATTCTAGAATGCTGGAAAAATCATTGTTGATGACTAGTGGGACTCATTCATCACTGATGGTGAATCATTCCTCCTACTAGTAAAATATCCTAAAATAGGTTTCTGACTATTGGGAACTAAAATCTGACAAAATCACACTTCTCAGCCTTTAGGTGGGACTCATTCGCCACTAATGGCGAATTTGTCCTCTTCTAAAATTTTGTTAAATCAAGGGTGAATTTTGTAGCTCCAGATCTGCACTTTTCTTCTTGTTGGGTTAATAGAGTCAAATATCTAGATAATGGACTATAGGTTGTCTCCAAGCTTGAAATAGGGTTTTGATGACTTGAAACACTTTGTTGACTTGTTGACCACCTTTCAACACCTAATTTCTCAATAAATCTGCATACAAAATTCTACAAACACGCATACAAAATGGGAAAAATGGTTAAGGGCTAGGTTATAGGGATTTTCCTTGGTCAAATCCCACTTTAGTAATCAAACCATTAATGAAGAAATCTGAAGTTATGTCAATGGTTGCTCCAAGAATGCTTGATTGATGCTTGATTAAATGATGCAAAGTGCTCAAATGCTAATTGATGTTTACTGAATGCAAGTGAATGAGGAGATGTAAAATGAGGAGAAAAACACTTATTTATGCACTCTCGCTCCCTAATAACCCAATGATACCTCATCACAGGTCGACATAAGGTATTTTTAAATAAAAATCTGAAATAAATTTTGAATTATTTTGAATGTTGAGCCAAGAGGGACTCATTTACCACCCATGGCAAATGGGTCCCAGCTTGGGCTTGTAAGTGGGTGTCAGGAATTAAGTCACATTTAATGTTTTTTGGAAAGTTTACATTCAAAACTACACTTAATTAAGTCACGTGAGTGCATAAAGGGGCCAAATAAGGCATAAGAAAGGTGTAAATAGTGAAAACAAGCCTAGAAAAGCATGAAATCTTGTGACAAGACTTTACAACACTTCAAAATAGGACTTGACAAGTTATGAAAAGGTGATTTTTAGGTGAATTGTAATTAAAAGATTCTATAAATGTGTAGAAATGTGTTACAACACCTTCACAAGATGCCACAATTTTAATATTTAGGACCTAATATGAATGCATAAGTTACATTGCAACATTATTTGAAAGCAAGATAAGTCAAACATCATAGGAAAAAGGCCTAAAAGACCATGAAAATTTTAATGATCAATTTTTCTATGGTACATTTAGCCCCCACTTTAGTGAGAGGATGAACTTGCTTCAAACTCACACTAAAGTAGCCATGCATATCGAGAGGGAGGTCCAAATGCACTTATGCTAGAAAGATGGAATGAAAATGATCGAGAGGGATGATCAAGCCCCCAGGATTAAGATACCATGGAAAACTAAACATAATAATAAAGGAACACACATGTGAAAGAGAAAGAGAGAAGGAAGAATCATATTAAGCTTCGATCGTTTATCCAACTAGTTGTGGATAAGATCTAGGTTGTTTGTGAGAAAAAGAAAATATATACTCACTATGGGGTGACAGAACTCATGGCAGTCTATTGGGTGAGAAGACCCAAAAGCTGAGAAACATACACTAGTTGGTATGCACTCACAAACACATAGGTGGCTATGGGGAAAGTCATGTCACTGAATGGGCTTCCCGCTCAACCATACTAAAGTTATACCTCCTGATAACTTTAACAAGGCACCACAAGGGAAAATTATGTTTCACGTTTCATGAGACAAGCAAAGATTTGTATTCTTATAAATTGTGAACAAAGAGCAAGGGTACCACAGGCATGCAAGTTGCATTATGCAAGGTGGGAAAAATGTAAAAAATGTAAAATGTAAAAGGTTTTCAAAGGAGTCTTGTTAAATTCATACAAGGTTTATCACTTATGGAACATTTTGTCTAATGTCTCCAAGAGATGACTAATCAAAGAATAGAAAATTCACAATTGAGGAGATGCAGTGCATCACATCAGGCCACTAAGATTGATCCTTTGCCTATCTCGTATAAAATACCAAGAGATAACGAAAATAGTCCTGTCATGCCTCCTAAGATCAAAAAAGTTTATAAAGCTAATGTGAAGGTGGTGGAAAAACCTTCCATGGTTCCTTCCTATCCTCCCCTTAGGGATGAAAAGAAACCTATGGTTGATAAACTAGCTCCAACACAAACACAACCTGAAAATTATACTAAAAGAAATAGAAATGCTTGAGATCATAGGCATAGATGTCATTCTCTTGATCAAAGGTTAAATGAAGAAAATAGCAAAGAAAATATAAATCCAAAATTGACTAAAGAAATACATGATCAGTCTCCCCCTTAACCACAAAAACAAGATCCTATACCACAATAGGAGTTAAATCCTTCTTTGGACATTATCATTCAACCTCCCATTGTGATTAACTTAGATGATGTTGATGAGGCTGCCAAAATTGATGAAGAAGTGCATAATGAATTGAATGCATTTTGGTCCTCTTCTATGAGCTTAAATGATAATTCTCCTAAGAAGAGTGTTGAACTTGGTGATGACCTTGGTTTGAAACTTGTTATTGTCCCTTTGGCTAGTTGTCTACCTTTTATATATGATTAACATGAATAGGATGTTGACGACCTATTATAGGCTGACTCGCATGTTCCTTACTAGTATTTTGCATTATTTTCTTTGTCATGTTTTTTGTGTGATTACATGTGAGTATTGTGATCCATTGTGTTGTTTTGTTTGATGTATCTCTCTCTTTGTGATATTCCTCTATTTGTATCTACATTATTCTCTATGGCATAAACCTTTATATTTTTCATTTGTCTTTTGTTTTCCTTTTATGGATGATGCAAGGCATCGAGCCATTCATGTCTCTTCTATGTTGACAAAAAAAAAAAATTGTTATCTTTTTCATTTGTCTTGTGTTTTCCTTTTGGGGATGACACAAGGTTTTGAGACATTCACATCCCTTCCATGTTGACCTGAAAGGTTTTTCTTTATTTTCTCTCTCTTTGTATCATTCTTCTTGTTCCATGAGTATTTTGGGAGTGATGAAAGATCTAATCTCTCTAAAAATATTGCAGCAAGAACATACTAACCCCAAATCCATGGATCCCTCATGTGTTTGGAGTTTCAATTTGGGGGCAACACCTTCCTTTTTCATGACGTAGCTTTATTTGGAAAAGTATGACTTGGAATAGGGATTTCCAAATAAGCTCTCATTTCCTTTTTATTTGTTAGCATTGATCAGTTTCTACTTTAAATTAATTGCTCATAGCATTGTGTTTAGCAATTTCTTTGAAATGGGGGCATACATTGGCATTATCCTTTTGTGTTTCATGTTTCATTGCGGATTCTTCTTACTTCATCTTTTTCTTTGTGGTGGCATTGGGTGTGATGTCCTTTAGGAACATGATCTCTCTTAGTATATTATATTCCTCTTAGTGGCTTGATTAGACACATTGAATCCCCTAAGTTGTGAATCTTTTATTGTTCAATTGGTCCTCTCTTGGAAACATTAGGCACAATGTTCCCTAAGTTAAGACCTTACATCAACTAAGTAGAAAATCCTTTGAATGTACCTTACACTATCTGTTTCATTTACAATATCTATTAGTTGTCAAAGTTGTCAACTTACTTGCAAGATCTTGGAAAGTCACCTATAGGTTTCAATTCACTGATTCGAACTCAAAGATTTGAAAGGACAGAAATGACAAGAAAGCATTAGAGGATACCATAATTTTAGAGAAACCCTAATGTTGGGATTAAATTTCCATTTGTGGCATATGAGTCATAGTATACCTATTTTCAGACTTTTTCTATAGATCCTGATTTAGTAGTTTGAGATTTCGGTTCCAGCCCAAAACCCTAAATTGGGACTAAATCACCCCTACTAGCCTATGAGTCCCAATTTGAATCAAAAAATAGTATTTCCAAGATTTCAAGCCTTCATTCAAGCCTCTTAATTTTATACCTATGCACCTCAACACTTTCTTAGTCTTTTATTTTGCATTTTTGTTTCATAATTTGGGTCATTTAGTTAGTTTTGCATCTCTTTTACATTCCTTGTCTTTCCAATCCCTAGCTTGGTGGTGAAACCCTCTTTTTTCTTTAATCACACCTTAGGATACCTTATTGCAGATCTTTATCCCCCATCCTATCATTGGATTGAGATATCTAGGGTTTCCTTGAATGAAAAATGTAGGAAATTAGTTGTTTTATCTCCCAAACATAGAGCGATAATTTTCAACCTTTTAGATACAAGCACTTTACTCACCAAACCTATTCAATACTATACTTTTATTGTGTATATTGGTGATATGATACTCACTAAATTCACTAACTTGCACTCAACATCATTCATTTAATTTATATAGTCCCATATCCCTGCAATCACCTCATTACAATGTTCTTCAACGCAACCCTAGAAACCACTAAAAGAAGCATGTCTTCAAGATAAATTGGCATGAGTACCTTTTTTAAATAAATTTATTTCTTCCTTCACTTTTCACACATGCACAATAACGAAAACCCCAACTCATATGTACTAGGTCTAAAATGATATCATAACATGTAACATGAACTAGCTTTAGCTTGTTTAATGATACATAACTTTAAATATTGTGTAACATGCACTATCACAGCATGTTTGAAGGAAATTTATTTATTGATTTTAGAGGCACAAATCTCCAAGGTGTATGGAAGGAAAGTCCATGTAATAAAAATTAGTACAAACCAAAAAAGATGTAGTGGTCTTTGCATTAGAGTTGTGAAAATTAGAACATACTCAAATGTTCTTAACAACTCTAATAGTTGTACCAGGGGCCATGTTTAACAAACCAAATGTAATTGATAAATTTTCACTATGGTGGCAGATAAATGATTTTTTTTATTCTATTCCATAACATTAAGTAAAAGTCTTAAATCTATAAATAACATGTTTCCTTCATTTTCCAAGCCAATTTATCCAATTCAACTGCATGGTACTTTCCTTTTTCAATAAAATTTTATGCAATAGATTTCAGATATTCAAATTCTAGTGTTACCCATGTCTGTGTAGCCCCAGATTCTGTGGTGTCAGCTCCTTTTCAGTAGTTTTTGGGTCTGAAATATGTCGATCCACTATAATCAATCACTAACAGTTGATGTTGTTTGAACCCTATTTGTGGCAATCTAATCCCCCAATAGAGCTTCCAGTGGTACATAATGTTATCTACTTTTTTATTTTCTCAATTTAACTTGTTTTTATAATTCATTATTTTTTGACTTTGGGATTTGATTTAGCTAATTAAATCTTTGAGACTTCTTGCTTTTGTTCTATAAAAAATTCCAGTATTATATCATTCTACATGAGATGCACTAGGAACGACCAATTAAAATTGACATTTCAATATTAATTTCTCAAATGAATATGTGAAAAACAAAAATTACTACTTATGAAATATGAGTTATTTTCCATGGTAGATTTTGACTCTATGAATAGTGATAAGATCTTATTTTTGTTAAACCCTAAAACTTACATCAAAATCTATGGAGGTTTTCCATGTTAAACCTTATTAGACAACGTAAAAAAGAAGTTTTTTTTTTCAAGTCAAAAGATAATAACTCAATTAAATGGTTTGTGAAGATAATATGAACGAGTTTCATGATAGTCACAAGGGTGGTCATAGGTATGTGATGTTTCATTGAGGACTCAAAAAATATTTCTCTCATGAAAAATAGTGAATCAAAAATATGAAGGTAGTGTATAATCACATGTCAAACCAAATGACATAGAGTAGTATGAAAAGCATTTCATGGTAATGTTGATTAAAGAGTGGTGTCTCGAAGAGATTTAATGAATTTTTTGTAAATATAAGTGAATCCTAAGATTATCATGAACAAGAGCATATTCTTTTGCATAGGAGTATGTAAGTGATTTCTATCTCCATATTGTGAGTGTGATTAGAAGGTAGTACATAAGGCTTTTTATGAGATATTATCTTGAATTAGGCCTTAAGGTTTTGTGTCATGGAAATGTTGCAGATGATAGTTATAAGTTAGAGATTGTATGACAAGTGTGCATGAAGGATAGATGAAAAATAATCCATAGGTCACAAGATAGCCTACACAATCACACTTACAATCATGATAAAAGTGTTAAGTATCTTGGTTTAAAATTTCAAGATGCTAATGGATGAGTTACAACCTATGGAAAATATAAAAGAGGACAGTACAAACAAACTTAAAAAGTAGTCTACAAGTATATGGTTGGTGATAAAAGACAATGTAAGAGACTGTTAGAGCATGTCAAGTTAGAGTAGAGTATTAAGTAAATCCAAGGGTCTTAGGTTATTTCCTAGAGTTTGTGATACCTATCACATCCCACATGACGTTGTGCTTTTGTTTCTTTTTTGTTTTTTTCTCATCATTTTTCTCCTGCAAATGCAAATGAGATTAATGTTGGAGAAAGTGAGTTGTAATTGAATTGTAATTAAGAGTTTACCAAAAAAAAATTCTACTAGATCTTAGCATATTAACCACAATTACCTATCCTTTAAGCTATTCCAAAAAAAATTCTACCCCAAATGTTTATATTTCAATGGTAGAGGTTTTGTTTAATTAATTGATATGAAAATCAATTAAAAGCCTACAATACCTGGGAAAGATCTATTGATAAAATATATTTTGGCCTCCTTGATAGAAAATTTGTATTTCCAGATAGTCAGAAAACTTTCTGCTCTCTTCAATCTTGATCATCAAATTGTAACCGAGGTATTTGGAAGATACTCAACATTTTCAATTTAAAAAAATTGAAATGGGGCCCATCAGTTTTTAATCATACTACTATACATTATATTGATCTTTCATGAATTAATATGCTAACCAAAATCAAACCCACCCTTTGTATTCTATTTCCACCACTCCCGGTGATATTAATTGCTTAGCTTTATCGGGTCGAGCTAACTTAGAGAATGTAGTGGAGCTCATAATGAAATTAGTTTCATTGCCTTCACCATAGTCTACCACAATCATTGTTACTCTCTCCTTCCTACAAAGCTCCTTGTTTATGCATGTTATCTATTTTAGTCCATTTTGTAGATTTTTTTGTTGACTATATTTGTCGATCTATCATCCAAATGAGGGAACTATTTTTTCTGAATATCTCATCTTAATGATGAATCATCCAAAACATCTACGAAACTAGATCATAAACCATGATCCCAACTATTTACGAAGAAAAAATTAATCCTAAATTACAATTGTGTTTTGTTTGAGGTTATTGAGAGTGATAATTAAAAATTCATTTATATCCTTAGGGACAAATTAGATTAACCCTTTCTCTAAATTCCCTTTGTTTAATTATTTAACCTCTACATACAAAATCAAAAAATAAACAAAATTTATGTACATCTGATAAGAAAATACATGGCAGATTACCCTTTAAGTTACCTGGTAGCATCCACCACATCTAATGCCATTTTTATATAAATCAGAAGTACCAGCTACTTCTCCTCCATTTATAGTTCTTCTAAAAGTACCATATCCACACGCTCCACCTATCACAATTTAGAAACAAAATTCATACACTATTTTACAATAGTATTGATGGTTTACATCAAAGAGAAAAGATGAGTTGGTATTTTGACTTACTGTGAGTTCCAAGACCATCTGAACTACCATAGTAAGTGGCTTTAGAATTAAATAAATAATAATTTCCAAATGTGATTCTAAATACAAGAAGGCCATAAACAACCCAAATTACTAAACTCGTACAAGGTGTTATAATCAAAGAGGAAGCCATACAACAAAACCACAAAGAGAATGAATCAAAGGTCTAATATATCCAATGCACGAATGATTTTTGTTTATATGACTTTTCTTATTTATAATCCATATGAACAAGATGAGATATGAATTTACTACCCATAGATTTAAATAATACGTGGAATATTTTTTTCAAGGCAATATAAAAGTCATAATTAAACAGTATTTTCAAGGAATTGATGACAATAGTGTAAAGGGTGATAGAGTTTCACCATGGAATATAGGAACATGTGCTAATATAGAGAATGTTGTTGTGTAAAAGACCACTGCAACACCGCATGGTGGTTTTTGGGCCTTCGCGATGTTGGGTCTCAAAAATGTAGGTTTTGAACCTTAAGAGGGTGCCAATCTCTTAGTACGATTTTAGCTGATAAATGGGGAAAATATGGTTGATGACCCCCTACTCTTTAGGCTTTTCTAAACATAGGTAGGTGTACCTAAATGATAAGGATGATTTGAAGATTTGAATATGATCTCTAATTTGGGAAATCTACTCATAATGGCATGTGGGTGTGAAGTAGATGCAAATCTTAATGAATAGTTCCTACTGTAGATGTTTCAAGAATTGAGTGTATAAGTAAAGTTTGTGTAAAATTTTATAAATTTCACTAGTGCCTAATCCTTCTAGGTGAATGGAGTCAAGGAGTGGATGATGATGATGGATTCAGATATGTAAGATAGTTGGATCTATTTCTCAGCTTAACTCTAACTTTTTGGGCACTTTGGATGTTTTCACCATGTACAAACATGTAGGTTTGTTAGTTATTGTACTCTTCTTTATGAATCCCAATGTTATTCTCCTAAATTACTGTGATGTCATGAAAGTATTTTTAATTATTAACTTGAGGGAAACCAATTAGAGAAATCAACTTAAAAGGATTTTAATCCCTAGTAGGAACCAATTTAAATGAGTTGCTTGAAAGGAATTTAATTCAGTGTAGCCATAACCTAATAAAAAAAATCACATAGTAACTGCAAATGTGTCTTGAAAATTTGTATAAATTTGAATAATTAAGGAAAACCACTTTAGAGGAAACACATCAACATATAAGAATGAATATTAATGCAACAATTGAACACTATAAATAATTAATGGATTATGAACAATCTTCTCCATTATTTTTCTTCAAAAGATATACATTAATAGCAAAAGATTCTGAGGTATGTAAATGGATGAGTGGAATATGCTAATAGATGAACCTATCTACTACTACTACTGATGATGATGACAGTGATTGATGATGATCCAAAACTGGGCCTTGGTTTCCCTTTTTATATGGGAAGCAACAAGCTATAGGCCCACTCACAACAAGTTACGTCATTTGATAACTAAAGGATTAAACTTGATTAACATAAACATGGAAACTTAGTAATTCATATGTAGATGCACCATGATCTGTTAGTCTCTAGCAAGTGCTCATGATCATTTAAGACCTATTCAAGGATCATGCTCAATGATAATGCACCCATGGCTACAAAACTTTGTTATCCTCTCAGTCCTTACTTGATCCATGTGATGAATAAATTAATTTTTGACACATTCTTGATATATCCTATCTTTGTATAAATGTTTGCATTGTTTAAGGTGTCTTTCATTACATATTCAAGTTCAAATATTCTTCCTAGTTGCACATGCATATTTTTTTAGCACCCTATCTTCATCATTAATCTCATCAAAATCCATTGGTAGATACTAAGCTATATCATCCTTCCATACATCTTGGTCTTTTAAGTCCATTTCCTCAAAGAAATTTGGTAGAGCCATTATTAGTGACAAAATGAAATCACTAAATTCTTGTGTCAGTATGTTATGGAAGTCATCATGTGTGTTCATAACCTCTTGATATTCTTGAAGTACACTTTTGTTATCACCTTTCTTCACCTTTATCTACATTTCTACCTCCTTCATTCTGTCACATAACCTATTGTGTTCTTGTAAAGCTGTAGATGTCTTATCATGGATAACCCAGACCTTATCAAAAAGTTTAATCATATCATCAAACCTCTTACACACAAGTTCTAATGCCATTTCAAATATAGTAGTGTTTAGTTTTCTCTTTAGTTCTTCTTTCCCTTTCTAGATTATTTCATATTTATGCTTCCAATAAGTGGTCTCAATCATTACTTGAAGCACTTTCCTTTCACATTCAATAAACGTTGAATAAGGTCTTGAGGAGGAAGGAAATATATTTGTGTAGTTGATCACATCTTTCTTCAACCTCTCATTTTCATCAATCAATCCCTTATTATCTCTGACTAATTTCTGAATTTGAGCTTTGCTAAACTTGGTCACATTTACATTTAGGTCAGCCATCTCAATAGGGTATGTATCCCCTACTCTTTGTACTCTAAGGTGACCAAAGACTTGATCATGATCATTGATAAGGGAAAGCCTTTTTCATGGTGGGTAAAAGGCCCAAATATGCAAAGTAGTGTTAGGATTATACCCTGATTGAGTGTTTATCTTATCAGTTTCTTCATCTGTCAATCAAAATGTTTTATTCTTTCTTCTCAAGAAACTATCAAACACTATGGTTGAGCTAATGTCCCACCCTAGAAACATGACTCCAGCTTCTTATAGCAATGATCTCCCTCTTTCAAGAGTGATTTCCATTTCCTTATCAACCTCATACTAGAGCCCTAGACCTTGAACCCAAAACCTTAAACATTGAACCCTAAAACATGAGCCCCATAGCCTAAACCCTTGCCCTTGACATCAAACCCTTCAACCTAGACCTTGAACCCTTGACCCTTGACCCTAAACCCTTAAACCAAGACCTTGAATCATGAACCATAAGCCTTGAACCTAGAACCTCAAACCGTAAACTCTAGACCATGAACCATGAACCATGAACCCTAAACGTCAGACCCTGGACATTAGACCGCAAACCCTAACCCTGAACCCTTGACACTCAACACTTGAACCTGGACCCTGGTCCTTGACCTTATACCTTGAACCCTGAACCTAGACCCTAGACCCTAACCCTTGACCTTCAACCCTTGATCCTAAACCCTTCAACCTTCACCCTAGACCCTCGACCTTGAATAGTGAACCCTAAACATGGACCTTGAAGCTTGGACCTCGAACACTTGACCCTCAACCTTGAACCCTAAATGCTAAACCCTAAACTTGGACCCTAAACCTTAAACATGGACCCTTGGACCTTGAACCCTAGACCTTGGACCTTGAACCATGAACATGGACCCTAAACCCTTGACCCTAAACCCTAAACCCTTGACCCTAGACCTTGAACCCTCAACTTGGACCCTGAACCCTGAAACTTAAACCTTGAACCCTAAACCCAAACCCAAACCTTCAACCCCAAACCCTTAACCCTTAACCAAAGACCTTGGACCTTCAACCCTGGACTGTGAACCCTAAACTCTGACCCTAAACAACAAAAATGGACCCTGAACCCAAAAATTGAACCTTAAATGTTAAACTTGGACCCTAAACACTGAACCCCTAATCGTGCACCTTGAATCTTGGACCCTGAACCCTGGACCCTTGACCTAGTCCCTAAACCTTGAAGCCTAGACTCTTGACCTTGAACCCAAAACCTTAAACATTGAACCCTGAAACTTGAGCCCTGAACCCTTTCCCTTGACATCAAACCCTTGACCCTAGGCCCTCAATTTAGGAGTTTGAAAAAATGTATCATCTACAATGAATTCCTGGCCAGCACAGTGTCTTACATCATCAGATAATTCATCAAAAACTTTAAAGGTGATCACATTTCTCTCTATTGGTACCTCATACTAGGGGATAGTCAAAATTGTGATCTCTGTAACCTTATTTTCTTCCTTAATGTCATCCTCAATAATAATAGGAGTATCAGTTGAGAAGCTGACCTCTGAAGTAGGGTGTGGTGATAAATGACTTAAAGGTACTACATATTCAGCTTGTTTCCTAGAATCAGTATCTCTTCTTCTTTCAAAAGCTATGAGATGTACATCCTTAGTCATGTCTTCATCATGTATGATCAATTTCTCAACCCTTTCCATATGATCTCATATTTCATGAAAAGCTTATGTATATAATGGATAATTGTTTTTCCTCCATGCCCCTACCATAACTATTATATTATATGCATCCTTCATCATCATTACTTGAGTTTCATCATAATTTCTAATGGCATCATCCATGAACAATTCATGTTCATATCCTTTCAGTTTCTATGAGAGCTAGGCATCATGAATAAAGTGCTCACAGTCAAATTTATCCCTCTTATTACCCAATGGCATGCTATAATAATCTATTTCCAATATCTACATTCTTCATGGCCACTACATGTTAGATTGTAGATTTTTTTCACAAGACATCATCAAAGGTGATATCATTTACATATTTCATATTGATGCTTCATTTCATTCATTTTATCATTTTGTTTGATTACCTACAAGGACTTTGACTGATGCAAATCCCCATTCACTAAAAATCAACATTTTTTTCCCTCCCTTGAGTGTGTCATTGCAGATTTATAGGTTGAAGATCAAGTGGAGAAAGATTTGGAGCAAAATTGTCAAAGTTGCAAAGTTGCAAAAGTTGTCATTCTAAGTGAAAAATCAAAGAACCAAAGCTATATAATTGCATAGAAACTTCCAAAAGTTAATAACATGGAATTTGAGGGTGTAGAAATCAAGGAAGAGGACCCTAAAATTAGTTTTCTGAAACACTAAAAGAACCCATTCATCATTGAAGCCGAATGATCCCTTCGTAGCTCAAAAACAACAACTTTTTGGCTAGGTACGAATCTTTTTATGCTCTAGAAACTTACCCCATAGTTGTTATAATAGTTAGGTATCCTTTGTAATTTTTATTTTCATCTTTTGGCTCTCATAATTACATGTTTTTGTAGTGATTTAGTGTGAAAACATTTAGTGGTATATCCTCTTGCTCGTACATTTGGACTCTACCCTATTTTTCACTTAATCATTTTGGTGAACTTGACATATTGAACATTGGAATTTTCTGATTTTTGGAGTCTCTCATTGCATATTAAGTTATATCTTGCATTCATTTGTATTTGAATTGAATTAAGATCTCATTTTGGGTTACTTATTTTGCAATAAAATCTTGCATATCATATAGGGTTTAGAATTGCATTATCTTGCATCTCTGTAAATCTTAAAATTACAAAAACAAATCAGTCAATTTTCATCTCATTTAGATCTCATATAATTGCATTTGAAAATGAAAAAAAACATTGCATTTCATTTAGACCTTGCATTTCATTTTTTCATTGCATTTTTACATTGAATTTCAGGAAATTCTAAAACTAAAGCTCACTGTCTCATACCTAGAACTGAAAGATATAACTAATAACTTGAAAATCATCAAAAAACACTTTTAAACTACCTAACTAGGACCCATTCATCGTTACTGGTGAATGAGTCCCTGATTAGGTCTTATCTGAACCTTCTAGCAACTGATAAAGCATCAAAGTTTACTCTAAAATCCACATAAAAGTCTCAGAAACATCTAACCAATAATTGTTCACCCTTAATGGTGAATGAGTCCATATTATCTACTACTCTACATTTTCAGGACATTAAAATCTTTGTTTTTAGCTTTTGTTTGGTGTTGTTACCTTTCTATTTAAATTTCTCGATTTGTTATTTCATTAATTTCATTGCATTTGGCTTAAATTGCTTCATTTTAGTGCATTGTTAAAAGTTTGAAATTGCATCAAAACATTTCATTTTTAGCTTATTTCATTGTGTAATCAGTAAATTGTGATGTTTAAAATCTGAAAATTGCATTTCCCCTTCTCTATTCTAGGGTTTTCACAAGAGGTTTGTAAAACTTGCATGAGATTTACCACTTGGTGTCCTATTTGCAATACTATTTTAAGATGTAGTTCAAGGCTCATTTCATCCTGAAATATCTCACTCATTGTGGATCTTGGGTTTCCTAACTATCTTTCTGATAGTGTTGAGAATCAACCCTCCATGGTTCAAAGTTTGAATACTTCATTTCCCATGACATCACCCCCTACAACCAATGTCCCTAATGTTACCGAAATTGTCCCTACCATTACCACTTCCAATCAAGATTTTGGATCTACTCAAAGCCAAGGTGGAGTCCCAATCCCATCCTCCATGATACTAATATACATTCCTACACATACCAGTATATAACCTTCAACAACATTCCAACCTACAACAACATTCCAACCTACAATAAAATTCCAACCTACAACAACCTTCCAACCTACAACAATATTCCAACCTACAACTACCATTGAACCAACCACAACAATCAAACCTAGTAGCACGGTATACACCTCTAGAGGGATTCCTACAAGAATTCCTTCTACCTTTGTGCCTTCGAATACAATAACCCCTCAACAATCCACCTTTAACAACCTACAATTCATCAATGCTCCACATACATACATTACACCAATGTATTCTCCTCAACCTTATAACCAAAATGACCCTCTCATTAACTCACTTTTGCAAACCATGACATCCCTTCAACAAAAAGTGGCAACATTACAACAGAATAATAACAGTCAACCTTTGCAATACATTAAGTCCACCCCATTTTCCCTTGACATATTAAGAGAGAAAATGCCACACAGTATAGAGGTCCCTCACTTTGAGAAATATGGTGGGAAAGGAGATCCTATAAGCCATGTTTCGACCTTCATAGCCTTGTGTAGTAATTTCATCTTTGAGGCTAAATTGTTGGCTAAGTTATTCCCTAGATCTTTGAAGGGTACTACTCTAGAGTGGTTTTCATTTTTATCGAAAAATTCAATTGGTTCATTCAATGAACTCATTGATGATTTTTACAACAACTTCCATATTGATATGGGTCCCAAGATGACCCTTGCAGATTTAATGACATGCAAGTAAAAATAGGATGAAAAAGCGATTGATTTCATAGGAAGATACCAAACACTTTATTCACAAGTGAACATTAAGATTCCTGATGCCAACCTTTAAAGAATGTTCATTTCCAAATTACAAGATAAAATCCAAAGGAAACTTTAAATGTTAAGATTTTCATCCTTCACACAGTTATGTACAATCCTTTGTGACCATCAAAACTCGACTGTCGGGCGTGATGTAAAAAATCCCTCTAGTTGTCTGAAAAACTCTAAACCTACAACTCAAAACAATTATCAATCATTCAAGAAACAAAATAAGGTCTTTCATAATTTAAATCCTCCTCAAAAAAGTCAAAAAAATAATAATCAAGTGGATTCTTTAAAAATACAACTCCTTTTGGGGATAGCGAGAGATAATTCACTCCTTTACCCAATACCCTTCACAATATCATGTTGCAACTTATTAACAAAAACATGCTTACCTTACCTCTTGTTAGAGAACATGATCACACTATAGCATTGCTTAAAGGCTTTCAAAAAAATTCTTATTTTCATTACCATCAAACAAATGGACATAGTACAAAATACTATAAACATCTTAAACATCTTGTGCAAGACCTTACTGACACTAACCAACTTCAAATTGAAGGTGTGAATGATCAAGGTAATAAGTAGCTCCTCCTGATCAAAATTTGCAAATATTTACAAATCCCATGCCTAAGCACAATATTTCATTTGTCAAAGCTAGTGAAATGAAGAATGATGTGATGAATGTTGACATGAATGATGACAATATGAATACCATTGAAAAACATCCCAAAAATGAAGTGATAGCATCTTAGACATCTTAAACATCTTGTGCAATACCTTACTATAAGCATCTTAAACATCTTGTACAAGAACTTACTAACACTAACCAACTTCAAATCAAAGGTGTGAATGATCAAGGTAATAATTTTGTAGCTCATCCTAATAAAAATTTACAAATATTTAGAAATCCCATGCCTAAGCGCACAATATTTCATTTGTCAAAGCTAGTGAAATGAATAATGATGTGTTGAATGTTGACATGAATGATCACAATATGAATACCATTGAAAAACATCCCAAAAATGAAGTGATAGCATTTATTAAAGCTAAACCTTGTAAGGGGTTGACTAGAAAACCTCTTCAAATTGCTTTCTCACAAAATTACATACCTAAACATGCACCTGATGGCCCTGTTTACATAGTTGGTTGTATCAATAATAAGCCCACTAATGGGATATTAAATGATCCCATTTTTGGAGAGAATGTGATCACAAAAGAAATATTAGATGTGCATGAGCTATATCAAGAAACATATGATAACCTAAAATCATGCATCAAGACACATAATGGATTTTCTTTCCCTACGATAGGCTCGATAGATCTCCCTTAAAAGTGGTACTAAAAACATTAATAGTCTCATTCTCCATCATCCCATAATTAGACCAATTTCATGTGAAGCTAGGCTATCCATGGCTTTGCTCCATTAATTTTTTCCCTTTGATTGTGCATAAATTTTTAAAGTTTCCATTTCTAAATGACACCTTTGTTGGCCCCATGATTGCCATTACACCAAAAGGTCAACCTATGAATTTCTAATACAACCGCCAGAGTTAATGGAGCCACGAGAGGTAGTTAAGCAATGTCACGAATCCTGAGGGGAGTGTTAACCATCTACCAAAAAAATCCCCCTCAATGTTACCTGAGGGTATTTGAACCCATAACCTTTGTCTTTTATACCAATTGTTGGCCCCATGACTTCCATTGCACCAAAAGGTTAACCTATTAATGTCTAATACAACTGCCAATTAACAGATCCACAAGAGGTGGTTAATCCATGTCACGAATCCCAAGGGGATTGTTGACCATCTGCCAACAACCTTCACTGTGAATCATAGTGGATTTCATCCTCCCTCAACAAAAGGGAATTTTTCACTAGATTACTTTTGGCCCGAGCTTATGGAACCTATAAAGCCTTGTGAAGATTTATTTTTCAAATCATATCAAAAATTGAAGGAAAATAAAATAGTGGAATTATCCCTTTGAAACATGCCTCAACCTATGGTTGAACAAGCCATCCTTGATTAGACAATGATTGACCCAAAAGCTCTTCTAAACATACAAGAAGAACCTCCTGAAATTTCCAACAAGAGACCACAAGATAATACGGACAATTTCGTTGTCCCTCATAGAGTCAAAAAAGTTTACAAATTCAAAGAGAAAGCAGTTGAGCAACCTCCTATTGTTTCTTCTAGTCCTCCCAAGGAAGAGAAGGAACCTATGATTGAAAAACCCACTCTTACACAAAAACAAATTGAAAATAAATTGAAATGAAATTTAAGTGCTAGATAGTGTAGATGTAGATGTCGTGCTATTGCTCATAGATTACAAACGCAAGAAAACAACAATAATATAGAAAATCAAAATTTGAACCTACCTGAAGCAACGCATGATGAATCTCAAGCCTCACTACAACATAAACAATAACATTGTATGGACATTATGATTTGTCCTCTTGGTGTGATTAACTTAGATGAAGACATTGACATTGCAAAGATTGATGAGCAAGTGCATGATGAGTTGAATACATTTTTTTCATCTTCCATGAGCTTAAATGACAAATCTCCTAAAAAGTGTGTTGAACTTAGTGTGTGTCCCAGTTCAAAACTTTATGTTGTCCCTTTGTCTAGTTTCATGCCTTTTATTTATACCAACCAAGATTGGGAGCCGAATGACCTGCTTTAGGTTGACTTGCTTGTGCCTTACTAGTATCTTAATTTTATTTATTGTTGCATGTGTGTAATGTGAACCCCCATGATGTTGCATTCCTCTATATGTATCCTCATTATTCTCTATATCGTAATTATTTTTCATTTGTCTTGTGCTTCCCTTTTGGGGATGACACAATGAGTTGAGACATTTATCTATCTTCCATGTTGACCCAAAATATTTTTCTTTATCTTTTTCATTTGTCTTTTGTTTTCCTTTTGTGGATGACACAAGGCGTCAAGACATTCATCTTTCTTCTATGTTGACCTGAAAGGTTTTTCTTTTTTTTCACTCTCTTTGTGTCATTCTTCCAATTCTATGAGTATTTGGGGAATGATGACAGTTACATGCTCTATGAAAACATTGTAGCACAAACATAATAATCCCAAATCAATAGATCGCTTATGTGTTTTTGGGGGAAAACCTTCCTTCCTATTTCATGATACAACTTACTTTAGAAACATATGACTTAGCATAGCATTTTCTGAGGAAAGATCTCATGTCTCAAGCTAAAAAAATTGGATACTTTAAAGAAATTGCTTAGAGTAATGATGTAGCAACCACTTTAAAGTGGGGGCATACATCGATGACATCTTTTTGAAAAAATCTCATGGCATGATTTTTCTTTTTTCTTGTGATGTGTCCTCTTCTTGGTGGTGTCATTGGGTTTGATGTCGTCCAAGAGTGTACGATCTATTGTCATGGCCTGATGTGAATGAGGCATCCCATGGGTGATGATTTGACACTTTTGACCTGTCCTCTCTTGGAGGAATTAGGCACAATTCTCCCTAAGAGGAAGACTATTACACAAACAAAGTAAAATCCCCTTTAACAAATTTTTTACATGGTATTCAAAATCATTTACATTGTGGTTTCTTATTGAAGTTATTGGGAGGATAACTTTGGTATGGTTAGTATGATGGGAAGTCGATACACTGGCATGACTTTCTCACTAAACCACTTTTTTGGGACAACTCACTTACTGGAGCAACATATGTTATGGACAAACAACCCCATTTAGCATCACGTTGAAATGGTTGTGCTTGATCTTTTGTTTTTGTTTATTTTTCTTGGCCTTTGATAGGGTATGATCATGTATCTTTGTTATTGCTGCATACTTAAGTGTCTTGGATGTCTACTTTAGAGCAAGTTTGACATGGGGTCATCCTCTTACTAAGTGGGGGAAAAATGTAGTAACGAAAAAAGTAAGCCTTTTTCCTTATTTGGTTTGATAATTGACATTAAAACTAAATTAATGATGTCTTGGAGTGGTGTTTTAATATGTTGTACACATGTATGCTATTCTAGTGCCTTTATTTGACTAAAAAATTCCTTAATTGATCCTTTGAAAGGGTGTTGTAAAGTGTTGTAACACACTTTCACACTTTTCTAGGATGTATTTGCTTAATTAAGCCTTATGGGCCCCTTTCTAAATAAAATGTATATAAATTTTTACCTTGTTTAAGTGTTGTAAAGTGTTATAAGGAACTTTTACACTTATCTAGGTGGTAATTAATTAATTGTAGCTAATTGGAGTAATTAACCCCTTTTAATTCAAATTTAAGCTTTAATTTTGACACTCCTAGAGATCCATCTCGACACTTATAATTTAATTAATAAAATATTTCATTGGGAAAAGTTTGGTCCTAGAAAATGGTGTGAAGACCCATTCACCCTAGGTGGAAAATAGGTCCTCCCTTAATAGGACCCCCCTTTTTCAGTTGATCTAGAATGGGTTTTTAGCCCTCTTTCAATCCCCCGAGGTTAGGTCTTGGTAAACTAAGCCAGGACCCATTCGTCGTAGGTGGCGAATGGGTCCTCCTTTAATGAGGCCCCACTTTCTGAATTTTAATTTTGTGGGGATTTAATAATGTTTCTTCCCATATTTGGTGTTGGCCTTAGTTGTTTGAATTTTGGGGTTAATCTCCTAATTTAGCATAAATAAGGGGTTAATTCACATTGTTTTCACCTAGCAAGTTTATGAAGCGTCCTAAAAATTTCAAGAGAGCATCATAGAGCATTTCAAGAGCATTCATAAGGCATTTTCAAGGTAGATTTCAAGAGTTTATTGTAACAATTCAAGATCACTTCATCATTTCAAGATTTTAGTGTATTAATCCATGTGGTTGAGCTAAGATAGTTAATGTTGCAATAAGTATCTATTTACAAGCATCATCACACATCCAAGATCTACATTGTTCATGGCCACTACGTGTCAGATTACATATTTTTTTCACAAGGCATCATCCAAGGTGATATCATTTATATATTTAATATTCATGTTCCATTTCATCATTTGGTTTGATTACCTACAAGGTTTTTGACTAAGGAAAACCCCCATTCACTAACAAACAACAATTTTTTCCCTCCATTGAGTGTGTGACTGTAGATTTGTAGGTTGAAGATCAAGTGGAGCAAGATTCAGATAAAAATTGTCAAAGTTGCAAATCTGCAAAAGTTGTCATTCAAAGTGCAAAATCAAAGTACCAAAGCTACAAAATTCCATATTGACTTCTAGAAGCTAATAATATAGAATTTGAGAGTGCATAAATCAAGGAACATGACACTAAAATCATTTTTCTAAAACCCTAAAAGGACCCATTTTCCACTGAAGGCGAATTAGTCCTCTATAGATCAAAAATGATAACTTTTTGGCTAGGTACATATGCTTTTACACTCTAAAAAAATCCCCCATAGTTACTATAATAGTTAGGTAGCATTTATGATTATTATTTTCATCTTTTAACTCTCATAATTACATATTTTGTAGTGATTTAGTGTGAAATTTTTTAATGGTATATCCTCTTGGTCATGTATTTGGACTCTACCCCACTTTTCACTTAATTAGTATGTGATATGTAAGAATGATGATCTATTTTCTTGTATATTTTAGAGTGTCTTTGCCACTTAATTTGGTCTAAAATACATCTAATCCAATTTTGAGTGCATCTTGATTCTATCCAAGTATGTTGTGAGCAACTCACTAGTTGTAAATATTTCTAAAGTTGCACCACAAGTCGATGGAATTGACGATTTTAATGTAATCTTCCTTTTTATAGTGGTTAATGAAAATGGTGGAAAGAGAGGGAGTCAAGTTGTAGTAGGGAGGCGTGAGATTTTCCTAGATCAGGTGAACTTGTGGGTGGTATTTTATGTAGCTCTATTGGTAGGCCATAATGATTATCAAACAACACTTTAGTAATTGCACATTCAACAAATAGTTATGCAACATCTTTTGTAGCTTAATTTTCTTCCAAAACCTTGTGTACAAGCTCCCCACATCACTGTGAAGGCCCAAAAACCACCATGTAGTCTTGCAGAGGTTGTCCAAAAGGTTTTTTGAAGGCTTTGTCATATTTATTTGAGGCATTTTTCCAAAAAGTTTGCTTTCCTTGTCTATGCTTCTACATTTTCATGTATGTCTAGTAGGGAACTTGTAACTAAAACATATGAAAAAAAAATCCCTACTATTATGCTTTGATGGATTTCCCTTTGTTATTACTGGATATCTAATGTAGTGCACATTATTATAGTGCAAGCCTATTTTTCAGATTGTTTCATTTAGCATCACGAATATTCATCACAAGAACATTGTCCATATTTAAAATGATGAAAATGGTTTACATCTCTTAGAATAATTTCTCTAGCAACAATCTTGGAGATGAATTTAGATGCAATGTTAAAATTAGAACATACTCGAAAGTGCTTAACAACTATAATTGTTGTACCAAGGGTCGTGTTTAATAAACCAAATGTAATTGCTAACTTTTCACTATGGTGGTAGATAAATGATTCTTTTCTCTTCTATTCCATAGTATTAAGTAAGTCTTCAATCTGTAAATACTATGTTGCCTTCATTTTATAAGATAATTACACCAATTTTGCATAGCTCTTCCATGTTTTTGGATGTGAACCTCTTACATTTTTTTAATTGATTTATCTTTTTGTTCTGTTTGGACTTACTTTTGTAAACTTCCAATATACAATGCACTTTTATTCTTTTTGAATTGAGACTAATAGTAATTTTGTTGGTTGTGTTGAGGCACAACCTTATTCAAGGTAGAAAAGGAAACACCTTATTGCTCATATCAGATGACACATTACATATAAAGGATGAAATATTATATGGCTATTGTTGACTACATTGAAGGAGAGAGCTTCATATATGACACATGATCAACACTCTCCTTCTTAGATTCTACATGTTACAACTTGCTACAAGAAGATTTCCCATGTTGTAGAAGTTTTAAGAGATGAAAGGGGCATGTGCTCACATTGAAGGGATCCAAGCATGCATTTACATCATTGGAAAAGTTTTTTGGAGAATTTTTTTCCTTGTCATTTATGTGCACTGTAACTCATATTTTCAGTCTTGTGACTGAAAATAAAAAATTTAATACTCTATTTCTAAGCATTTTTCAAGCAAGATAGATATTTCAGACTTGTGCAAGTTGTAAGAACACATTTCTTTTAATAAAGTTCAGGGATTTTTCCTTCTCAATGGTTGTCTTATTGTGTGTAATTGTTTATTGATATATATTTATGTGTTTTATGTTTAAATCCTCAAATATCAACCAATTAAAATGATTAAATATACTAGTAATTGATGTCAATTAATAATTAAATTGACTAAATATACTACCAATTGGCAATTTTTTAGTGAACATTGAATAAATATGACTAAATATATGACTAGTGAAATTAGTGAATAAAATTGACTAAATGTAGTGTAGAAAATTGAATGCTCTTGAAAGCGATGCAATTTCATACTTAATTTGGACCTATTTTGGCACCCTTAGATTAAATACCCTTTAAAATCATCATTAATAGGCCCCTACGACCCATTATTTTGAATCTTGTCACTTATTTCAGCTAAACCCCAAACAAAATCATCAAACACATCAAAAATTCCAAAAACCCACTTCAAAAATCTAGGGTGGGACTCATTCACCACCATGGGCGAATGATTCTCCCTAGGTGGGATCCGTATGCTAGAGGTGTTGTATGAGTCCCATTTGGGGATTTTTTAGGGTTTGAGTGAGAAAATTGCCTTTTAATTTAAATTTTTGGTTGATGTCGGCTTTTGAGATCTAAATAATGCTAAATTAGGTGTTAATTCTTATATATGCAAACTTCTAAGTCATTTTTTTCATCTAAGAAATCATTTTCAAGAGAAATTTCAAGATCCAAGCATTCAAGAATCTTCAAGAATTCTTTCACAAGAGCATTCAAGTTCAAAAGCAAGTAAAGTTGAAGTCTTGGATCAGCATTAACTATTTTTAACAAGTCTTCAAGCTCACTTTCATCCAATATCTAGCATTGTCAAGGGTTGATCATGGTTTTCTATGGTGAATAATGATGGATTCTAGGTTGGGGAGATGCAACTGGGCATCAATCCAAGCCTAATGATTTTTTTCCTAAGTGATTCCATCCTCCATTATCACTCTACACCTAAGGAAAGTACAATCATTATTAGGGCTCATTTGGGTGATTAGAGATTTCTCCAAATGTGTCATTCATCTCAACGTTTAATTCATGCACCTCATTCATGCACATTAGGATAGGGTTGCATTACATTTCAAATTTCCTAATCTTAGACACACTTAAGGTTAGGATTTACACTCATTTTTACATGCATATTTCATTGTTTCTCTCAAGGTTTAATTACCAATCTAGGGGATTGACCGAAGTAAACCCACCATAAGAAAATCAAGTGTATATTATGTTTTGTAGGTATTTTCATAGATTCAAATCCAAAAATAAATTTGGGAGAAAAGAGTAGGTGTTGAAGTGCATATTTGAACTTTTAATTCCTGAAAAAGTGTAACGGGACTGATTCACCAAAAGTGGTGAATGAGTCACACTACATGTGTTTTTCAAGATTTTTGCAGATTGATATACCCATTTTCGAAAAACCTATTCTTGTGCAGAAACCTAGATCTGGGACTAATTCAGCTAGCCTGATGTATGAGTCCTAGTAGGTTAAAATTTCAATATTTGTAGTGTTTCAGATGTTATTCCTGCATTCTTTAGGTTTCTAGGTGTATACTTCTAAGATCTCACTTTTTTGTTCTATTTTTTGTACATTTTTAGGTCATTTAGCTAAAGATTGCATCAAATTAGGGTTAAGCATTACATCTTGCATTACATTTGTCTTTCCAAGCCCTATCTTGGTGGTGAACCCCTCATTAGTTTATAATCAACCCCTAGGATAACCCTGTTGCAAGATCTCTTTCTCGTTTGCATTGAGATCTCTAGGGTTTGTTATTGAATGAGAGAGAGTGATCATTGTTATCCTATCTCCCAACCATAGAAAGAAACAATTTTCCACCTTTCATTTTGGTGAACCTACATTTAGAACATCATAATTCTATAATTATGATTTGGAGTGCATCATCATCCTAGATCTTTCTTGCATTAGCATTGCATTAGTATTTGCATTAGTTAATTGGAATTCTATGGTTTCTAATTTTACATTAGTGAAAGTGCATATAGATTGCATTTTTGTATCTCAAATAATTGAAATTCATACAAAATCTAAATTTGCACTTAGGTACAGATCATACAACATAAAAAGCATAAAAATCAATTGAAATTTTCTATATATTTTTTTAAAATCCTCACTAGGACTCATACACCCCTCTGGGTGAATCAATCCCAGTGAAGATTCATCACTGTATTTTCCATAATTTAAAACCATGTCTTTGTGCTTCTATTTGTTGTTAAAATATTTCTTTCAGTTTCCATAGCTTCTCTTACATTCAAATCATTAGAATTAGGATAATCTACATTCATAGAAATTTTAGATAGAATTATATTCTTGCACTTTTCAATTTCGGAAATAGTTCATAGTTCAATTAGGTTGCATTACATATGGAATTCATTAGAAAATAAAACAAAAAAAACTATAAACTGATGAACCACTTGGACAAAGTATAGTTTTTTTACCATGTCAAATCTCTTTTCCCAAGTTAACCTAACCCTCAATCCTTTTAGTAGAAATTAATTTGACATGTTAGATGAAGCCCTTAAGGAATTCATCTCACAAGTTCCATCCACTAAGACATTTTATGATAAACCGAAACTAAGAGAAGTTAACATGATTCAACCTCAACGTATCCTTTTCCCACCTTCACACAAACTCCAACCTAGAAACAAGACTAAATTTACTCTTTACCCACCTAAGAACAATGTTTTGCAACAATCAAGTAATAATACCATTGCTCATACATACAACACTTGAAAAAATCTGCAACCAAAACAACCAACTTTGACAACCTTACCTTTTCCTAATCCCATCTTACCCAATGCTCCTCATTTAACTTCACATAGTGCAAAGGAGTATGATCTTGTGGAACAACTTAAAAATAATCCTAATTGAAAGATATCCCTATGGGACCTAATTCAATATTCACCTAATTATCACACTATGCTTCAAATACCTCTACAAAAAGTAGTGGTTCCCCTAGTACAAATGTGAATGATGTGGCAGCTCTAATACAAGGAATGAATATAGTTAATCTAGACACTACCTTTCAACAACATGAGTTACCTCCTTTGGAATTGAGAAAGAAAAATGATTCCTTTATGATAATAGCCATCTACAAAAAATGAGGAATAAAGAGAACCCTTGTTGAAAATTGTTATTCTCTTAATGTGTGTAGTATCACACTTTTGGATAAACTTGGTGTGGCTAAGTAAAAAATTCAACCTTATTCCGTGTTAATTCATGGATTTGATAACATAGGAAAGCAACTATTGGGTGTGATTATTTTACATATTACAATTGGAAAGGATACCTTGTAGACCCCTATTCATGTAATGCCCAATAATCTTTCATATAATCTTCTTTTAGGGAAACCTTGGATTCATGAAATGCATGCAGCTCCTTCAACCCTTCATCATATAGTGAAGTATGTATACATCAATAAGGAATATGAAATCGAAATAGAACTTGAAATTGAAAGTTTTTTACAAGTTGGAAAAGCAATGACAAGTCCTTTAAACACATTGATTCCAACATCAAACATAGAACCTATGGAAGAAGAAAAACAAGAAACGAAAACAGTGTCAAAGTTATTAGACGATGATTGGGGTTCCTTGGAGTTCACACATTCATTTATGGGAGAATACATAATCACAAGAAAAGAGGATGAAAAAAAAAAAAAACAGCCAATGGCTATGTCAATGTAGAACTCAGAAGAAAATTCACTAGCATCTACCCCATCTACCCTTGAAGAAGACACAATCTACACAACAAAATTCAATGAGATAGATTATCAACAACCACCAAACCTCAAAGAAATGGAAAGAATTTATGGGAGAGGTTATGAACTTATGAATCAATTGGTTTATAGTGGAAAAGGATGTGGAAAGAAAGAACAAGGAATTCATGTTCCAATGGAACCTAACACACAAGAAACAAAAAGTGGTTTGGGATACTATCCTTCTAAGATAACATAAGAAAACAAGAGAGCTTTGTTAAACATCAACACCATTATTTGTAAGCCTAAAATCAATATCACCTTGAAGCATCTTGAATTGCTTGATATGAGTTATGAACCATCATGGGAATACTTTGAAGATGATGAAGCCTTGAATAAAATGCTAGGATTTTATGATAAACCATCTACTCCTCTTGAAAAGAAACAGGTTACATGTGCTATGATTAGCACCAAAAAAAATGATGGAGAAAAAGAAAGTAGTAAGATGGACACGAGTAAAGAAGAGTACAACCTTGAATTTTCAAAACCAAGTGCACTTCCTCTAGGAGATATAATTGACATGACCATGGACATCAATGATAAGGAGAAAGTGAATAAGATAGGGAAGTGCTTTGATGATTGGTGCAGGAGCACCCTAGCATGAACATGCCTCCATGAGGCAATTATAGGTTTTTGAATTAGTATTGATAATATAATATTTTAATAACATAAATTAGATCATTTTGAGCTTGTAATAGGTCCTAGATAGTAATTTTAAGTTCATTGAGCATAAAGTGTAAAAATTGCAAAAATTGACAAAATGTTGTCAATGCAATATTGTAAAATGCAACAAATTGTAAGATGGTGGAAGGAGAAGAGACAAAGTACTTAAAGAGTTATTTTGATAGGTTTTATTTGCTTTATAAAGTCATTTTGAAGCCTCACAAATTTTGAGGAAAGCTGGAGGATGGTGTATGAGGAAGAAATGAAATGAAATTCTTAGTTTTTTTTGTTATTTTCCTACAATTTCTTGATTTCAAGCAACTGTACGGCCATGTTTTGTTTATAAATCCTCTCCTCCTCCTTTGGAAATTAAATCCCTATAAGTATATTTTATTTTTCATTTGATTTAATTTAAAACCATTTAGTTTTTTAAGAGTTATGAGTAATTCTATCTAGGCGGGTTAAACCCTAAACTAGGGTAAACAGTGGGTTGTTAAAATTGTGTTTCTCCAAAGTTCACTGCTAGAATCTTCTATAAATTGGTGACAAGGTAGTTTGACATGTCATTTAAAATATCATAAATTTTTAGAGCGTGGAAAGGATATTTAGGGTAAATTTTATGATGCCCTAGGTCTAGAAAATGTGTAAAATTCTGGGAATGACAGTGTATAGTGAGGTTCTATGAGTTTTGATTATGGCTTTTGAGTCCTACATGGGTGATATTTTTTTTAAATGGTGATTAGGTGTATTGTGAGTCATTTATAGATTTGGTTTGATGAATTTATAAGTTTAAGGCCATTGTTTGATGACTGTCCTATTAAGGTAGTCTTGGAATAGTCCTATTTTGGAGTCAAAATTGGAGTTTTTAAATAGGTGTTTGATGAAACAACATGAATAAAATGTGGAAGATGGTTTAATTGGGTTGTGAAGGTCCATTGGAACATGTTTTTTTCCTCAACAAAGAGAAAATGGGCTTGTAATTTGGAGTTGGTTGTTTATGTGTTCTAAAAGGGCCTAGTTGCTAATTTAGACAGTCTACTTTGTAAGTTCTTGTCTTTGAGATGTTTATGTTGGAGAAAGGGTTTGGGTCAAACATTTTTATGTTGTTTAGTGGTTTGAGAAATAAACAAGAAGTTTTTTTCAGTTTGAGTGTTTTGGAACCAAGTGTATTGTGAAGGAAGAATGAGTCCTAGTTGCAAAGACAAGTAAGAACTTGGTTGAGTTGAGATTGTTTGAGTTCTTTGTTCTCTTGCATTGTCATCAGTTTGGTATCAGAGCTCAAAAAGTTCTAGATAGAGAGAAATATTTTTTTTGTATATTTATGTTGGAGAAAGTATTTGGGTCAAACATTTTCATTTTATTTAGTGTGGTTTGAGAAATTAGCTATAAATTTTATGCCTGATCTTAGTTTGAGTGTTTTGGAACCAAATGTTTTGTGAAGAAAGAGTGAGTCCTACTTGCATGGACAAGCAAGAATTGGTTGAGTTTTGACAAGTTGAGATTGTGTGAGAGTTTTTGGCCCTTGCATTGCATCAATTGGTATTAGAGCTCAAAAAATTCTAGCTAGAGAGAAAGAGTTTGTTTGTGGTTTTGTGCAGTTTAGTGGCCAAGAGACTAGGTAGAGGAAAAGTGGAAAGACCTAGGTGAGGCAAAGAAGTTGAGAAGCAAGGTTAAAGGAACTTTCTTAGTGAAGAAGATGGATTTGCTAAGAAGGAATTTGTAGGAAGAGGAAAGAAGAAAAGAGAGAAAGAGGCAAGAGAAGTTTGACAGAGAGATAGCAACATTGCAGCAAGACATAAGAAGATTGGATTTAGAGTTCCAAGAGTCCCAGTTGAGGATGGAGTAGTTTCTTAGACAATCACAAAGTTGGCACTTGACAGTGAAAAGGAAGATGGTATGGCCCATTAAGAAGATAGTCAAAAGGAGAAGGGAAATGAAGATAAAAGAGGAAGAAGAAACATTTGAAGATGCAGAAGAAGAATTCAAGGATGAAGAAGACAGAAATTTCAGCCATTCCCAAGCATGAAGATGAAGGTGTAGTAGAGATAAAGGACCTGATCTTAAAGGTGAAGGATGAATTTATTTTGGTGGGAAATGATGAATCCATTTTGAAGACACAAAAAAGAGTTGAAGATACATGTTGTAGAAACAATATACTACTTCTTTGTTGTGATAATACTTTTGAGGAACAAAATAATGGACAAGATGCAACAGATGCAAGGAGAAGGCCAAAGATTTGAGATAGTGATTGTAACATATCAAGGCATGAAAGAGCAGATTCATAGAGACAAGACAAGATGGAAGCAAGTTAGCATAGACCAACCAAATCCAATGGTGAAGATGAAATAAGTTGGGCATAGAAGACCATAAGGAGGAGCATTACTGATGAAGGCTTGTTACATTCAATCCAAGAGGACTTGGGATTATTTTTGGCCAGAGAGAATGGTGCAAGAGCACCCTAGCATGAACATGCCTCCATGAGGAAAATCTAGGTTTTTGATTTAGTATTTATAATCTCGTATTGTAATAAGGACAATTAGACCATTTTGAGCTTGTAGTGTTGGATGCTATGAATATGGTTACTGATATGTGGTTGTCATTGATGTCAACAATATTAGCACTTGGTGTATTAAAGGTTGTATATGTCAAGGTTATTGAGAAAATTGTAAAAGAAAGTATTCTAGGTTCCTAGTGGAACTTTGCACATCATGAAGGTGTCTTTTTCTATATGTTGAAGAATGGATGGTGTGGATTAAAGGGTTTATTATTGAATTTTTCTAGATCATCTACTAGAATTTTTAGAGGTTCATGTGAATTTTTGATTGTGTTGTAGTTTGACAATGTTTTTGTGGTCTCTGTTAGTGTTCTTGAATGAAGATTGTGTGATTCTATTAATATCAGTTGTTGCAAATGTCTCTCTACTATTTCTTGGTGTTCTTTGATGCCTCTATATCATTCTCTATCTTTGTGGTATGTCCACATTAATTGGAGAGCTTGTGGTTGAATATCTTTTTTGGCGCATGTTCATTTTTTCATGTCCTTGGCTGGCATGTTGGTGCTAGCATGTTGTGGATCTTTGTGGTGAAATTAATTAAAATTTTTGTGTTGGACATATTAATTTGGATCTCCACTATGTTGTGGCTGATCTTGGTGGATACACATTGCAAATTTATTTGTAAATTTGGGCCGACATTGAAAATATGTTTTATTTTCCTAGCCGACTAAGTTTTGATGAAATCTCTTCTAGCGGATATATGTCTGTGATTTTTTCATTGGTGTAGTGTGTGGAAAATGTGATCGGTGTGCTTCTATGTGTGAATATCATTCGATTGTAGAGTAGAGTGTGAAGAAGATTGAGTAAAGTGTGAAGAAGATTTTATGAGCTTAATTGGAATTGTAATCAAGCTTGTGCAAAAGCTATTTTCTCAGTTCGTACCCTTTGGATTTTAATCCTATTCTATATTGTTGGGCAGTGAGTCCCTCTTGTATTTGAGTAGTGAGATCTAGGCAGTGTTCCTGAATGCATGTGCATTCCCCTTATTATTTCTCATTATACTTTTAACATGGTATAATCTTGTGGACTAACATCCACCGTGGTTTTTCCCATAACAGGGTTTCCATGCAAAAATATGGGTGTTCTCTATCTCTCTAATGTGTTAAATTGTTTGTGGTTAATTTATTATTCATCAAATCTAATATTAAGTTTATTTGAATAGAAAATTTTAAGTTTCTGTCACAACTGATTCACCTCACCTCTCACTTGTGTGTCCTTGTTTTTTCAAGAATTAGTATCAGAGCAGGTTCCTCTACAGAAGTCTAAGAGCTTGAGGTGATCTGAGATGGAAATATTCAAGAAGGGCAGTCTGAGTTTTGATGGCACTAACTACTCACTATGGAAATGTAGGATGCAATGTCATCTAGGATGTATTGGCGAAGCTTTCTAGAAGATTACAAAAGATCCATACGTTATTCCTCAGAATGGTCCCTCCACTACCGATGAGATCAAAGATACTAAAATAATATTAGGGCTATTGAAGCTCTGGTGAGTGCTATGATAGATTCAAAGATGGCTAATGTGATAGGATTGTAGATAGCTCATGAGATTTGGATGAAGCTAGAAACCTTGTATGAAGGAGATGCACAAGTGAAGATGGCAAAGCTACAGAGTTTGAAAGGAAAGTATGAGAATTTGAGAATGGGTGAAGATGAAAATATTACTTCTTTTATGCATAGAGTAGATGAGATAGTGATTGGTATTAGATGTTCTAGTGGTTTTGTGGATGAAGATGAAATTGTGGCTAAGCTACTCAGATCCTTGCCTCCCTCCTACAAAGTGAAAGCTCATGCTATTGAAGAAATCAGATCAGTAACAAAGATATCAAGAGACACATTAGTTGGCAAGCTTGTTGCTTTTGAAATAAGTGAATTTGGTGAATCTACTCCAAAGACTGAATCTGCATTCAAGGCTATTGTATCCAAAAGTAACAAGAAAAGATATAATCTAGGAGAGTGTTCTAGAAAGGTATCCAAGTATGATGAAGAACTGAAACAAATCAAAGATAAAGAAAGAGAGGTAGACGAATTGGAAGCACTGATTGCAAAGCAAGGAGGTAGAGGAAAAGGTAAGTATAAAGATGTATTTCCTATTAAATGTTTCTCTTGAAACAAAATAGGTCATTTTGCATCAAGGTGTCCTGAAAGAGTTCCTAGATCTAAGCCCAAAAATTATAGATTCCAAAATAGATGTTACTTTGTTGAAGAAGCGGTGATTGATTATGAGTCTAATAAAGATAATAGAAATGAAGATGAATGGGTTTTTATTGCTACCATTGAAGATAATCATGTGGCTAATAAATCTACTAAAGATGAAAAGGGTCTTGCAGCCTTAGTTGAACAAAAAAATGAGTGGATCATTGATAGTGGATGCTCACATCATATGACCGGTGATAAATGAAAATTTTTGAGTCTAGAGAAGTATGACGATGGGGTTGTAATATTTGGAGATAATAATGGTAGTGTGATTCATGGCAAAGGATCTATTTGTCTTGGTGATAAGGATAACATTGATGATGTCCTTTATGTTGAAGGCTTGAAACACAACTTGTTGAGTGTTGGATAGATGTTGCATAAGGGATATCATCTTTAGTTCAAAAATGGAAGATGCAAGATATGTGGAAGTTCTAGGAATATGATTGCTATAGGTAAATAGACAAAAGGTAATATCTTTCACCTGACTATTGCTAGTGGGAGTTGTTTAATTGCTCAAGTAGATGAAAGTTGGTTGTGGCATAGGAGGTTGGTTCATGTAAATTTTGACAAAATTTTCAAGATAAGTTCCACTCAAGCAGTAAGAGATCTACCAAAGTTAGTGAAGCCTGCTAACACAATTTGCAAGGAAAGTTAGAAGGGTAAACAAACTAGAGTTTCTTTCTAGAGAAAATAGTTTCATTCAAATAATTTGTTGGAGTTCCTACATAATGACCTTTATGGTCCCTCTAGAGTCAGAAGTATCCATGCAGAAAGGTACTTTATGTTGATTATTGATTATTACTCTAGAATGATATGGGTTACTTTCTTAAGAGAAAAATGTGAAGCATTGGAAAAGTTCAAAAGTTTTAAGGCTATGGTTGAGAATGAGAAAGGTATAAAATTCAAGTTCCTGAGATTTGACAGAGGTGGTGAGCTCACATCTAGGGAGTTCAATTCTTTTTGTGAAGAGCATGGAATTAAAAGATAATTATTTGCTCCCCAAACCCCTCAACAAAATAGAGTTGTAGAGAGAAAGAATAGAACAATTTTGGATGCTACCAGAACAATGATGATGGAAGGAAATGTGTCTCAGATGTACTGGAGTGAATTGGTAGGCATTGTTGTATATTCCTTGAACCAGGTAAATGTTAATGGTAATTCTGGTAAGACCCCTTTTGAGTTATGGTTTGGTTACAAGCCTACTATTAAATATTTCAAGATTTTTGGAAGCAAGTGTTATATCAAAAGAGATGATGATATTGGAAAGTTTGATGCAAGAAGTGATGAAGGGATTTTCCTAGGTTACTCCACTAAAAGCAAGGCCTACTAGTGTTATAACAAAAGACTAAGAAAGATGGTTGAAAGTGCAAATGTCAGACTTGATGAAGATTTTGTCAAATCATCCATATATTGTGGTTATGAATCAGATGAAGACAATACTAGCAAAGGGAATAATTCTCAAACACATAATCTACTTCAAATTATTCCATATGTTCTGGTAAATCAAGTCAGTCAAGAAGCAGAGACAAGTGGAAGTGTAGAAGAAAGATTAGAAGAATCAGAAGTTCAAGAATGTCCCAAAACTCCAAGGTATGTAAAGTTAAATCATTTTTATAGTCAAATCATAAGAGATAAGAATAAACAAGTGAAAACTAGAAGAAATATTGCAGAAGAATATTGTTTGATTTCCAAGATTGAACCTAAAAATGTCACTGAATCCTATCAAGATGAACACTGGTTAGAAGCTATGAAGGAAGAGCTAACATAGATTGAAAAGAATGACACATGGATACTAGTTCCCAGACCTAAAGAAAAAAATGTGATTGGTACTAAATGGGTGTTTAGAAACAAGCTAAATTAACAAGGTGAAGTGGTCCAGAATAAAGCAAGACTGGTATGTAAAGGGTATTCTCAAATGGAAGGTATTAATTTTAAAGAAACATTTTCCCCTGTTGCTAGAATTGAAGCTGTAAGGTTATTTCTTGCTTATGATGCATAAAAAAACTATAAAGTCTATCAAATGGATATGAAGTCAACAATTATGAATGAATAACTAGAAGAAGAAGTATAAATTGAATAGCCAAATGGATTTTAGCTAACTGACAAGGAATATATGGTCTACTGATTAAAGAAAGCTCTATATGGACTTAAGCAAGCCCCTAGAGCCTGGCATGCAAGATTGGACAAATATTTACTAAATCTTGGATTCAGTAAAGGTACTAATGATAGACGGTATTGGCATGGTGTAATGGTTTAAAGGTGGCATTGTTGTTCTTGCCACCAAGGTTCAAACCCCATTGGGGTGGTATTGTTGAATGGTTGTATTCCAGTTCATAGCTCCAGTCAAATGCGTTTACCCCTTGAATATTAAAAAAAAGAAGTGAAGGTACTGCTAATAGCAACTTATACTTCAAATTAGATCATGATAAAGAGTTAATTATAGAAGTTTTTGGTGATGACATCATTTTTGGAGGAGATGACAATCTATGTATGAAGTTCGCTGATGAGATGAAGAATGAATTTGAGATGAGTATGATTGGAGATATGAATTTCTTTCTGGGATTACAAGTTACTCAATTAGACAAGGGAATTTTCATATCTCAGTCCAAGTATGTGAGAGAACTGCTAAAGAAGTTTGGAATGGATGACTCAAAACCTATTGTTACTCCCATGGTGACCAAATGTAAGCTAACACAGAATGATGATTCTCCTAAGGAAAATCAAACTAGATACAGGTCAATGATTGGTGGATTTCTCTACTTAACTCACACTAGACCATACATTATGAATGTTGTATGTATGGTTGCTAGATTTCATGTTGATCCAAAAGAATCACATGTGACTACTGTAAAGAGAATCTTCAAGTATTTGAAAGGAACAGTTGACTTTGGACTTTGGTATCCAAAGGATGATGATCTCATTTTGAGTACATATACTGATGTGGATTGGGTTGGAGATGTAGATGATAGGAAAAGTACTAGTGGTGGTGCTTTCTTCCTACAGAAGAAATTGGTGTCCTAGTTGAGCAAAAAGTAGAATTCCATTTCTCTATCTACTGTTGAAGCAGAATACATTATTGCTACCAATAACTGTACTCAAGTGATATGGATGAAATAGATGTTGAAAGATATCAGGGTGGTATATGAAGAACCTATTGCCATATACTGTGAAAATTCAAGTGCAATAAATATTTTAAAGAATCTGGTGTTGCATTCGAAGAATAAACATATATCAATCAAGTTTCATTTCTTGAGGGAGAAAGTGAATGTGAAAGAAGTCAGATTGGAATATGTGCCTAACAAAGAACAAATTGTAGGTATATTTACTAAGCCATTACTGAAGGATACTTTTGAGTATCTCAGAGGAATGCTTGGGGTGATTACCCCTCCTGGTAAGAACTAAAAGATGAATTTATTTGCATCAATCTGTGAGCTTCATTGCTATATTCTGATCCAGATTGATGTTTCCATGGCTGCTACTTAGGGGGAGTATTCAAATGTGTAGATATGTTTTTCAAAGCGTTTATTTGGAAAGGTCATTGTTACCTTTATCATTGATGTCAAAGGGGGAGAAGTTTATTGTGAAAAATATTTCTAAGAAGAAGAGCCTTGTGGGAAGAAGTGCAGTCGAGAAGAAGTTAGTGTGGTGGGTTCATGGTATTTTTCACATCATGTGTTGCCATAAATGCAAAACGGGGAGATTTTTGGATGTTGTGGATATGGTTGCTGATATGTGGTTGTCATTGATGTCAACACTATTAGCACTTGGCATATTAAAGGATGTATATTTCGAGGATATTGAGAAAATTGTAAAAGAAAGTATTCTAGGTTCTCAATGGAACTATGCACATCATGAAGGTGTCATGTTTTGTATGTTGTATATTGGATGGTGTGGATTAAAGGGTTTATTATTGGATGTTTCTAGATCATCTACTGGAAGTTTTGATTGTGTTGTGGTCTGACAGTGTTTTTGTGGTCTCTGTTAGTGTTCTTATATGAAGATTGTGTGATTTTGATAATCTCATTTGTTGTGGATGCTTCTTTATTATTGCTTGGTGTTCATTGATGTCTCTACATTCTCTATCTTTGTGGTACATCCAAATTAATTAGAGAGCTTGTGATTGAAGATCTTATCTTGCACATGTTCAATTTTTCATGTTCTTGGACGACATGTTGGTGGTAGCGTATTGTGGATCTTCATGGTGAAATTAATTAAAGTATTTTTTTGTTGGAAATATTAATTTGGGTCTCCACTATGTTGTGGTCAACCTTGGTGGATTCGCATTGCAAATTTATTTGTAAATTTGGGCCGACATTTAAATTATGTTTTATTTTCTTGGCTGACTAAGTTGTGATGAAATCTCTTGTAGCAGATATATATGTGCGATTGTTTCATCGGTGTAGTGTGTGGAAAAGGTGATCGGTGTGCTTCTATGTGTGAATATCATTCGATTGTAGAGTAAAGTGTGAAGAAGATTGAGCAAAGTGTTAAGAAGGTTTTCTAAACTTAATTGGAACTATAATCAGGCTTGTGTAGAAGCTATTTTCTTATTTTGTGCCCTTTTTATTTTAATCATATTCTTTATTGTTGGGTAGTGAGTCCCTCTTGTATTTGAGTAGTGAGCTCTAGGTAGTGTGCCTAAATGTATTGCATTCCCCTTATTATTTCTCATTATACTTTTAATAGGGTATAATCTTGTAGACTAACATCTACCATGGTTATTCCCCTAACAGGGTTTCCATGCAAAAATCTTGGTGTTCTTTGTCTCTTTGATGTGTTAAATTGTTTGTGGTTAATTGCTTATTCATCATATCTGAGATTAAGTTAAGTTAGAAAATTTTATGTTTCTATCACAACCAATTCACCCCCTGCCTCTCAATTGTGTGTCCTTGTTTTTCCATCATGTAATAGGTTCTAGATAGTAATTTTAAGTTCATTGAGCATAAAGTGTAAAATTTGCAAAAATTGACAAAATGTTATCAATGCAATATTGTAAAATGCAACAAATTGTATGATGGCAGAAGGTGAAGAGACAAAGTACTTACAAATTTAGTTTGAGGTGTTTTATTTTCTTTATAAATTCATTTTTAAGCCTCACAAAATTTGAGGAAGGCTAGAGGATGATGCATGAGGAAGAAATTCAATGAAATTCTCAAATTTTTCTATTATTTTCCTACAATTTCTTGATTTCAGGCCACTGTATGGCCATGTTTTGTGTATAAATCCTCTCCTCCTTTTGAAATTAAATCCCTGTGATTCTATTTTATTTTTCATTTTATTTCATTTAAAACCATTCATTTTTGTAAGAGTTATGAGTAATTTTCTCTAGGCTGGTTAAACCATGAACTAGGGTAAGCAGTGGGTTGTTAAAATTGTGTTTCTCCAAATTTCACTAATGGAATCTTGTAGAAATTGGTGAGAATGTATTTTTACATGTCCTTTAAAAGATCTTAAATGTGCGGAGTGAGGAGAGGAGGTTTAGGGCATAATCTATCATGCCCTAGGTCTAGAAAATGTGTAAAATTCTAGGAATGATAGTGTACAGTGAGGTTTTATGAGTTTTGATTATGGCTTTTGAGTCCTACATGGGTGATATTGTTTTTTAAATGGTTCTTATGTGTATTGTGAGTCATTTATATATTGTGTTTGGTAAATTTATATTTTTAATGCCATTGGTTATTGGTTGCCCTATGAAGGAAGTCTTGGAACAGTCCTATTTTGGAGTCAAAATTGGAGGTTTTGAATAGGTGTTTCATGAAACAACATGAATAAAATGTGTAAAAGGGTTTAGTTGGGTTGTGTGGGTCCATTATCACATTTTTTTGGCCACAACAAAGATAAAATGGGCATGGAATTTGGAGCTGGTTGTTTGTGTGGTCTAAAAGGGCCTAGTTGTTGATTTGGACAGTGTACTTTGTAAGCTCTTGTGTTTAAGATAGTTATGTTGGAGAAATGGTTTGGGTCAAAAAATTTGATGTTGTTAAGTGTGGTTTGAGAAATCAACAAGAAGTTTTATGCCTGATGTCATTTTGAGTGTTTTGGAACTAAGTGTTTTGTGAAGGAAGAATGGGTCCTAGTTGCATGGACAAGCAAGAATTGGTTGAGTTTTAACAAGTTCATATTGTGTGAGAATTTTTTGACCCCTAAATTTCATCAATGATGAAAAACAAGAAGATCACACAATATTACTCCATGAATTTCCTAAAAAAAATTCTTGGAATTATTTGGATATGCCAAGAATCGATGCTAAGATAGTGACATACAACATAGTCCTTCCTGAAAAATGCTAAACCTGTTAGAAAAAAAGATACGAAAGATGAATCCTAAGGTAGCCTTTCTAGTTAAGGGAGAAATTGAAAAACTCCTTGAAGTCAGTTTCATAAGACCTATAGATTATTCTCCTTGGATCTCAAACATTGTCGCAGTCACAAAACCTAACAATCATATTAGGATGTCTACAGATTTTTCGTGAATTGAATAAAGCATCTTTAAGAGATGAATTCCCCCTTCCTAATATCGACATGATATTAGATTCGACTGTGGGACATGCTTTGTTTTCATTCATGGATGGATTTTCTAGGTACAATCAAATCTTTATCAACCCTCAAGACCAATACAAAACAACATTTACAATTGTTTGCGAAATATTTTGTTGGGTCATGATGCCTTTCAAACTAAAGAATGTGGGAGAAACATATCAATGAGCTATGATATTAATATTTCATGATTACATACATAAGATTTTGGAAGATCATGTTGATTCAATATTCTAGCCAAATATTTAACTAGACAAGACAATTTAAATATCCTCCAAAAGATCCTTGAGAGAATGTGAAAATATAACATGAGCTTGGATATGAAAAAGTGTCTTTGGTGTAGATAATGGAGAACTTCTAGGTTTTATTGTATCTCACAGAGGCATCGAGGTGGACAAAAAAAAATTCATTTTATAATTAACATGCCACCTCCTAGAAACATCTCTCAATTATGCACCTTACAAAGAAAAATTCAATCTATCCATCATTTTGTAGCATGTTTAGCAGATTGAACATTACCATTTACACATCTCCTTAAGAAAGATGCACACTTTGATTGGAATGAGGATTGTAAATAGGCTTTCGAGAGTTTGAAAGATTATCCTTCCACTCCACATGTTTTACAACCTGCTATGAAAAACAAACCATTCATCCTTTACACAAAAGCATCAACCCATGCTCTTGTAGCATTGTTGGCTCAATAAGACGAAAATGATAAAGAGCATATTATTTATTACATTAGCTTAACTTTGATTGATTATGAGAAACGATATTGGTATAGGGGCACCTTGCGGTTTCCATGACTCTTTCAGGCCTTGTTTGGATTCTTTTTGTTTTTCAAACTTGATTATGATGTAATAAGGTCCTAAGGACCATCTTCAATGATTTTTAATAGACTTTTAGGCTTGGTGTTGAGTTTTGATGTAATAACTAGGTCTCCACCTCACCATGTAAACTTGGTGCATCTAGGCCAAATAAGGAATCAAGATGCCATGATGCAAATAGGTATTAGAGGGGAGTAACCTTGGTGTTTTGATATGATTTGTGGTGTCTTTGACATTTCTTCAATGCTCAATGCAATCAGATTTAGAGTAGTGTAAATTTCCTTAACTAGGAAGTTAGGAGACTAGTTGAAGTTTGTTGGTTTTCCAACATCCAACTAATTCAAAAATCAGTTGTAGGACATTGGAAAGAGGTGGTAAAGGTTTAAATAGGCCTCTCTTGGTTGAAGCAAGTTGATGGTGAAGTTTTGAAGAAGTTGGAAAAAGAAATAACTTTGTTTTCTCCATTTTCTGTGTGTAATTTGCTACTAACTCTTGTGGTACACACAAATTACTATTTGTACATATAGGAGACCATCATGGTTTGATAGGGGAATGAACTAGATCTCATATGGTAGTTATTTGATCCATTTTCATCAAGAAATAAGGGAAATATCTGCATTTTTCTAAAAGTGGCTTAAAAATCCTCAAAATCAGGGTTTGGTTCCAAAAATTCTCTTATCTCGCCATCTCCACATGTTCATGGTCTGATTCTTGGTGGGGAGTCAAGGAATAACATGTATTTTATTTTTTTAAAGGTTTTGGAGAATGGAAGAGGTTTTGGAGTGTCTTTTGAAAAACCCTAGGCTTGGCATTTTCATGTGACAAGCCTAGTTTGGTGCTGATTTATGAGTTTTCTTGGTTCCTAGAGTTTTGGGGTTCGAAAGTGGTCCAATTGAGGAGTCCAAAGCTAGTTATAGTTTCCTAGCTCTTGTTTTTAAGTTGGTTTTGTGTTTACTGTCCTAGTTGACAGACTGCAAGGAAGAAAATCCTAAAGGAGAGTTAAAGGGTATTTTGGTGTTCCCAAGGCATTGAGTCTTATTGTTGGGTGTTGATGAACTATGGTGAGTTTTTTATGGTGTTTTCAAGGCTATAGATGTGTCTGGTTTGTAGGAGAGGGTGTCTAAGGTAGTTCATTGAGACTGTAATACTTTAGAAAGCTGACGAGTGTCTCTACGTCAGTTTTTGTAGTGTTGGGAAAATGAGGTGTACTTACTGCAAACTTGAGTTGTTTGTCATGTTTTGGCATGGAAAGGGTGTTTCCAATGTCACCAAGTTAGTTTGTGCAGTTTGGATTTGAAAATACCTATGGTTGGTAGAGTTATCTCCTTGTTTGAGAAGTGGATTTGAATGGTCCACTTAAAGAGTATTTGAGAGAGTTGTGTTTAGTAGGTTGTTGGTCATCTAGAAGAAGGCTTCCCCTGCTCACTCTGCATCAAAGTTGTATCAGAGCCAAGATTTGATTTGAAAGGTTGTGAAGATAATTGGAGTTTGTGGTGAATAAAGGAAGATGCCTCCAAAAGGTAGGACTGTAGTTGCAAGGGAAATGAAGGCCTTGAGGGACAAAATAGAGGCCTTAGAGAAAAGGAAAGGAAATGCTAAGGAAGAGAGTACCTTAGAGGAGGAGGTAGATGGTGGAGATGAAATCCATCCAAAAGAGGAGATGTCTCTTGAAGAGAGAAGGTCTATTGGAGCCTTGAAATCCATAAAAGTAGAAGCCACCACAGTGAAGATGGACATTCCAATGGATGGGGGAAAGGTGAATGCTTAGGCACTACTAGAATGGGTGGATGCCTTGAACAACTACTTTGAATATAAGGAGATGGAAGAAGATAGGAAGGTTAAATTTTCAAAGACCAAGTTTAATGGGGTTGCTTTGACTTGGTGGAATTACTACCAAGGAGAAAGATTGAAAGAGGGAAAGAATATGATTTCCTCATGGGATTGAATGGTGAGAAAATTGAAGGCACAATTTTTTCCTTTAGATCATGAAGTTCAAGTGTTTAGGAGGCTACAAAGCCTAACGAAAAATGATATGGATGTGGCAACCTATATTGAAGAGTTTCACAAACTTAGTATGAGATGTGGCCATGTAGAGAATGACAAGGAGAAAGTGGCCAGATATTTGAATGGCCTAAGGTTTGCAATCCAAGATGAAATGAGTCTTGTGACTCCTAAGGCAGTGGAAGAGTGCTTCCAAGTAGCATGCAAGACAAAGGAGAAGTTAAAAAGAAAGAAAGAGCAGGAAGGAAGGGCTAGAGGTAGAAATTCTAAGGGAAGAGGTAATTTTGGTGGTAGAAACCAATCACAAAGGCAACAAGGGGAGTCAAGTGTGAAAGAGGAAAAACGTCAAGAATCAAGAGGATGATTCAAGAGTAGGAGGTCTAATGGAAGGGCTAGGTCTAATGGAAGAGGTTCCAATTCATTATCTGGAAGGTGCTACACTTGTAACCAATTTGGTCACCCATCCTTCAAGTTTCCTAAGAAGCAAGCTTCAACCTCTCATAGTTGGGATAGGAGAAACCAATTGGTGCAAGAGGATGATGCACAAAGTGTAAATTCACCTTCTAGGCCTGTTGATCTTGAATTTGGAGAGAGCTTGATGACAAGAAGTACACTTCTTAATGTTCCAAGTGCCAAGGAGCCACCATAGAGGAAGTCCTTTTTTAGGACTTCATGTAAATCTCATGGGAAGGTATGCAAGGTAATTGTAGACTTATTCTCTATTGATAATTTAGTGTCCTTAGAAATGGTTGAGAAATTAAAATTGAAAAATATTCCTCACCCTACCCCATATAAGGTGTCCTGGTTGAATAAAGGCCAACAAGTGCTTGTCAATGAGCAATGTGGGGTGGAATTTCAAATTAGAGAGTATAAGGACATAATTTTGTGTGATGTCACCCCCATGGATGATTTCCATTTACTCTTAGGATTCCCTTGGCAGTATGATAGGAAAGCCCAACATGATGGGGAGAAAAACACCTACACAATAACAAAATATGGGCAGACTTTCACTATGAACCCCTTATCGGATGAGGGAGTAGACAAAAAACTTGGGTCTAGCATCATGGTGGTAGGTGAGAAAGATTTTTTGAATACCTTAAAGGAAAAGGGAGGTCTAGGGTTTTCTTTGTTTGTTAAGCCAAAATGCAAGTTTGTTTTGTCCTCAAACAAAGAGAAACCCATACCTAGTGAAGTCCAAACTTTATTGGAGAAGTATAAGGAGATTGTAGTGGATGAATTGCCTAGTTCCCTGCCTCTAATCAGAGATATCAGTCACCATATTGACCTAATACCAGGTGCTACATTGCCTAATAAGGCTGCCTACAAGATGACACTAGCCCAAAATGTAGAGATAGCAAAACAAGTGCAAGAGTTATTGGATAAGGGCCTAGTGAGGAAGAGTTTAAGCCCTTTTGTAGTTCCAACCATGTTAGCTCCAAGGAAGGATGGTAAATGCAAGTTATGTACTGACTCATGAGCCATAAATAGGATAACCATAAGATATAGGTTTCCTATGCCAAGGATGGAGGATCTTATAGATTGTCTAGCAAGAGCTCACTACTTTTCAAAGATTGATTTGAAAAGTGGGTATCACCAAATTAGGATTTATGAAGGGGATGAATGGAAGAAAACTTTCAAGAAAAATGAAGGTCTTTATGAGTGGATGGTGATTCCGTTTGGCTTGTCTAATTCCCTCGGTACCTTGATGAGGCTAATGAATGAGTTATTGAAACCTTTTATTGCAAAATTTGTTGTGGTTTATTTGGATGGCATTCTTGTCTTTTGCAGGACCAAGGAAAAGCATTTGAAGCATCTTGGGAAGGTCTTGAGAAGGTTGCATGAAGAAAATTTGCTAATCAACTTACAAAAATGTGATTTTATGAAAGAAGAATTGGTCTACCTTGTATTTTTCATCTCACAAGGTAGTTTGAAAATGGATCCATCAAAGGTTTAGGCTATTCTTAATTGGCCAACACCTAGATTAGTGGGTGATGTGAGGAGCTTTCATGGTCTTGCAATCTTCTACAGGAAGTTCATCAAGATTTTTAGCCACATTTGTGCCATCATCATTGATACAATCAAAGGAGAAAAGAAGGGTAAGTTTCAATGGACCAATGAAGAAAATGAAAGGTTTGAATACTTGAAAAGAAAGGTATGACAACATCCTATCCTTGCTCTTCATGATTGTAATAATTTTTTTACTATTGAGTCTGATACAAGTGGTCAAGCAATAGGTGTTGTTTTGAGTCAAGAGGGAAGACTGGTTGCATTTTTTAGTGAAAAAGTAAATGAAGCCAAAAGAAAGAACTCTTCATATGATCTTGAATTGTATGCTATGGTCCAAACCTTAAAGAAATGGAGACACTACTTGTTAGCAAGGGAGTTTATAGTATTCAATGGCAACCATGCACTTAGTTTCTTGAATGGACATGAAAAATTGAATCAAAGACACATGAAGTGGGTTGAATACCTACAAGCATGCATGTAAATTCTCCATAAAACATAAGAACGAGAAAGCTAATAAGGTTTCATATGCCCTTAGTAGGAGGATCATGATGGTTCAAGAGGTTCAATTACAAAGTGTGGGCATAAATGCTCTCAAAGGTATGTATAAGGAGGATGAAGACTTCAAGGCTGGTTTTGAAGTTTGTTCTCAGTTTTCTGATGCTTTTCATAGTGATTGTGTTGATTATGTTTTGCAAGATGGTCTATTGTTTAAAGGGGCTCAATTATGCATTCCCAAGTTCTCTATGAGGGAAAATATAATAAAAGAAAAGCATAGTGGGAATCTTGGAGGGAACTTTGGACTTGAAAAAACTTTGGATCATGTTAGGAGATTCTACTTTTGGCCTAAAATGCAGATGGATGTGAGAAGGTTTGTGAAAACTTGCACCATATGTTAAACAACAAAAGGGACCACTTAAAATGTTGGTCTTTATCAACCTCTACCGATCCCAAATAGACCTTAGGAGAGTATAATTATGGATTTTGTCTTAGGAATGCCTAAGACACAAAGGGGAGTTGATAGTGTCTTTGTAGTAGTTGATAGATTCAACAAGATGGCCCATTTGATTCCTTGTAGATGCACTAGTGATGCTTCTACCATTGGAGGTTTTTTTTTAGGGAGATTGTGAGAATGCATGGCATTCCTATGAGCATTGTATCTAATAGGGACTCCAAGTTCATAGGTCATTTTTGGAGGACTTTATGGAGAAATTTGGGAACTAATTTGTAGTATATTTTTTCCTACCATCCTCAAACGAATGGACAAACTAAGGTGGTTAATAGATCACTTGGTAATATTTTAAGGTGTTTGACAAAGGAAAATGGTTTTTAATTAGATTTGGTGTTGCCTCAAGCAGAGTATGCTTATAATGACTCCATCAATAGAAGCATAGGTAAAAATCCCTTTGAAGTTGTGTATGGGATGAACCCAAGGGGAATCTTTGAGTTAAGAGATCTGAAAGGGATGGAGAAGAGGAGTGTAGAAGGAGAGGATTTTTCCATAGACATGAAATCTATTCATGATCAAGTGAAGGAAAATATCAAGAAGAGTGTGGATCAATACAAAGAGAGGGAAGATTTGAAAATAAGGGATGTTCAATACAAGGTGGGAGATCTGGTTTTTTCCTACTTGAAGAAGGAGAGGTTGCCTAAAGGAAAATACACAAAGTTACACATGAATAAAATAGGGCCGATTATTCACAAATTTGGGAAAAATGCCTATGAGATAGCACTCCCTCCTAGAGTGGCTATCTCCCCCATATTTAATGTTGTTGATTTGTACCCCTTTAAGGGATCTTTGGATATAGGTGAAATTCTAGAAGTTGATGAAGATTGGATATAAGACCTTCCACCATCTAAACCCTTGAAACTTGAAGCCATTCTAGACACCAAAGAGGTAAAAAGGACAAGGAAAAAGATATATAATGAATATTTAGTTAAATGGAGGGGTCTTCCACCTGAAGATGCAACTTGGATGAGTGAAGAAGACATCAAACAACATGGTACTACTCTGCAGCAATTGATCTCATATGGTACTTGAGATCTCTCCCACCCTGGGTGCATGGTGTAGGGGCACCTTGGGGTCTCCATGCCTCTTTGAGTTTTTGTTTGGATTTTTTTTGTTTTCAAAACTTTATTATGATGTAATAAGGTAATAAGGACCATCTTCAATGATTTTTAGTAGGATTTTATGCTTGGTGTTGAGTTTTGATGTAATAACTAGGTCTCCACCTCACCATGCAAACTTGGTGCATCTAGGCCAAATAAGGAATCAAGGTGCCATGATGCAATTAGGTATTATACAGGAGTCACCTTGGTGTTTTGATGTGATTTTTTATGTCTTTGACATCTCTTCAATGCTCAATGTAATCATGTTTAGAGGAGTAGTGTAAATTTCCTTAACTAGGCAATTAGGAGTCTAGTGTAGGTTTGTTTGTTTTCCAATGTCCAACTAATTCAAAAATTAGTTGTAGGACATTGGTTAGAGTTTTTAAAGGTTTCAATAGGCCTCTCTTGGTTGAAGAAAGTTTATGGTGAAGTTTTGAAGAAGTTGGATTAAGAAATAACTTTGTTTTCTCCATTTTTTGTATGTAATTTGCTGCTAACTCTCATGGTATGGATATATATGCTCTGTACAAATAGAGGACCATCATGTTTCAATAGGGTATTGAAATATTTCTCATTTGGTGGTGATTTGATCCATTTTCATCAAGAAATAAGGGAGATATCTTCATTTTTCTTAAAGTGGCTTAAAAACCCTCAAAATCAGGGTTTGGTCCCAAATTGTCTCTTATCTTGCCATCTCCACATGTTCATGGTCTGATTCTTGGTAGGTAAGTGAGAAATAACATTTAGTTTATGTTTTTAAAGGTTTTGGAGGATGTTTGAAGTTTTGGAGTGTCTTTTGGAAAACCCAAGGCTTGGCATCTTCATGTGACAAGCCTAGTTTGGTGTTGATTTTTGAGTTTTGTTGGTTTGTGGAAAAAGACCTAAAGAAGTGTGACCATGGAGGTTTGAAATGTATGAAATAATGTTCTAAGAACCAGTTTTATAGCTTAGGGGAACTGGGGTGTGCTTTCAAAACTTGGTTCTTGTTGGGAACAAACAATTTAGGCCTCCTTGTGGTGTGAGGAATGTGTTCTTTTATGTCAATCTGATCAAGTGTCATACCCTAGAGTTTTGGCATTTGAAAGTGATCCAATTAAGGAGTACAAAGATAGTTCTAGTTTTATAGTTCTTTTTTTAAAGTTTTTTTTGTGTTGACTATCCTAGTTGACAGGTTGCAAGGAAGATAGGCCTAAACGAGAGTTAAAGGGTATTTTGGTGTTCCCAAGGCATTGAGTCTTATTGTTGGGTGTTGATGAACTATGGTGAGTTTTTGATGGTGTTTTCAAGGTTATAGATGTGTCTGGTTTGTAGGAGAGTGTTTCTAAGGGAGTTCATTGATACTATCCTACTTTGGAAGGCTTAAGGGTGTCTCTAGGTCAATTTTTGTAGCATTGGGAAAATGAGGTGTACTTACTACAAACTTGAGTTGTTTATCATGGTTTGGCATGGAAAGGGTGTTTCAAATGTCACCAAGTCAATTTGTGCAGTCTTCCTTTGAAAATACCTATGGTTGGTAGAGTTATCTCCTTGTTTGAGAAGTGGATTTGAATTGTCCACTTAAAGAGTATTTGAGAGAGTTGTGGTTTGTAGGTTGTTGGTCTTCTAGAAGAAGGCTTCCCCTTATCACTCTACATCAGATACACAATAATAGAAAAAAAAAATTGGCTCTGGTATTTGCTACAAGTAAATTGAGACATTACTTACTGAATGCTTGAATACATGTGATATAAAAATTTGATCCTTTAAAACATCTTTTCTATATAAAAAATTTATTAGGATGCTTAGCTAAATGTGCTATGTTGTTAACGAAGTTTGACCATAATTTTTTCTCAAAAAAAGAAATTAAAGGACAATCCTTAACTGACCACTTAGCGGATGCTCCCTCAGCCTTGGCATTACCTATTATAGAAACGTTCCATGATGAGAATGTGTCGATTGTTTAGAAAGATGAATAAACATGTGAATTATACTATAACAGATCTAAGTATAGAATAGGCTCTAGAACTAGGATTAAAATAGTCCTTCGTACAAGAAAGCCTATTCACTTATCGCTTAAACATCCTATGTGCCAACAACACGGTGGAATATGAAGGACTAATTGTTAGTTTGCATGCTATTTTAGCTTTAGGAGTTCAAAATATTAAAATATTCGGTGATTCAAAATTAGTCATTAAGAAAATAAATGGGACATATAAAATAAAGCATGACAAATTATCGAAAAACAAGGATCTCACAATAAATTTGTTAGATAAGTTTGAATCATTTACAATTGATAACATCCCATGAAAGGATATTGGCATGTGGATGCAATGGAAAGTACAGCCTCTCTTATATCCCTTCAAGATCCTTCAAAGGATTTCACATTTATTGTCCATACAATTATGAAACCATCAATTGAATCGAAAGCCAAAAAAGTTATATCAACAACTATGGAAAGCTCTAGTGAATGGTATACACCAATATTTAATTATTTAAAAGAAGGCACCTTTCCTGAGCCGACAACTAAGAATACACAAGATCATATTTGAAAACTCGCATCCAAGTATATAATCCTTTCCAATGTGTTATATCGAAGATCCTTTAACAACCTTTTACTTAGATGCCTTAAAGAATGAAAAATCCCCATAGCACTTGAAGAAGCTCATGTGGGTGCTTGCAGAGGTCATTTTGGAGGAAGATCATTAGTTCAAAAACTCATTCACATGGGATACTACTAGAGAAATATGGAAAAGGATTGCTTCAAGTATGTTAATATATTTCACAAATGTCAGGAACATAGCAATTTGACTCACACTCTTGCTTCTAAGCTTTGGGCCTAAATTCTTATTTGGTCATTCTCAATGTGGGGATTAGATCTGATTGGAAAAATATCACCACCTTCCTCCACTAGAAATACTTTTATAATCACCATGAAAGACTATTTCACAAAATGGGTAGAAGCTATTCCTCTTCGATCAACAATTGTTGATGTGATATGTCGTTTCATATTGGAAAACATTATTGCTCGCTTTGGACTTCGTTCAACACTAGTTTTAGACAATGGGACACCATTTAAGAATAATGATGTGAAGAAGTTCCTAGAAAAATTTAACATCCAACATCAGTTTTCAAAACCTTACTACCCACAATCTAATGGTCAAGCTAAATCAACTAATAAGACCCTAGAGAAAATCCTAAGGAAGACAGTAAACAAACACAATAAGGATTGGCACATATATTTGATGTATGTATTGTGGGATTACCATACTAGTATCAAAAAATCCACCAAGACAACTCCTTATAACCTTTTCTATGGTGTCGAGGAAATTATGCCCTTGGAGTTAGAAACCCCTACGTTAAGGATTTCTCTTCAAGGACTTATTGATGACAACACTTATAAAGAACAACAATCGCATCAGCTTGAGATGCTTGATGAACAATGCATTAACGCTCTTGAACATCTCCAAGCTCATTCTAGAATGTTGTAACATAGTTACAGTGACCATGTTTCATCCATTGCATATTCAACAAAGCTGATCTGGTGTTAGTTGAAAATCAACATAATGTTAATGCTAACCCGATTGAAAAAGGAAAATTATGTCCTAATTGGTTAGGAACTTATACAATTAATGAAATTTATGGGTTTGGAGCATATACATTAACAAAAATGAATGGTGCACCATTTAAGTAGCCTATAAATGTCATGCATCTGCATCGGTATTATCTCTAATCTTAAAAAATAGTAAGCATGATAAAGCAGTGGTGCTAGAGTTAGTAGATAACGTTTTATGTGCTCTCACATTGCTTTGTTCTTGAAAAAAAAATATTTTTGTTTCTTGAATGCTAAAGTAAATATTTATATTAACTTTTAGAAAGTTACTTTACATTTCATACTAAGATAATCATGTATGTTGTTTTAGATTAGATCCTTATATGCACTTAATGTTCTTTCATTAGATCATAAGTGCATTTAATTTAACATAGCATACTTAGTCATAGTGTTGCATCTAAGAAAAAATAGAGTAAGATTTAATTAGATCACATAAAACATGTTAAACCATGGAGACATTTATTAAATATTCTTACAAAGATTATTTGATCAATCACATTTCCATCTAATATTTAACACATAAACAAAAGTAACAAATCATCAAATGATTATATATGTATATATCAAAGTTTTGTGCCAATGGGTTATGTGACTACCAAATCCCTCAGGATCTAATGCTCGTATCTATCTTGAGGTGGTCCATCAGGAGATAGTGGTATACGATCATGATCATGATCCATTGAGTACATTTATTGAAAAATCTAAACCCTACACTTGTCCAAGGGCCTCCCAATGATCCTCTACTAGACTATCTCTCTCCATGTATACTTTGGCTACCTCTAGCTAAAGTCTCTCAGCCTCTATTGGGGTTGAAGATTATTGAGCATCCTAGGTAGCCTTGAATCGATGGGTGCACCTCCTAAAACTCTCATATGCTTCCTGTAGTCTAACATATGGCTCGAACAAATCTAGATCTCACTCCTTGAAGGGTGGGAGCATATACTCTATATCAACAACCTCCTCATAAACTAGTGGGGGAACTATCTCAATAGCCACATGGTGATACAGATCATGAAGGTCTCTCATATCTCCTACAAGATAAAAATCATGAATATAATTAGTACACATCATGATAGATATATATAGACATAAAATTAAAGCATGCATATAAGCATAAAGCATAACAATAAATAAAGTATAATCACCTAGCTGTCTAGCTTCCTATGTGAAGATAGCCTTGTCATTTGTAGAAGGAATGGAGAATGTGTTAGCCTCTCCATGACTGTAGGTGTTGGTGCCTATTGCAATTGTTGATCGTGATCTATTCCAATGGGTAGGAGACGACTCTGCCCACTCATGGCCCACTAGATCCTCATCAACTGTATCATCACCATTACTCATTATCTCCTTCTCCTCCTCACCCTCCTAATCCTCATCATCATCCCCCTCCTCTTGGACATCATAATCAATATCTATAGCCTCGTCATACTCCTCATCTATCACATCTATGAATATGTCTGCAGCCCTGAAGCGTGCCTCCTTAGCTTTGTCCTCCTCCTTGTCTCCATGATCTAGGAGTGGCTTTACATCATCTATCGGCTCATCCATCGAGAATACAAGAGCTGGTCATACTGCTGCCCACCACTCCTAATAAGCATCTATGGTACCGATGTCATCAATGTCGAAGAACAGAGGCATATCATGATGATCATCATCAAAGTCACTGTAGATGACATTGTTGGTAGCAAACTATCTAGTATGGTCGGGCCTCTAGGCACTCCATACTGATCTCCTAAGAAAGGGTTGTGCCATGGGTGGTATTTAGAGTTTTCCAAATTGTCGCATGACACGATCAAAGTAGAAAGGTCATACTATGTAATCATGTATGCCTATCAAAATTTATCCATCTATAACCTCCTCATCTGATGAGTCTCATTCTACCATTTGGTATAAGCTGGTAAGGTCTCCATATGATCTCCTCCTCATCCAATCGGTTGAATCAAACTCTCCAAAAATGTAAATCCTCATACTACCATATTCATTGTAGTGGATAGTTGAATACGAAAGGATACCCTAGGGCTGATGCACATTGAAATCTTATTAGCTTGGTGCATGTGATATGCTCTAGGAATCACACCTACAACAACATATAATGTACCATACTATCGATCTCACAAAATGAAAATTTCCCAAGATCATAATATAAGTGTGCATGGATGTTATTCCCTTAGGCATACGTGATCCTATGCTCTGTCATCCCCCATATCATATGTATTATTCCACCCTATAAATTTTCTCCCCAACCATCAGGGACAACTACTAGTGCTACAATTAACATCATAATCCATGCAACAAATGGGGACCACAAATATAGCAACATCACTAGATTGATCTGTGGCTGCATGATACTATCATGAACTGGACCTCCAAGGAAATATTGCATATCGTATTTCATCTCCTGAAATTATCGATCCATTAGCAAACATATCCTCTTTCCCTGAATCGAAACTCATAGTATGTGATGGTCATCTCACCTATGGGAAGATGAAATGTGCATGTGTCTGCATCCCACCACTCTGCTAGTTCCATCAACATAGCATCATGACCTACCTCATGGGTGCATGAGGTACATCCAATAAAATCATGTCTTCTATAATATATATATATCCTCTGCTGAAAGCATCAGAGCTAAGTCTTAGAGGCGACTGATCTATTAGCCGCCAAGATGTTGTCATGAATGAAGAGTCTAACAAAAAAGAAAAAATATGTCCTATAAGCATTCTAAAATCTTAAAATCTATACATAACAATCAAAAAAGTGTACTAAATTTGTTCTAGTGTACTTTTCTAAGGGTCCTAGAAACTTTAGACCCCTTTTGGGACACTTCGTGACAAAAGGGGACACTTTTCAACAAAAAGGGACACTTTGCAACAAAAAAGGACATTTTGCAAAAAAAGGGGACACTTTACAAAAAAAGGGATGCTTTTAAAAAATTTCTTCAAAGGTCCTAAATTAACCTAGAAATGTGTACAAAACATAAAATAAATGCACAAGGACAAAGCTAAGGTAGAAAAATCAACTCACCTGATAATTATGCTCGCTGCGGACTACCTGATCTCATAGGACGTCCATTCTTGGAGGCTCATTATCTCATTGGCTTGACATCTTTAATTAATATTCACCAAAATAAAGCTACAAGAAGGTAAAAGACAAAATAGTTAGAAATTATTTCACTTTTTACTCTTATATATGTTAAAAATTAGGGTTTTTACTATATTAGGGTTAAAAAGTGTCTTTCACTCAAGCCAACATAATGGGTGCTAGAGAGATTCATTTTTTATGTCGTCTATTGCATTGGAATCATGATTCCACTCTTGTCCACATAAAATTTCTATCATCATGCGGTATGGTACTTGGAAATACTATATGATACAACTTAAGTTATTCAATGTGGCTAGACTGCTACCTTGATTCCACCTTTGTAAAGCAAGCGAAAATAAGGGGGACATACATCTACCCTCAAATTTTATTTCTAGAAGAAGTTAGAGAGGAGGATTTGTGCACAACTAATGAATTTTTCTTGCAAGATGTGGTTCCTAACATTGTGGTTTTGTAGATAGCTACAGTGGGGGCTTCATTCTCCCATGTTGTGAATGAACTTGTATGTATATTATTTTATGAAACAAAGATTTTTTTTGAGTGTGTTAGCTTGCATATGCACGTAGAGTCATATGGGTGCTAAAGTTGGGGCTAAATGTAGTGTATAAAATTTACGCTCTTGAAAGTGATGCAATTTCACACTTAATTTGGCCTGATTTTGGCACCCTTGCATTAAATACCCTTTAAAATCATCATTAATAAGCCCCTAAGACCCATTATTTTGGATCTTGAGGCTTATTTTAGCTAAAAAACCTGACAAAATCATCAAAAACATAGAAAATTCCAAAAACCCACCCCAAAAATCTAGGGTGGGACTCATTTGCCACCTTGGGCAAATGAGTCCCCCTAGGTGGGACCCATGTGCCAGAGGTAGCATATGAGTCCTATTTGGGGATTTTTTACGGTTTGAGTGGGAATATCACCTTTTTAATTTAATTTTTTGGTTGATGTCAGCTTTTGAGATCTGAATAATAGTAAATTAGGTATCAATGCTTATATAAAAAATCTTCTAAGTCATTTTTTTCATCTAAGCAAGCATTTACAAGATTAATTTCAAGATCCAACCATTCAAGAATCTTCAAGAATTCTTTCACAACAGCATTCAAGTTCAAAAGCAAGCAAATTTGAAGTCTTGGAGAAGCATTAAAGTTTTTTTGCAGGTTTGAAGCTCACTTTAATCCAAGATCTAGCATTTTCAAGGGTTGATCATGGTTGTCTATGGTGAATCATGATGGATTCGATAGGTTGTGGAGCTGCAACTAGCAATCAAGCCAAGCCTAATGACTTGTTTCCTAAGTGATTCCATTCTCCATTATCACTCTACATTCAGCCTAAGGAAGGTACAAGCATTATTATGGATCATTGGGGTGATTAGAGATTTCTCCAAGTGTGTCATTCATCTTCACATTTCATTCATGCACCTCATTCTTACACATTAGAATAGGGTTTCATTTTATTTCATATTTGCTAATCTTAGACACACTTAAGATTAGGATTTACACTCCTTTTTACATGCATATTTCATTGTTTCTATCAAGGTTTAATTATGAAACTAGGGGTTGGACTGAGGCAAACCCCCCATAAGCAAATCAAGTCTATATTCTATTTTGTAGATATTTTCACACATTTGGATCTGAAAATAAATTTGGGAGAAAAGAGTAGGTGTTGAAGTGTAGATATGAACTTTGAATTCCCAAAAAAGTAGAATGGGACTAATTCACCAGAAGTGGTGAATGAGTCCCACTACAAGTGTTTTTCAAGATTTTTGCAGATTCAAATACCCTTTTTCCATAAACATGTTCCTGTGCAAAAACCCAAATATGGGACTAATTCTCCTAGACTAGCGTATGAGTCCCAGTAGGCCAAAATTTCAAGATTTTTAATGTTTCACAGCTTATTCCTGCCTTCTTCAGGTTTTCAGGTGCATACTTTTGAGATCTCACCTTTATGTTCTTTTTTATGCATTTTTAGGTCATTTAGCTAAAGATTCCATGGAATTAGGGTTAAGAATTACACATTGCATTAGATTTTTCTTTCCAAGCCCTATATTGGTGGTGAACCCCTCATTGGTTTATAATCATCCCCTAGGACACCCCTATTGTAAGATCTCTTTCTATTTTGCATTGAGATCTCTAGGGTTTTGCACTGTAGAAAAATGGCCACTTCTCATTTTCATGGTCTTTTTAGGCCTATCCTCTTTCTATTAGATCTATTTTGCTTTGATTTATTGATGTAATGTGGCTTTAACATTCACATTAGGTCTTTAAAAATGCAAATAATGATTTATTTTGAAGGTGTTGTGAACTATTGTAACACATTTCTATGCTTTTCTAGACTCTATTCATTACAATTCACCTAAAATAACATTTTTATTCATCACCAAGTCCTATGTTGAAGTGTTGTAAAGAGTTGTAACAAGATTTCACACTTTTCTAGGCATGATTTCACTATTTACACCTTTATTATACTTTATTTGACCTTGTTATGCCCTTATAAGGCTTAATTAAGTGCATTTTGGAATGTAAACCCAACAAACAACAATAAATGTGACTTAATTCCCAATACCCACATTTAGGTCATAGGTGCAACCCATTCACCATGGGTGGTGAATGAGTCCCCCTTGGCTCCAAATTCAAAGTATTTCAAATTTTCTTTTGGGTGTTTATTCAAAATCACTTGATGTCAGCCTATGATGAGGTATCAATGGGTTACTATGGCACAAGATTGTATAAATAAGTGATTTTCACCTCATTTTACATATCTCCTAATTCATTCAATTAATCTTCTACAATCATACATCATATCCAAGCATCCAAGCACATTACAACATCAAATCAAGCATTCATCAAGCATTTTGAGGCATCCATTGATATAACTTTAGATTTTCATCCACAAGGGTTTGGTAAGTTGATAGCATTTACATGTTATTTGTTTATCATTCTCTTGCATTTCATTATTTCATTAAGGGTTTGATTACCAAAGTGGGGTTTGACCAAGGAAAACCCCTATTTGCTAACCCTCAACCATTTTCCCCTCTTTCATGTGTATTTATAGACCTATGTGTGTAGATTTAATAGGCATTTAGGTGATTGAAGATTGGTCAACAAGTCAACTAGGTGCTTCGAGTCAAATCAACCATATTTCAAGCTTGGAGAAGATATTTTGTTTCTTTCCTACATGACTTTGGCAACCTAAGAAGTAGACATCCTCAGATCTAGTGTTGCAGAGTTATCTCCTGATTTCTCAAATATTTTGGAGAGGGCTGATTCACTACTAGTGGTGAATGAGTCCCACCTTAAGTCTACAAATCTAGGTTTTGTCAAATTCTTGATCTCAATAGTCAAAGACCAGTTCCCGACAGTTTTTATCAAAAGCAGGACCGATTCACCATTAGTGACGAATGAGTCCCACTATTTATTTTCAATAATTTCATATAGCATTCAAACTATTCCAAATTCCTCAAATATTTCCCATGTGCACTCTGATTCAACGTTTCTATTTTTGTTTTGCATTTTATTCATTCTTAGTTCATTGTTTGCATATCAAATTATTTTTCTCAAAAATTGCATTAATCTTAGGTTTGGTATTCATAATTTCTCAATTTCATAGTTTAGTTGCACTCATATCATTCCATTTAGTCCTAATTACATCACACATTTCCTAATTTGAGTGAACTAGCTAGATTCTTTGGCCCTTTCTTTCTCCATTTAGGGGAAAAACCCTAGAAGTGCTAGAAAGTTCTAGAGTGCCAAAAATCTATGGTTCATTTTGGTGAACCTACATTTTGAACCTATTAGCTTTTTGATTTCAACTGCATCTTGCATCTTAGAATTCATTTGCATCAAAATTCAATCAGGGTATTGTCTTGTTTTTGCATTCTAGGATTTCTTAACTTGCATTAGTGAAAGACTCATTCAGTTTTTATTTTTGCATTGCATATCATTGAAAAAAACTAAAAATTGCATCTGCATCCTTCATTGTCATCTAAAAATCATTTAAATCATTTTAAATTTTTTGAAAAACACAAAAAAATCTCATACTAAGACTCATTCGTCACCCTGGGCGAATCAGTCCACCTACACATTTCAGATTGCTTTTTTAGACAATTTCTGGCATTTTCCTGCATCTCTTTTCTTTGTTGTTATTTCTTTGTTTTAGTTAGCAGAATTCTTGTTATTTTCATTTTGCACTCCTAGATTACATTGCATTTACATTCACCCCATCATTTTTGGTACTTTCATGAGTGTTTGGTTCCCCCATTGATAATACTTTAGTGAGATGAAATTCTAGACTCATGGCTTCCCACGATAGCACTTTCATTGTGGACCTTGGGATCTCAAGAGCTCCTACTCCTAGTATGGACAATGGTGCATTAGGCATTGATCATACCACTTATATGCCTTCACCTTTCCATCCAATGAATTTTTACACATGAAACAACTCTCTTCCTCAAGACAAGGTCATTAGTATTCATGAAGAATTTGCACATTTACAACAAGACTTGTCTCTTGAAACCATTTCCACCACTACCATACCTGCAATAGAAAACCTTCATCGTTTGATTAAAAGTGATGATGGCTTACCAGTCATGAAAATAATTGTTGAAATATACAATAAACATGCTCCTAATACTTCCCAATTAGAAAATATAGTTGCAACCCAAGGAGGATCTCACATTCCTCCCCCTTCAACCATAGCATCCATATCAACTTATACCACTCCTTAGGTTACAACAACTATGCAACAGGTTAGCCATGTGGCTCCTTTCTTGCAATTCCAACCAACATTCCAAGTTCATTTGTGGCATCGTATGTCCCCTCTTCCACCTTCACCCCTCTAAGTGTCCCTTTAACCTCTCCCAACATTACATACACCCCATCTCCATTTTCCCTTCTACCTCATACTCCTTACACCGATCCCATCATTACACAACTCTTTAACACCATTTCATCCATGCAACAATAACTCTCCACCATTACCCAAATCCAAAATGCTAGACACCACCATACCATGTCTGTGGTAGCCAATTATCCTTAGAGATTTTATGCACCCAAATTCCATAAGGAATTGAAATGACTTAGTTTGAGAAATATGGGGGTAAAGGAGACCCTACCAACCATGTCAATGCATATACAACCTTGTGTAGTGACTTTTTCCTCGATGATAAGCTATTAGCCAAGCTTTTTCCTAGGACCTTGAAAGACACTACATTAGACTAGCTTTCAAACCTACCTAATCATTCCATCTAATTTTTTAATGAAATTGTAGAAGCATTCATAGTTCACTTCCAAGTCCACATGAATCGTAAGAAAACAATGGAAAATTTAAGGTGATGTAAAAAAAATACTAATGAAAACGTTACTAACTTCATTTCTCGTTACCAATCATTGTATGCTCAAATTGATGTCAAGATTCCTGATTCACATCTACAAAACATTTTTATAGAGAACTTGCATACTCACCTTTGATGTTGGCCTATGATGAGGTATCAACGGGTTAATAGGGTACAAGATTGTATAAATAAGTGATTTTCACCTCATTTTACATCTCCTAATTCATTCAAGAAATCTCCTACAATCATGCATCACATCCAAGCATTCAAGCATATTTCAACATCAAATCAAGCATTCATCAGGCATTTTGAGGCATCCATTGACACAACTTCAAATTTTCATTAACAAGGGTTTGGTAAGTTGATAGCATTTTCATTTTATTTGTTTATCATTCTCTTGCATTTCATTATTTCATTAAGGGTTTGATTACCAAAGTGGGGTTTGACCAAGGAAAACCCCTAATACATTGGCATCATTTCACTTACATTCTTAAGTTCTTAGTGCAGCCTTGTCATTTCATACAATGCGTTTGTCACTTTGTGGATGACATTGGGTATGATGTCCTTCATAAGTGTGATCTATCTTAGCATATTACATTCCTCTTGGTGGCCTAATGCGCCACACTACATCCCCTAAGTTGTGAATCTTCTATTCTTTGATTGTTCCTCTCTTGCAGACATTAGACACAATGTTCCCTAAGTGATAGACCTTGCATGAACTTAATAAGACTCCTTTGAACACCTTTCACATTTTACATTTTCCTTTACATTTTACATGTTACATGTTACATTATTTTTTCATTTCACATTCTTTTCCCCCTTTCATAACCCAACTTGCATGTCTATGGTGCCTTTCTTTTTTTTCATGAGTTCTAAGCATACAAAGCTTTGCTTGTCTCATGAAGCTTGAACCATCATTTTCCTTTGTGGTGCCTTGTTAAAGTTATCAGGAGGTATAACTTTGGTATTGTTTAGCGGGAAGCCCATTCAACAGCATGGCTTTCCCTATAGCCACATATGTGTTTTTGGGTGCATGCCAACTAGCGTATGTGCTTCTCCTTTTTGGGTTTTCTCACCCAACAGACCACCATGAGTTCTATCACCCCAAAGTGAGTATGCATTTCATTTTTTCAAACAATCATCCTAGATCTTATCCACAACTAGTTGGATGAATGATCAAAGCTTCCATTTCTTTCTCATCATCATTGTGCTCCTTTGTTCTTAAGTTCAGTATGCAATAGGATCTTCATCTTGGGGAATTGATCATCCCTCTTGATCATTGTCATTCCATCTTGCTAACGTAAGTACATTGAAACCTCTTTCTTGATATTCATGGCTACTTTAGTGTGAGTTTGAAGCAAGTTGAACCTCTCACTAAAGTGGGGTTTTAATACACCATAGAAAAATGGCCACTTGTTATTTTCATGGTCTTTTTAGGCCTATCCTCTTTATGTTAGATGTATCTTGATGTAATGTGGCTAGAAAATTCACATTAGGTCTTTAAAATGAAAATAATGACATCTTTTAAAGGTGTTGTGAAGTGTTCTAACACATTTCTACACTTTTCTAGAGTCTATTCATTACAATTCACCTAAAAATCACCTTTTTATTCATCACCAAGTAATATTTTGAAGTGTTGTAAAGTCTTGTAACAAGATTTCACACTTTTCTAGGCATGATTTTATTATTTACACCTTTCTTATTCTTTATTTTACCCCTTTATGCCCTTTTAAGGCTAAATTATGTGTATTTTTTTAATGTAAACCCAAGAAACAAAATTAAATGTAACATAATTCCTGACACCCACATTTAGGTCCTAGGTGGGACCCGTTCTCCATGGGTGGCAAATGAGTCCCCCTTCGCTCCAAATTCAAAATATTTCAAATTTTATTTCAGGTTTTTATTCAAAATCACTTAATGTTGGCGAGTGATGAGGTATCAATGGGTTACTAAGGCACAAGATTGTATAAATAAGTGATTTTCACCTCATTTTACATCTCTCCTAATTCATTCAAGCAATCTTCTACAATCATGCATCATATCCAAGCATCCAAGCACATTACAACATCAAATCAAGCATTCATCAAGAATTTTGAGGCATCCATTGGAAAAACTTCAGATTTTCATCCACAAGGGTTTGGTAAGTTGATAGCATTTACATGTTATTTTTTAATCATTCTCTTGCATTTCATTATTTCATTAAGGGTTTGATTACCAAAGTGGGGTTTGACCAAGGAAAACCCATATTTGTTAACCCTCAACCATTTCTTCCCTATTGCATGTGTATTTGTAGACATATGTATGTAGATTTAACAAGAATTTAGGTGATTGAAGATTGTTCAACAAGTCAACTAGGTGCTTCAGGTCAAATCAACCATATTTCAAGCTTGCAGAAGATATTTTGTCTATTTCCTGTAGAATTGACTTTGGCAACCCGACAAGTAGACATCCTCACATCTGGTGTTGTAGAGTTGTCTCCTGATTTCTAAAAATTTAGGACTAATTCACCACCAGTGGTGAATGAGTCCCACCTTAAGGCTAGAAATCTAGGGTTTTTCAGATTCTAGATCCCGACACTCATAAACCAATTCTCGACAGTTTTCATCAGAAGTAGGACTTATTTGCCATCAGTGGTGAATGAGTCCCACTATTGATTTTTAGTAATTTTAGGAAACATTTAGACCATTCTAGATTCCTCAAATCTTGTCTAGGTGCACTCTAATTCAACCTTTCTCTTTCTGTTTCGTAGTTTACTCATTCTTAGTTCATTGTTCGCATATCACTTTGTGTTTTCAAACATTGCATTAATTTTAGGTTTTGTATTCATAAATACTGTATTTCATAGTTTAGTTGCATTTATATTATTCCATTTATTCCTAATTACATCACACATGTCCAAATTTGAGTGAACTAGCTAGATTCTATGGCCCTTTCTTTCTCCTTTTAGGTGAAAAACCCTAGAAGTGCTAGAAAGTCCTAGAGTGCCAAAAATCCATGGTTCAAGTTTGTTCTTGAATGAGAGTGAAGATTGTTATTCTATATCCCAAGCATAGAAAGCAACAATTTTCTCACCTTTCACTAAATATACTACCAAATTGATTAAAATGATGATTAAAATAAATGATGAAATACACTACCAGTGGATGGAAATCGGTGAAAAAAGTTACCAGTTAACAACAATTAATGATTAAATTAATGACTAAACATATCAGTAAATAAGAAATTACTAAATAAGTTACAAGTTTACAACAATCAATGACTAAATATACTACCAAATCGATCAATTGAAACAACCAATAAATGACTAAAAATGGTTTAGTCATCAATTTGGGTACGTTATAAATGACTGGCAATAAACTTCTAAAGGTCACATGATCATGTTTGGTCATTTATATGTAGTTTTTAGTAGTTTTTTTAATTATATATTGTTGTTTTTGTACTAGTTCAACCACATTCTATATCATTGATGTATAATGACATAAAAATTACCCTTCCCCCTAAGCTGTAAATTGGAGTGAAACTTGGTTTGAAGGTAAAAAATTAAAGCCTTGTGCTTGTCCTTGAATTTCCCAAAGGATCAAGGAAAACTATTGAAACATTAATTAGTATCTATAGCTAAAGTTAATTTTTCCCTTAGCTCATCATAAGTGTTATAAATAGATCAATCTTCAAAAATAGATGAAGGAAGAGTAGTGGAAGGAGGAGAACCCATAGTATTATAAATAGGAGGAGACACTATGACTGGGTAAATTCAAGACTTAGCTTCTTAAAATTTAAATAAGCTAAAGTTCATCCCCTTGATATTCCTCATCTATTTTGAAGTCTCTAGTGGCCTGTTTAGTGAAGAAACAAATGTAGAAGCAATAGGACCAATGTTAGTGTTGCTATGATTCATATTGTTCTCATTTTTAAGGAGTATACTAAAGGAACTCATGACAATTGAATTGGCTAATGCATACTCAAGCAATGGTGGGTTTGTCGTGTGGGAATCGACTACATTCATATAAACATTAATATTAATATTAATTTTAAAATTAAGTATTAAAACTCTCTCAAACATGCCAAGTCACACCCTAAATCAAACATAAAATAAAATACACATTCAGTGTTATATGAAGCTCACTAGGCCACACCCCACCACATTCTAGATCATTGATGTATAATGGTATAAAAATTATCCTTCCCCAAGCTACAAATTGGAGAAACACTTTTTTGAAGATGAAAAAAGAAAAGGCTTACATTTATCCTTAAATTGTCTAGTGGATCAAGGAAAATATTGGAATCTTCAATTACTATCTAGGGGGTCCCATGGAATTATGTTCTTTCAATGTGATATGAAGCTCACTAGGATACACCCCACCACATTCTAGATCATTTATGTATAATGGAATAAGAATTCCCCTTCCCCCAAGCTACAAATTGGAGTACCACTTGGTTTGAACATCAAGAAAGAAAAGTCTTTTTTTTGTCCCTAAATTTCCCAGTGGATCAAGGAAAACCTTTAAAACATGAATTGGTATTTGCAACAAAAGTTAATTTTCCATTAGCTCATTAGAAGTGCGATCAATGGATAAATCTTTGTAAATAGATGAACAAGGAGGGGTGGAAAGAGGAGCAGTTGTAGTATTAGAAATAGGATAACACACAAATACTAGAGAAATTCAACACTCAACTTCTTCAAATTTGAAGAGGATAAAGTTCATTCCCTTAATCTTAATCATCTACTCTAAAGTATCTAATGGCCCCATTAATGAAGATACAATCATAGAAGTAGCATGAAAAGTGTTAGCATTTTTTGGATTCTTATGGTTCTCATTCGTTTGGAGTATGCTAGAGGACCTCTTAATGAGAGAACTAGTTAGTGCATACTTAGGCAATAGTGGATTCATCATGTGGGCATGGCTTGCATTAAATACACATTAATATTGATTTTAATTTTAAAATTAATTATTAAAACTCTCTAGAAAATTCCAAGTGACACCTTGAATCAAATATAAAATAAAATATATATTCAGTGTGATATGAAGCTCACTAGGACACACCCCACCATATTCTAGATAGTTGATGTCCAATGGTATAAGAATTCCCCTTCTCCAAAAGCTACAAATTGGAGTCACACTTGGTTTGAAGATAAAAAAGAATAGGCTTACATTTGACCCTAAGTTTCCCAATGGATCAAGTAAAACCTCTGAAACATCAATTAGTAGCATGGTGTTCCTTGGGATTATGTTCATTTAGTGTGATATGAATCTCACTAGGCTGCACCCCACAACATTCTAGATTATTGATGTACAATGGCATAAGAATTTCCCTTCCTCCCAAGCTACAAATTGGAGTGACCCTTGGTTTGAAGATAAAAAAGAAAAGGCTTCCATTTCTCCCTGAATTGTCTAATGGATCATGGAATTTTTTTGAAATGAAAATTAATATCTGTATCTAAAGTTAGTTTGGCCCTTAGCTCATTACAAGTGTGATCAATAGATCAGTCTTTGTAAACAAATGAAGGAGGAGCACCTAAAGTATTAGAAATAGGATGAGACAATAAGATTGGAGAAGTTCAACGCAGTCATCTTCTTCAACTTAAAAGAAGCTAAAGTTCATCCCCTTGATCTTCCTCATCTACTTTGAAGTATGTAGTGGTGTGTTTAGTGAAGATAAAGTGGTAGAAGTAATAGGACCAGTGTTAACATTATCGACATTAATACTGTTCTCATTTGTTTGGAGTATACCAAAGGCACTCTTGATGGAAAAGCTAGTTAGTGCATATTCAGGAAATGGTGGGTTCATCATGTCCATGTGGACAACATTAAAACAAACATTAATATTAATTTTAATTTTAAAATCAATTATTTAAACTCTCTCAAACATTCCAAGTGGCACCTTGCTACAGGAGCACCGACAAATTTTCATCTAAATTTGTTTACTAGTCTACTTTTTTTAAGATTTTTCTAGGGTTTTGTTGTCTTGAGGTGTGCCAATAAGGTCTAATGGATCATTTTAATGTAATTAGGAGTTCATTTTTGTAAAGGGGATGCAATGTTGCAAATGATGCTAAAAAATACAAAATATGTAAATAAGGGTTTTTGAAGGGTTTAAGGGTGTTAAGTCTTAGATTTTGATAAATAAGGTATTTTTTCATCATCTTATGTTTTTTTTATTCTAAGTAATGGTATTTAGGAGGTTTTAGGGATTAAAAGTGCAAAACTGACAAACTTGTCAAAATTATCAAATGTTGTATGCAAAAAATGCAATTTTCAAGCAACCCAATGGTCAGTTGTAATTTGCAAGTTAGTTGGTCAGTCTGGAGGGAAGTATTGTGGGTAAAATTTTAAATAAATGTCCTCCAATGATGTAAAATGTTGTTGAAAGAATTGTGAAGAAGATTCAATAAGGAAAACCCCTATTTTTGGTTGAATTATGTATTTTTACTTTCAAATATGATTTTGTAGACTTTTGTACATGACCATACAGTAGCATATTGTTTGAATAATTGTGGGAAAGGTTTAAGGCTTGTCTTAGCCTTGTTTTGAATCCATTTGGAGGGTGGTTCATTGATTTTTAGTTGATATTTTCCCAAACTTCTATTGATAGGCTTGTAGGTGTAGTTTCAAGGTTTTGAAGTTCCAAACATTGAGTAAAGCCCATTCCACATACTATATTCATTGTGTCTAAGTGGAATGGGAATAAAATCTTAAAAATCAGATGGTATTGGATAGGGTTTGATTTGTATGATGAGTTTTGGGGAAAAGGAATGACTGTCTCGAGGAAAATTAGAGAAATTGGGAATGAAAATGATGGAAAAGTGTGTGAGTTTGTTGAAATGTTGAGTGTAGAGACTTTGTGAGGGTATATTCAATTTTAGTGGGAATATTGAAGAGTATTGGAGACTGTGAGAAGTTTGTATGTGGTTGGGAACTATTAGTTTCATTAAACCCTACCCTTTAATGGTGGAAATGAGGGTTTTTTAGATTAGTGGTTGAATGAGGTTTTGTGAGTCTAAAAATTGTTGAATTGGGATATTTTTTACCTATTTCAAAGGTTTGAGAAGTTATCCAAGGTTGGTTGTGTGTTTTAGGAGCACTTCCTTTGGAAAAGAGACCTAATTGGTCTATTAGGTTAGTGTTGGTTCACGAAATTGAATGAGTTCAAAAATTTCAATGGAGATTGTCACCTATGTTCAAGAATGCATTGAAGGGTATCTAAATGTCTCAAAATTTTGGTTTTCTAGTGGTTCTCTAATAAGGAAAGTTGAGTCAATTGGGTCTGCAGGCCTAATTGTGAAAGGGTAGAGTTCAACTGAGAAAGATGGATTGCAAAAGGTTGTGAATTAGTTTGTTGTTTGGATTAACTTGAATTGTGTTAATATAGGTGGAAGACCATAAGGTCTGCATCAGTTGGTATCAGAGCACATGGAATAGGTATTTTGAAGATTGAAGGTTGTTGATTGAAGAGAGGAAAGTAGGAAGTTGAACAGTTAAAGTATCAAGATGCCTCCAAAAGGAGATAATGTGGTAAGGAAGATGCAAGAGATGGAAGAGAAGATTGAAAGGGAGATGAGCAAGTTGCAAGAATTCCAAAGATATTTTTAGCAAGGTTGGAGAATGTTGATACATGACAAAAGAGAGGAATGATTATGGGAGATGAAAGTGAATCTGAAGAGGAAGAAGATGAAGACTTTGAAGATGTAGATGAAGTGTTGCATGAGGAAGAGTAGAATATGGAAAGGCTCTTGAAGGTAGTGAAAGGTAACAAGCATAAGGTAAAATTTTAATTACCAATGTATGATCGTACTTTAGATGAAGAAGCATTATTAGATTGGATTTTTTCTTTAGACAACTTCTTTGAATGTGAGGATGTATTTGAGGAGGCGAAAGTGAAGATAGCTAAGACTAAATTGAAGGGAAATGCATTAGTTTGGTAGCATTATGAAAAAGCAGAGAGGAGGAGAAGAGGAAATTCTATAATTATTTCATGGGATAGGATGGTAGCTAAGTTAAAGGTAAATTTTTTCCTAATGATTATGCTATCCAAATGTAAAAACAACTTCAAGATTTAAAGAAAAGATTGATGGATGTGAAAACCTATAGTAATGCATTTTATAAACTGAGCATAAGGGTAGGACATATGGTTGATGATGTTGAGAAAGTGGCCAAGTACCTTAGTGGATTGAGATTTAACATCCAAGATGAAATAAGTTTGCATAATCCTAAGACAATTGAGGAATGTTATCAAATGGCTATAAGAGCATAAGAAAAGGTGAAAAGGAGACAAGAAAAGTAAACAAGAGGAAGGGGCAACACTTCAAGGGGTAGAGGAACATTTTATTCTTCAAGAAAAACCAATTAAAGCCAAGGTGATGCACATAAAGGACGAGAACTAGTTGCATATTTTAGAGGTGGATTTAGGGGATCAAGAGGCAGATTTGGAGGTGGTAGGAATGCAAATATATTCTCAAGAAGGTGCTACAACTATAATGAGTATGGACATCCTACTTGGAAATTCCTTGAAAAATGTGGTGCTACAACAAGTGGTGTAGAAAGGAAGAATGAAATAAGAGCTCAAATTGTCCAAGAAGATGAATGTGAGAGTTCTAATTCCAATAGTCTACATGTTGCACCTGAAGTTGGAGAAAGTTTGATGGTGAGAAGAACTTTGTTTCAAGCATCCAAGGAGAAGGAGGTGGCTCAAAGAAGGGAATTTTTTAAGAGAACTTTCAATTGCAAAGGAAAGGTGTCAAAAATTGTAATAGATGGGTATGTTCAGGATCATCATGGAAAAAAATAGGCCCTTAAGTGGCAAAAAAATCAGAAAAATCAGAGTTAGGCAACTTGACGTAAAAAAATCAATAAATTATCTATATTATTTCAAAAATATGTAAGAATAGAATCTATAGAAAATTGAATGTAGTTTCTAAACCACAAGGTTTTTTTTTTTTTTTTAAATCTATTTGGTGAAAATTTGAAATTTCAATGAAGTAGTACTTCAATTTTAGGAAAAAAATAAGAAGTAGGTGTCTGTCTAACCACCCTAACCACAATAAAATGACAATATTTTTTATAATATTTTAGATATAATTAGAGGAATCATGTCCTGATATAATGAATATTTTTTAATTTTTTTATGTAAAAATTAATTATGATTTTTTCCATGTAAATAATTAATTATGATTTTTTTATTACAATTTTAAAATATAAAAATTGTATGTCTAACCACCTTAACTTGGTCAAAACTTCATGAAATTCAATTTTTCTTTTTTTAATCCTATAGTATGCAAAGCATAGAATGTGATGCATGTTTTGGATTCAAAAAATGTGATACCATTTGAAAGCTATAGATGTTTTCCAATCAGCCTATCAATTAGAACTTTAGTTATAATTTGAATAGAAAATTAATAACAATTACTTATTAAATTCAAAGTAAAGCATAATTTATATTGGTGGAAAGTTGAGAATCTCCTTTAAAAAACCTTTTCTTTTCATCAATTTTGGGTAAAAATATTCGTCAGCCACATACCCATCATATTGCAACTTTTTGGCCCATCATGATCCTGCACATACCCAGATTCAGGATCTATAGATAATATAGTGTCTTGTGAAATGGTTGAAAAGTTACAGTTAGAAAGGATCCCTCTCGAAACACCATATCAAGCTTCATGGGTGAGTGATTATCAATCTATTCTTGTTAAAGAGCAAGCACTACTTGAATTTCAAATTGGTGAATATAGGGATAAAGTGCTTTGTGATATCTTACCAATGAGTTGTCATTTACTCCATGAAAGACCATGGAAATTTGATAGTTACTCAATCTATGATGGGAGAGCTAACACATATCAGATTTTGAAGGATGGTATTACTTTTATACTGACCCCATTATAGGAGGGTGGGAAAGAGCAAAGCAAGTCGAGAAAGTTTATCACTTAGGAAATGAGAAGATAGTAAATTTGTAGGCTACTACAGTCATGAGGAGTAAGAAAGAAGGTGAAAGGAAGGTGTCTAAGATTGAGTTAGAGAAGGAAAAGGGTGAAAATATTGAAAATAAGTTGAAAAAGAAAGAAGGAATTGAGGTTGGGACTATTTTTTTCTATAGCTACTAAGGAAATGAAGAGACAACCAAGTTTTGATAATACGGTCCAGTAGAAAATTCTTTCAAGGTAGAGATCATGGAGGAGGGAAATCTGAATACAAAAGTGCATGAAAAAGATAAGGTGATTAAAGATATCGATAGGGAGGATGAATAATGATACAAGATTGGGAAAGGAGAGTTATCAGGTGATAGGGTAAGAGAAAGGACAATCATAAGTAGAGGAAGAGTCAACAGACATTTGGTAGGGAAGTCAATGCAAAAGAAGCCAAGCTTAGCAAGTAAGTAGTTTCATCACAAGCATGGTGTTGCAAGATAGTAGTATATGATTTAGAGGAAAATAAAATGATCAAGTGAAGAGCAAGGAGATGTAGAAGACTGCAAGGAGCAATCTACAGTTTATTTCCAAGAGACTTGGAAAGGTTTCACAGGCGATTGCATGGATAAGAGCACTGACCATTTTTCCTCTGAATTTGTTTAATTCTACTTGGTGTTAGGTTTTTCTATGGGTTTGTGGTCTTGAGGTGTTTCAATGAGGTCTAATGGACCATTTGAATGTAATTAGGAGTTAATTTTTGTAAAGGGGATGCAATGTTGTCAATGATGCTCAAAAATGTAAAATATGTAAATAAGGGTTTTTGAAGGGTTTAAGGGTGTTAAGTATTATATTTTGATAAATAAGGTCTTATTTGATCATCTTATGTTTTTTTGAGTATATTTAATGGTCTTTAGGAGGTTTTTGGATTAAAAAGTGCAAAATTGACAAAATTGTCAAAATTGTCAAATGTTGTAATGTAAAAAATGCAATTTTCAAGGAACCCAAAGGTCAGTTCTAATTTGGAAGTTAGTTGGTCAATTTGGAGGGAAGTTTTGTTTGTAAAATTTTCAAATACATGTCCTCCATCGATGTAAAATTTTTTTGAAACAATTGTGAAGAAGATTCAATAAGGAAAACCCCTGTTTTTGATTCAATTTTGTCTATTTACTTTCAAATTGATTTTATAGACTTTTGTATGTGACCGTACAGTAGCATATTTTTTAAATAATTGTGGGAAGGGTTTAAGGATTTTCTAAGACTTGTTTTCAATCCATTTGGATGGTGGTTCATTGAGTTTTAGTTGATATTTTAACAAACTTTTGTTGACAGGCCTGTAGGTACTGTTTCAGGGTTTTGAAGTTCTAAACAAGGAGTAAATCCCATTCCATGTACTATATTCATTCTTGTATAAGTGGAATAGGAATAAAATGTTATAAATAGGATGGTAGTTGATAGGGTTTGATTTTTATGATGAGTTTTTTGGAAAAGGCATGATTGTTGTGAGGAAAATTAGTGAAATTGGGAATGAAAATGAAGGAAAAGTGTGTGAGTTTGTTGAAATGTTGAGTGTAGAGACTTTATGAAGGTTTAGTGAGTTTGAAAAAATAATATTGAGGATTTTTTGAGGCTATGAGAAGTTTTCATGTGGTGGGAACTATTAGTTTCATTAAACCCTACCCTTTAATGGTGAAAATTTGGGTTTTTTGGATCATTGATTAAATGAGGTTTTGTGAGTGTAAAAATTGTTGAATTGGGCTATTTGTTACATGTTTCAAAGGTATAAGAAGTTATCCAAGGTGGGTTGTGTGTTTTAGGAACATTTCTTTTGGAAAAGAGACCTAATTGGTCTACTAGGTTAGCGTTGGTTCATGGAATTGAATGAGTTATTCAAAGAGTGTAATGGAGTTGTTACCTATGTTTAAGAAGGAATTGAAGGGTCTTTGAATTTTTCAAAATTTTGATTGTTGAGTGGTTCTCTGATAAGGAAATTTGAGTGAATTGGGTCTATAGGCCTAATTGTGAAAGGGCAGAGTTAAACTGAGAAAGATGCATTTTAAAAGGTTGTGAATTAGTTTGTTGTTTGGATTAACTTGAATTGTGTTGATATAGGTGGAAGACCACAAGCTCTGCATCACACCTTGAATGAAAAAAATATATATACATTTTTTGTGATATTAAGCTCACTAGGGTACAACCCATCACATTCTAGATTGTTAATGTATAATGGTGATAGAATTCCCGTCCCCCCTAAGCTCCAAATTAGAGAGAAACTTGGTTTGAAGATCAAAAAAGAAAAGGGTTTGTCCCTAAATTTCCTAGTGGATCAAGGAAAACCTCTGAAATGTTAATTAGTATTAGGGGGTTCCATGGGATTATGTTCATTCAGTGTGATATGAAGCTCACTAGGCCACACCTCACAAAATTCTAGATAGCTTATGTATAATAGCATAAGAATTCATCTTCCCCTTAATCAATAAATTAAAGTGAGACTTATTTTGAATACCAAAAGAGAAAAGGATTTCATTTGTCCATGAATTGCCCAATGGATCAACGAAAACCTCTAAAAAGTTAATTTTTCCCTTAGCTCATTACAAGTGTGATCAATGGATAAAACTTCACAATTAGATGAAGGAGGAGGGGTGAAAATAGGAGAACCTATAGTATTATAAATAGGAGGTGACACTAAGACTAGATAGGTTCAACACTCAGCTCCTTCAAATTTGAAGAAGATAAATGTCATCCCCTTGATCTTCCTCATCTACTTCAAACTCTCCCATAGCCCCTTTGGTGAAGAGACAACTATAGAAGCAATAGGACCAGTGTTAGCTTTGTTTGGATTTATACTATTCCTATTTTTTTGGAGTATACCAGAGGCACTCTTTATAAAAGAATTGGCTAGTGCATAATCGAGAAATGATGGATATGTCATGTGGGCTTGGACTACATTAAAATACACATTAATATTAATTTTAATTTTAAAATTAATTATGAAAACTCTCTCAAACATACCAAGTGCCACCTTAAATCAAACATAAAACAAAAATATACATCTAGTGTGATATGAAATTCACTAGGTCATGCCCCACCACATTCTAGATCGATGATGTACAATGGCATAAGAATTCCCCTTCCTCCCAAGCTACAAATTGTAGGGATACTTCATTTGAAAATCAAAAAAGTGAAGGCTTGTATTTGTCCTTGAATTTGAAAGTGGATCAAGGAAAACCTTTGAATTATCAATTAGTATCATGGGGTTTCATGGGATTATGTTCATTCAGTGCCATATGAAGCTCACTAGGCTATGTACCCTACCACATTTCAGATCATCGATGTATAATAGAATAGGAATTCACCTTCCCACAAGATACAAAATGGAGTGACACTTGGTTTGAAAATCAAAAAATAAAAGGCTCATGTTTGTACTTGAATTTCCCAATGGATCAAGGAAAACCTTTGAAATTTAATTATTAAAGGGGTTGGGTTCTATGGGATTATGTTCATTCAGTGTGATATGAAGCTCAAAATTCCACACCCCACCACATTCTAGGTCATTTATGTACAATGGCATAAGAATTCCCCTCCCCCCAAAGCTACAAATTGGAGCGACTCTTTGTTTGAACATCAAAAAAGAAAATGCTTTTGTTTGTCCCTAAATTTCCTAGTGGATCAAGGAAAACCTTCAAACATCAATTAGTATATGTAGTTGAAGTTATTTTTTCCCTTATCTCATTACAAGTGTGATAAATGGATCAATCATTGTAAAAATATGAAGGAGGAGGGGTGGAAGGATGATCACTTGTAGTATTAGAAATATGAGTAGACACTAAGACTGGGAAAGGTCAACAGTTAGTTTCTTCAAATTTAAAGAAGCTAAAGTTCATCCCCATGATCTTCCAAATCTACTTTGAATTCTTGGGTGGCCCCTTCAGTGAGGACACAACCATAGAATAAATAGGACTAGTGTTAGCATTGTTGGGATTTATATTGTTCACATTTATTTGGAGTATATTAGAGGCAATCCTGAGAGTACAATGGAAAAGTGAGTACTCATGTAATGGTGGGTTCATCATGTCGGTGTGGAATACATTAAAATACTTATTAATATTAATCAATTTAAAATTTAATTATGGGTATGTGCAGGATCATCATGGAAAAAATAGGCCCTTAAGTGGCAAAAAAATTAAAAAAATCAGAGTTAGGAAACTTGACGTAAAAATTTGAATAAGTTATCTATATTATTTCAAAAATATGTAACAATAGAATCTGTAGAAAATTGAATGTAGTTTCTAAACTACTAGGTTTGTTTTAAAACAAATCTATTTGGTGAAAATTTGAAATTTCAATGTAGTAGTACTTAAATTTCAAGGAAAAATAAGAAGTAGGTGTCTATCGACCACCCTAACTAATAAAATGATAATATTTTTTTATAAGATTTTATATATAAGTAGAGGACTCATCCCAATGTGATGCATGTTTATTTGTAATTTGTTTCCAAGTAAATAATTAATTATGAATTTTTATTACAACTTTTAAAAATATAAAAACTCGTGTCCGACCACCTTAACTTGGTCAAAAATTCATGAAATTCAAATTTTTTTTTTAATCCTATAGTATGTGAAGCATAGAATGTGACGCATATTTTGGATTCAAAAAATGTGTTACCATTTGAAAGCTATAGATTTTTTTCAATCAATCTATCAATCAGGACTTTAGTTATAATTTGAATAGAAAATGAATAATAATTACTTATTAAATTCAAAGTAAAGAATAATTTATATTGGTGGAAATTTGAGAATCTCCTTTAAAAACCATTTTCATTTCATCAATTTTGGGTAAAAAAAAAGTTGTCAGCCACATACCCATCATGATCCTACACATACCCTTATTAAAACTCTCTCAAACATGCACAATGACATCTTGAATCAAACATAAAATAAAATAAAATTCAATGTGACATGGAGCTCACTAGGCCACACCATACCACATTATAGATTGTTGATATACAATGGCATAATAATTCACATTCCCCCCAAGCTACAAATTGGAGCAACACTTGGTTAGAAGATAAAAAATGAAAAGGATTGTGTTCATCCTTAAATTTCCCAATGGATCAAGGAAAACCTCTGAAATTTCAATTAGTATCAAGGGGTTCCTTGGGATTATGTTCATTTAGTGTGATATGAATATCACTACGCCACACCCCACCATATTCTAGATCGTTGATGTACACTGGCATTAGAATTCCCCTTCCCCTAAAGCTAAAAATTTGAGTATTAGAAATAGGATGAGGCACTAAGAATGCATAACTTCAACACTTGGATTCTTCAAATTTGAAGTTAAAGGTCATCTCCTTGATCTTCCTCATATACTTTAAAGTCTTTGGTGGCCCCATTGGCGAAGAGACAGTCGTAGAAGCAACAAGACTAGTTTTAGCATTGTTGAGATTTATACTATTCCCATTTTTTGGAGTATACTAGAGACACTCTTGATGTTAGAATTGGCCACTTCATACTTAGGAAATGATAGGTACATCGTGTGGGAATAACTATATTAAAATACACAATAATATTAATTTAAAATTTGAAATTAATTATTTAAACTCGCACAAACATGTGTTCAGTGACACCTTGAATCAAACATAAAATAAAATATACATTTAGTGTGATATGAAGCTCATTAGGCCACACCCCACCACATTCTGGATCATTGATGTACAATGGCATAAGAATTACCCTTCCCCCAAGCTACAAATTGGAGGGACAATTGGCTTGAAGATTAGAAAAGAAAAGTCTTGCATTTGTCCTTGAATTGCCTAGTGGATCAAGGAAAACCTCAAAAATGTCAATTAATGTCTACGACTAAAGTTGATTTTTCCCTTACCTCATTACAAGTGTGATCAATGGATCGATCTTCACAAACAGATTTAGGGGTGGAAACAAGAGAAATCATATTATTATAAATATGATACACTAAGATAGGAGAAGTTCAACACTCAACTTCTTCAAATTTGAAGAAGTTGAAGTTCATCCCCTAGATCTTGCTCATCTACTTTGAAGTCTCCAATGGCCCCTTCAATGAAGATATACTCATGGAAGTAGTAGGACTAGTATTAGCTTTATTGGGATTCATATTGTTCCCATTTTTTTTTATACTAGAGGCACTCTTGACTAAATAACTAGCAATTTCATGTTTGTGCAATAGTGGGTTCATCATGTGAGTGTCGACTGCATGAAAATACACATTAATATTAATTTAAATTTTTAAATTAATTATTATAACTATCTCAAACATGCCAAGTGACACCTCAAATCAAACATAAAATAAAATATCCATTGAATGTGATATGAAGCTCACTAGGCCACACCCCACCACATTCTAGATTTTTGATGTACAATGGAATAAGAATTCCCATTCCCACATAGCTAGAAATTGGAGCAAAACTTCATTTGAAGATCAAAAATTCAAAGGCTTATGTTTGTCCTTGAATTTCCTAGTGGTTCAAGGAAATCCTCTTAAACATTAATTAGTATCATGGGGTTCCAAGAAAATATGTTTTCTCAATGTGATATGAAGCTCACTAGGCCACACCCCACCACATTGTAGATCATTGATATACAATGGCATAAGAACTACCCTTCTCCCCAAGCTACAAATTGGAGCGATATTTGGTTTACAGATCAAAAAGGAAAAGGCTTGCTCTTTTCCCTCAATTGACTAGTGGATCAAGGAAAACCCCTAAAACATCAATTAGTATCAAGGGGGGTTCCATAGGATTATATTCATTCAATGTGATATAAAGCTCACCATACCACATCCCACCACATTCTAGATCATTAATGTACAATAGCATAAGAATTCCCCTTTCCCCAAGATAAAAATTGGAGTGACACTTGGTTTGAAAATAAAAATAGTAAAGGCTTGTGTTTGTCCTTGAATATCCCAATGGATCAATGGAAACCTCTGAAACATCAATTAGTATCTACAACTGAAGTTGTTTTTTCACTTAGCTCATTACAAGTATGATCAATGGATTAGTCTTCACAAATATATAAAGGAGGAGTACTTATAGTATTAGAAATATGCGAAGACAATGAGACTGGAGAATTTCAACACTTAGCTTCTTTAAATTTGAAGATGCTAAAGTTCATCCCCTTGATCTTCCTCATCTACTTCAAAGTATCAAGTGGCCCCTTCAGTGAAGAGACAAGCATAGAAGCAAAAGAACCAGTGTTAGCATTGTTGGGATTCATATTTTTCCCCTTTGTTCAGAGTTTACCAGAGTCACTCCTGATGGAATAACTGGCTAGTACATACTCGAGCAATGGTGTGTTCATTGTGTAGGTTTTGATTGCATTAAAATATAGATTAATATAAATTTTAATGTTAAAATTAATTATTAAAACTCTCTCAAACATGCATAGTGACACCTTAAATCAAACATAAAATAAAATATCCATTTAGTGTGATATGAAGCTCACTAGGTCATGTAAGGAAGCTAAGGTAGTAGAACAACTTCCTACACTAATCTTGAGGGGAAAATAATTCAAAAATTTATAGATCTTTAATAGTTACAGAAACTTAAATAGAAATAAACAAATATATCGTGAATACCATGACACAATGATTTACATTGGGAAAACCGTTTCGAGAGAAAAACCCCACACTCCAAAAGTTCCCCAATATATTATTCATAAATCACAAAGATTACAATATACTTGTAGAGAAAGCTTCTTATAGGAGTATCACCACTAGGGATCAAGAGACAAAAGACCGTTATTAGACTCTAATAATACATCACAATACTATAGCTGTAATACAACACCCTCATAAAATAGGGTTACCTTCGAGGGCAAGACATGCCAATAATATATCTACCTACAATATAAAGATCACTAAGCCACACCGCACCATATTCTAGATCATTGGTGTACAATGGGATAAGAATTTCCCTTCCCCCCAAGCTACAAATTGGAGTGACACTTGGATTGAAGATAAAAAAATAAAAGGCTCGCATTTGTCCCTAAATTTCATAGTGGATCAAAGAAAACCTCTAAAATTTCAATTAGTATCTATAATTGAAGTTATTTTTTCTCTTAGCTCTTACAAGTGTGATCATTGGACCAGTCTTCACAAAAAGATGAAGGAGGATGTTTACAAGCAGGAGCACCCATAGTATTTGAAATAGGATAACACACTAAGAATGGAGAAGTTCAACACTCATCTTCTTCAAATTTGAAGAAGCTAAAGTTCATCCCCTTGATCTTCCCCATCTACTTCAAAGTCTTTGATGGACCCTTTGGTGAAGAGACAGTCGTAGATGCAGTGGGACTAGTGTTAGCTTTATTTGGATTCATATTTCTCCCATTTGTTTAGAGTATGGCACAAGAAAAATCTTGATGGAAGAACTAGCCAATGCATACTCGAGCTACAATATGTTTGTTGTGTGGGCATGGACTCCATTAAAAAACACATTAATATTAATTTTAATTTTAAAATAAATTATCAAAAATCTCTCAAATATAAAATAAAATATACATTTAGTGTGATATGAAGCTCACTAGGCTACACCCCACCACATTCTAGATCATTGATGTACATTGGAATAAGAATTCCCCTTTCCCCAAGCTACTAATTGGAGTGAAACTTTGTATGATGATCAAAAAGGAAAAGGCTTGTATTTGTCCCTAAATTTCCTTGTGGATTAAGGAAAACCTTTGAGACATCAATTAGTATCAGGATGACTTCCATGGGATTATGTTCATTCAGTGTGATATGAAGCTCACTAGGCCACACCTCACCATATTATAGATCATAGATGTATAATGGAATAACAATTCTCCTTCTACCAAACTAAAAAATGGAGTGACACGTGGCTTATAGATCAAAACAGAAAAGGATTGCATTTTCCCCTGAATTTCCTAGTGGATAATGGCAAACCTATGAAACACCAATTAGTATCAGAGGGGTTCTATGGGATTATAATCATTTAGTGCATGATATGAAGGTAACTAGACCACACACCACCACTTTCTAGATCGTTGATGCATAATGGGATAAGAATTTCCTTTCCCCAAAGCTAAAAATTTGAGTCACACTTGGTTCAAAAATAAAAAAAGAAAAGGCTTGCATTTGTCCCCAGATTTCCTAGTGGATCAAGGGAAACCTTTAAAATGTCAATTAGTATCAAGGGGTTCCATGTGATTATGTTCATTTAGAGTGATATGAAGCTCACTAGGCCACACCCTACCACATTCTAGATCATTGACATAAAATGGCATAAGAATTCTCCTTCTCCCCAAGCTACATATTTGAGGGACACTTGGTTTGGAGATAAAGAGGAAAAGGATTTTGTTTGTCCCTAAATTTCCTAGGGGATAATGGAAAACCTTTGAAATGTCAATTAGTATTATGGGGGTTGCATGGGAGTATGTTCATTTAGTGTGATATGAAGCTCACTATGGTTTCCCACCATGTTCAAGAATTTTGATGTTCAATGGAATAACAATTACACTTCCACCTAGGCTACAAATTAGAGTGACACTTGGTTTGAAGTTCAAAAAAGAAAAAGAGCTTGTATTTTTCCTTGAATCTCCCAGTGGATCAAGGAATACCTCTAAAATTTCAATTAGTAGATCTACAGCTGTTAATTTTTCCCTTAGCTCATTACAAGTATGATCAATGGATCAATCTTCACAAACAGATGGAGGGGTGGAAGGAGGATCACCTGTAGTATTAGAAAATAGAGGAGACACTAAGACTGGAGAATTTCAACACTTAACTACTTAAAATTTGAAGAAGCTAAAGTTCATCTCCTTGAACTTTATCATCTACTTCAAAGTCTCAATTGGCTCGTTCTATGAAAAGAAAACCATAGAATCCAGAGGAAGAGTATTAGCATTGTTGGGACTCATCTTGTTCCTATTTGTTTGGAGTATACCAGAGGCACTCTTGATGTTAGAACTAGTCAGTGCATTCTTAGGTAATGATTGGTTCATCGTGTAGGTGTGGACTGTTAGTGTAATTAATATTTAATTACACTTTACATAAATTTACTTAGGTAATTATTTAATACCTAGGTTAATTACTTGTCATCCTTATCTTGTTGAGCTATCTTGTTGCTCAAGATAAGATTAGGGTTATGCATATCTTGCTTTTATAAAGTAAATCATTATTATGTAATTATTGAATTCCTGAATAATATTATGTTGCACATCCTTTTGCAACCTCTCTGCTTTTTTGATTTTTCTCTTCTATGGAAGGATATTCTGATTTGAAAATATGATATTGGTTTCTAACATGGTATTAGAGCCTTGATTTGCAGCCCCCTCTTAGATTTTTGAGAAATTCAGTGTAGAGTTCATTCGGGATTCCTCGAGGGTTTCATACCTTGAGTTTGTCTCTCAATTTGGGTGCTCTTGCATGGTTACTTTCATCACATGTTGGAGGAAATATGAGCTCATATTTGAGTCCAGGACTGTCGAAAAAGTCAAAATTGACTTTTATTTCATCTAAATCCAACATTTTATGCCAGAGTTATGAGGGTTTGAAGATTTGTCAGATCTAGGAGTTACGAAGCTTCTGGTGCATTTTCAGGTAGATCAGACCTCGCCATCAGATCCAGAGCATCCGAGAGATGAAAAATGACATATAACTCACCTATTTTTGGTGTCAACTATTCGTGAGGCAATTTTTTTTTACCCAGCAGGTCGTACGACCCACCACGTACAGGGTACGATTTCTTCTTGCAGAAAAAAAATTCAAAAAAATCTCTGCATGTATTTATTTTTCATCGGGCTTTTTTTATTAAAGTCGGGCCATTTAAAAATCATTGGCAGATATAACTTTTATTTATTTGGTGGGTTGTATTTAATTTTCTGCGAAGTTGATTCGAAGGTACAAGGGGTCATACCCTATCATGTTAGCCACATCTGGCCACCCGCGTTGACTAGTATTCTTCAGCAACTTCTCTCGTTGAGTTTTCCCTTTTGTCATTGTTGGCTTCATTTCTTCCGCCGGCCTCCATCCATTCTCCCGCTAGTTTCCTTCCTTTGAGCCCCCGCTACTAACTCCCGTCGACAACCCACATCTCCAGCCACTTCTCCCTTCGGTCATCGCCAACCCCTCTTTCTGCGTGAGGTTCTATGAGTGCTCGGGGGCTTCGCTTTGGGAGCGGCACTGCTACCTTCTACCACCGTGGCCCCACCAACCCGCCACCCGCCTTGGTGGCAAGTTTCTTATTTTGCAAAAGTTTGACCCCTGGTCATATGGTGACCAGGGACTAGCCGAAAGGTGCTTACTTTTTGTGCTCGATTAGCCTTTGAAAACCCTGATTTGCCCCCATACAACTATTTTTTTTCATTTTGGCATAACTTTTGATCCCAGAGGAGAATGTTTCGAAACAAGATATCGCCGAAAAGCTGGTGAGCCTAATTTTTTGATGGTGTAGTTTGTTTCTAGAAATTTTTTTGTTTGATGGGATTTTTTTCTAGTTGAAGTCAAATTTTTAGATTTCACTTTGGAGGGCATATCTTTTGACTCGGTGATCCTTTTTTTGTCATTTTCACAGCATCGGAAAGCTAATTTTGTCGTCTACACAGATATGACATCAATTTCTATTTTATGTTTATGCATATTTATCACGGTCTCCTTTTACAATCATTGGTTTATTGTAATAAATGAACTGAAATAAAGTTCCATCAGGGGGGTTTCTTGCATAATAAGCTGATTAGAGTGTCCATGCACTTTGATCTCCATATCCATTTTGATTTTTTGGCAGCTCGTATGGGTTATTTGGTTTCCTAGTTTCTTTTGGCCACATTTTTTCTATAGGTTGACACATATCGGATTAATTGGTTCACACTTCAATTGAGAGATTATGTTTCTTGATCCTCATTGGTTCAGATTTTTCTCAGTTTAAGGGCTATGTTTTTATGGTTATTGTTCCAGAGTCTTCATGGTACTCCTTCCCATGGAATATTTTTAGTCATAGTTTGGCATCGACATCGAGATACATGGTTTCTAGATTATGTCATTATCTCATCTACTGTTGCTTCACAAATTCCAAGGTTGTTCTAGTTTGTGAGTTTTCCAGTATTTTGTGGCATCAGGTCTGCTATCACAATATGATGATTCCATTTTTGGTTTCAGTTGTAGACAAAAGTATCTTTCCTTGCTTTTCGGATTGTGGTTCCAGTGTTACTCCACAGTGTTCTTCTAGTGCTTCTTTGCAGTAGTCATCTCATTGTAGGGGGTTTTTTCCCACTGGGTTTTCCTTCTCTACTTCATTATTGCATTTGTACTTGGGTACCTGATGAGGACTTGTTTCCAGGACCCATTCATGCTTTCTTAAATTCATCTTAGTTTTAGGTTCATGCTTTGTTAGTCTCCCTAAGTTGCACTTATGGGGGGGTGTTAGTGTAAATAATATTTAAGTACACTTTACATAAATTTACTTAGGTAATTATTTAATACCTAGGTTAATTAGTTGTCATCCTTATCTTGTTGAGCTATCTTGTTGCTCAAGATAAGATGAGGGTTATGCATATATTTCTTTTATAAAGAAAATCATTATCATGTAATTATTGAATTCCTGAATAATATTATGTTGCCCATGTTTTTGCAACCTCTCTGCTTTTTCGATTTTTCTCTTATGTGGAAGGATATTCTGGTTTGCAAATATGATCTTGGTTTCTAACATGGACTACATTAAAATACACATTAATTTTAATTTTAATTTAAAAATTAATTATTTAAATTATCTCAAACATGCATAATGATACCATGAATCAAACATAAAATAAAATAAAAATTTAGTGTGATATAAAGCTCACTAGGCTATACCCCACAACATTCTAGATTGTTGATGTATAATCAAAAAAGAATTACCCTTCCCCTCAACCTACAAATTGGAGCATCACTTTCTTTGAAGATAAAAAATTTAAAGGCTTGTGTTTATCCTTGAATTGCCTAGTGGATCAAGGAAAACATATGAAATTTCAATTAGTATCATTAGGTTCTATGGGATTATGATCATTCAGTGTCATATGAAGATCATTAAGCCACACCCCACCAAATTCTAGATCATTGATGTATAATGGTATAAGAATTCTCATTTCCCCCAAGCTACAAATTGGAGCAACACTTGGTTTGAAGATCAAAAAAGTAAGGGCTTGAATTTTTCCCTAAATTGCCTAGTGAATGAAATAAAACCTCTAAAATGTCAATTAGTATATATGTAGTTGAAGTTAATTTTTCCCTTATCTCTTTACAAGTATTATCAAGGGATCAATCTTCACGAAAAGATCAAGGAGGAAAAGTGGAAGGAGGAAGAACCATAGTATTAGAAATAGGATGAGATACTAAGACTAGAGAAGTTCAACACTTAGGTTTTTCAAATGCAAAGAAGCTAAAGTTCATCCCTTGCACTTTGTCATCTACTTTGAAGTATCTGGTCACCCCTTTAGTGAAAAGACATTCATAGAAGTAGCAGGACTAGTTTTAACATTGTTGAGATTAATAATGTTCCCATTTTTTTGGAGTATACTAGAAGCACACTTGATGACATAACTCAATGGTGCATACTCAAGAAATTGTTGGCTTGTCATGTGGGCGTGGACTACATTAAAGTACATATTTAAATTAATTTTAATTTTAAAATTAATTATTTAAACTCTCACAAGCATTCCAAGTGACACCTTGAATCAAACATAAAATAAAATATACATCCAGTTTGATATGGAGATCACTAGGCCAAACCCCACCACATTCTAGATTGTTGATGTAGAATGGCATAAGAAATCCTCTTCTCCCTAAGCTACAAATTGGAGTGACACCTAGTTTGAAGATAAAAAAGGAAAAGGTTTCATATTTCCCTAAATTTCCTAGTGAATCAAAGAAAACTCTAAAATTTTAATTATTATAAGGGGGGTTCAATGGTATTATGTTTATTGATTGTGATATATAGCTCAGTAGGCCACACCCCACCACATTCTAGATCATTGATGTACAATGGCATAAGAATTTCCATTCCTCGCAAGCTACAAATTAGAGTGACACTTGGCTTCAAGATCAAAAAATAAAATGATTTTATTTGTCCCTAAATTGCCCAATGGATCAAGGAAAAACTTTGATACATCAATTAGTATATGTAGCTAAAGTTAATCTTTCCCTTATTCCATTACAACTGTGATCAATGGATTAATTTTCACAAAAAAATAAACAAGGGTTGGAAGGAGGGGCACCCATAGTATTAGAAATAGGAAGAGACTCTATGACTAGAGAGGTTCAACACTCATCTTCTTCAAATTCAATGAAGCTAAATATCATCCCCTTGATCTTCCTCATCTACTTCAAAGCCTTTGGTGGCCCCATTGGTGAAGAGACAACTATAGAATCAACATGACTAGTGTTAGTGTTGTTTGGATTCGTGTTGTTCCTATTTGTTTGGAGTATACTAGAGGCACTCTTGATGGAAAAATTGTCCAATGTATTCTAAATAGGATAACAAACTAAGAATGTAGAAGTTTAAAACTCACCTTCTTCAAATTTGAAGAAGCTAAAGTTCATCCCCTTAATCTTCCTCATCTACTTCAAAGTATTTGATGGCCCCTTTGGTGAAGAGATAGTCGTAGACACAGTAGGACCGTTGTTAGATTTATTTGCATTCATATTTTCCCCCTTTTTTTAGAGTATATCAGAGGCAATCTTGATGGAAAACCTAGCCAATGCATTCTCAGGCAACGATATGTTCATTGTGTGGGCATGGACTCCATTAAAAAACACATTAATATTAATTTTTATTTTAAAATAAATTATCAAAACTCTCTCAAATATAAAATAAAATATACATTTAGTGTGATATGAAGCTCACTAGGCCACACCCCACCACATTCTAGATTGTTGATGTACATTGGCATAAGAATTCCCCTTTCCCCAAGCTACAAATTAGAGTGGCACTTGGTATGATCAAAAAATTCAAGGCTTGCGTTTGTCCCTAAATTACCTAGTGGATTAAGGAAAACCTTTGAAAAATCAATTAATATCAGGGGAGTTCCATGGGATTATGGTCATTCAATGTGATATGAAGCTCACAAGGCAACACCCCACCACATCTAGATTATAGATGTATAATGGCATAAGAATTCTCCTTCTACCAAAATACAAAATGGAGTGACATGTGGTTTGAAGATAAAAAATGAAAAGGCTTGCATTTGTCCCTAAATTTCCTAGTGCATAACATTATACCTATTAAAAATCAATTAGTATTAGGGGGCTTCCATAGGGTTATGCTCATTTAGTGTGATATGAATGTCACTATGCCACACCCCACCTCATTCTAGATAACTTATATACAATGGCCCATAAGAATTCCCCCTTCCCCCAAGCTACAAACTGGAGTGACACTTGGTTTGAAGATCAAAAAAGAAAAGGCTTGTATTTGTCCCTAAATTTCCTAATGGATCAAGGAACACCTTAAAAATATCAAATAGTATAAGGGGTTTTCATGTTATTATGTTAATTTAGTGTGATATGAAGCTCACTAGGCCAAACCCTACCACATTCTAGATTGTTGATGTACAATGGCATAAGAATTCCCCTTTCCCCAAGCTACATATTCAAGGGACACTTGGTTTGAAGATAAAAAGGAAAAGGCTTGTGTTTTTCCCTAAATTGCAAAGGGGATAATGAAAAACCTCTAAAATTTCAATTAGTATCAAGGTGGTTCCATGGAATTATATTCATTCAATGTGATATGAAGCTCACTAGGGTTTCCCACCACATTATAGATCATTGATGTTCAATGGCATAAGAATTCCCCTTCCACTCAAGCTACAAATTGGAGTGACACTTGGTTTGAAGATCAAAAATGAAAAGGCTTGTATTTTCCCTGAATCTCCTAGTGGATCAAGGAAAGGCTCTAAAATGTCAATTAGTAGATCTACAACTGAAGTTAAATTTTCCCTTAGCTCATTATAAATATGATCAATGGATCAATATCCACAAATAGATTAAGGAGGGGTGGAACAAGGATCAGTCGTAGTATTAGAAAATGGAGGACACACTAAAACTAGAGAATTTTGACACTCAACTACTTTAAATTCAAAGAAGCTAAAGTTCATCAACTTGATCTTTCTCATCTATTTCAAAGTATTAGTTGGCCCCTTCTATGAAGAGACAACCATAGAAGAAGGAGGAAGAGTGTTAGAATTATTGGGAATCATCTTGTTCTCGTTTGTTTGGAGTATACCAGAGGCACGCTTGATGGTAGAAATAGCCAGTGCATACTTGGGAAATGATGGGTTCATCATGTGGGTGTGGACTGCATTAAAATACACATTAATTTTAATTTTAATTTTCAAATTAATTATTTAAATTATCTCAAACATGCAAAATGATACCTTGAAATATAAAATAAACTAAACATTCAATGTGATATGGAGCTCACTAGGCTACACCCTACCACATTCTAGATTGTTGATGTATAATGGCATAAGAATTACCCTTCCCCTCAAGTTAAAAATTGGAATGACACTTGATTTGAAGATCAAAAACTTAAAGGCTTGTGTTTATCCCTAAATGGCCTATTGGATCAAGGAAAATCTCTAAAACGTCAATTAGTATCAATGGATTCCATGGGATTATGTTCATTCAGTGTCATATGATGATCATTAAGCCACATTCCACAACATTTTAGATCATTGATGTAAAATGGCATAAGAATTCCCCTTTCCCACAAGCTACAAATTGGAGTAAAACTTGGTTCAAAGATCAGAAAAGTAAAGGATTGCATTTTTCCCTAAATTTCCTAGTGAATCAAATAAAACCTCTAAAATTTCAATTACTATATGTAGTTGAAGTTAATTTTTACCTTAGCTCACTACAAGTATGATAAATGGATCAGTCTTCATGAATAGATCAAGGAGGATAGGTAAAAGGAGGAAAAACCATAGCATTAGAAATAGGATGAGATACTGAGATTGGATAAGTTCAACACTCAGCTTCTTCAAATGTAAAATATCTAAAGTTCATCCCCTTGAGCTTTGTCATGTACTTCGAAGTCTCTGGTGGCCCCTTTGGTGAAAAGATATTAAAAGAAGCAAGAGGGCTAGTGTTGATATATTTGAGATTAATAATGTTCCCATTTGTTTGGAGTATACTACATGAACTCTTGATGGAAGAACTCACTAGTGCATACTCGGGCAATGGTGGGTTCATCATGTGGGCGTGGACTACATTAAAATACATGTTAATATTAATTTTAATTTTAAAATTAATTATTTGAACTCTCACAAGCATTCCAAATGACACCTTGAATCAAACATATACATTCAGTTTGATATGGAGCTCACTAGGCCACACCCCACCACATTCTAGATTGTTGATGTAGTATAAGAACTCCTCTTCTCCCTAAGCTACAAATTAGAGTGACACTTGATTTGAAGATAAAAAATGAAAATCTTTACATTTACCCTTAAATTTCCTAGTGGATCAAAGAAAACTCTAAAATTTCAATTACTATCAAAGGGGCTCAATGGGATTGTGTTCATCCAGTGTGATATATAGGTCACTAGGCCACTGGTGTAGGAGCACCAATCCATTTTAATGGTTTTTCTCTAGTTGTATTATGAAAAGTTGAGTCTTGGTGATTGAGTCTAGGTTCTTTGGGTGTTGAGTTTTAATAAGGTCAAATGAGACCATACTTGATGTAATTGATCAACTTTTATGTCTTTGGGTTTGAATTGTAAATGTTGCAAAACATGTCAAAAGTTGTCAAGGTAGGTGAAAAGTCATTTTTTTGGTGTGAGGTCATGTTTTTGGCTTCAATAAGGTCTCAATAGACCATATCCAATGTTTTAGGTGTCTAGGAGAGTAAAATTCCAAATATTGCAATAATATGCAAAAAGTGCAAAATTTGGAAAGGCTTAGAAACCTAATGATCATAAGTTTCAAAAATCAGTTTTGTATAGTTGTGGCAGTTGAATTTGGAGGGAAGCAAGTTTAAAATTTGAGGAAACTCAATGTAAAATATCTCTTCAAGAATTTGGAAGGAGAATCAAAATAATTTTCTCAAATTTTATGTATTTTTCTATACATTTCCTTGTTTGTGGCCACTGTATGATCCGTACAGTCAAATTGTGATAAAATTACATGTATATCTCATTTTTGGGGTGAATTATATTTTATTTGGTTTCATTTTGAATAATTTTCATTGAATTTAAAGCCTTCTTGAAGCAAATCTCTGTAAACAGGTCTGAATACCCTATTACAAGGGTTTTGAGTGAAGAGATGACTTTTTAAGCCATTCCACCAACTGTCACCTTATGTATCCTAGTGGAATGGCTCATTTGAGTTTTGTGTAGATGTGTGTAGGGTCTTATGGTGCTAGGAAAGAGTTTAGAGGTGTTTGGTATTACTGCCCTATGTGATTTTGTATTAATTTTAAGTGAAAAATGAGGTTTTACACTAGGGTTTGATAAAATATGACTAAGGGAGGATTGGTGAATGATTTTTAAGCTTGTACAAACCCACTCAAGGGTGATTAAATTGGTGATAGGGTTGGAAAGAGCCTGGAAAGTGGTTTTTCAATAAATCCCCATTGAATTGGCTAGAAATAAGGGTTTCTTGGTAGAGCACCTTGGAGAACTTGTATGAGAAATAAATTATAAAAGAGGGTGTTTTGATACCTGGTAAGTGCTTCCCCATAGGTTTCTTGGGTTGGTTGTAAGATCAGAGATGTGTCTCTTTGTAAAAATGGCCTAATTCATGGCCTAGGTCAGTGTAGAAGGTGTGGTTTCAAGGTGTTGTTCCAAAGGACTTGCTAGGGATGATGAGATATGTTATAGTTTTCCCTAATGAGTCTCTGTAACTATGAAGTTTTGGATGGTTGAGTGAGTTTGGTGTGAGTTTCAAGTTTCAAGGTCTGCAAAACTACTAGCAAGGAAGAGTGCTTGTGAGGAGAATAACCTTTGAGAGGGTTTGAGGTTCAAAAACCTATTGAATTCAATTGATTTGGTGTTGATTGTGTTGGAGGTAACCTAGGTTGCTATCAGTTGGTATCAGAGCAAAGGGAGTAGGTCCCTTGAGGGAGAAGATTGAAAGTTTGTGTGCAAGGAAAAGGTGTAATTGGAGGAATCAAGATGACTCCTAAAGGAAGCGCTATTGCAAGGAAGATTGATAACCAGTCTAGAGAATTAGAAGCCTTGAAAAAGGAGGTTGTTGCATTGAGGTCTAACGCTAGGGTTGATATGGATGAGAGTGATTTTGAAGAGGAAGAGACCTCTAGTGAAGAGGAAGAATTGGATCCAGAAGATATGAGAATGTTGAAGCTTTTAAAGGCTATGAAAGGTAACATTTGGTCATGGAAAAATGGACTTTCCTATGTATGAAGGTAAACTAGATGGTGAAGAGCTCTTGGATTGGAAAGGAGCCATGGATAATTTTTTTGAAAGTGAAGAGGTAGATGAAGAACACAAAGTGAAGAAGGCTAAAACCAAGTTAAAAGGACATGCTTTGTTGAGGTGGAATTTTGTGCAAGAATAAATGCAGAAAGAGGGGAAGGCTAAGAACACTTCTTGGGAGAGAATGGAGGAAAAAATCAAAGGTAAGTTCTTTCATAATGACTAAAAAGTGCAATTGCTTAAAAGACTTCAAAATATCAGGCAAAAGGATCTAGATGTGCAAGCATACACCGAGCATGAGGAAGATGAGGAAAAATGAGTGACAAGGTATCCAAATGGTTTAAGGTATAACATAGAAGATGAAATTAGTTTGATGACAACAAAGATAGTAGAAGAATGTTTCCAAATGGCTATAAGGGATGAGGAAAAAGTGAAGAAGAGACAAGAGAAGGTAACAAGAGGAAGAGGAAACACTTCTAGGTGCAGAGGTACTTTTTCTACACCAAAAAAGTTCAAAGAAGATCAAGATGATGTTGGTAAGGGTAAAGAACAAGTGGTTGAATCTAGAGGTGGATGGAGAGGTGGAAGAAAAAACTTTGTGGGAAGGTATAAATATCAAGGAAGAGATCCTAATGTGTTTGTTGGAAGGTGCTACAAGTGTGGTGAATCTGGTCATCCATTCTTCAAGTGTCGTGATAAGTTTGGTCTTGCTTCTAGTGGAAGTAAGATAAAAGGTGAAAAGAGAGTTCAAATTGTGCAAGAAAATGGAGAGGAAAGTGTCAATTCATCAAGACTTGTTGTTGCACCTAAAGTTGGTGAGAGTTTTATGCTGCAAAGACAACTCTTGAAGGCTTCCAAGGAGAAATAACCATTGTAAATGAGAAGTCTTTTCAAGACCACCTACAAGAGAAAAGGTAAAGTATGGAAGTTAGTAATTGATTCAGGCTCCATAGATAATATTATATCAAAGAAAATGGTAGATAAGTCAATTTTGGTAAAAGTTCCTCATCAAACACCTTATAAGGCATCATGGCTAAATGATGATTAGTCACTCCTAATCAATGAGCAGGCTTTAGTTGAATTTCACATTGGAGGTTACAAAGATAGGGTGCTCTATGATGTTCTTCCAATGCAATGTTGCAATTTGTTACTTTGGAGATCATGGACATTTGATAAACGTGCAGTGTATGATGGATGGGCTAATACATACCATATTGTGCATGAAGGGAACTCATTCACTTTGTTACCATTGCAAGAAGATAGGGAGCAGACAAGGGAAACAAGAGTAATCAAGATGGGTAGTAAAGAGTTTGTGAAGGTTGAGGATAGAGAACAAGGAGAGTGTGTACAAGGTGAAGGTGTCAAAACAATGAATTTGAAATGTGTCTCAGTATTGGAGAAAGAAAAAGATGTGATGATGACAAAGGCAGGCCAAGAAAAGGAAAAAAAGGTTTTATTTGTGAAGACTTCAAATAGTTTGGAGAAGTGTGATAATATAATGGTTGGTACAATGCTTTGTAAACTTGTTGAAAGAAAGGTTGATGGCAGGTTTATTCCATCAGTATAGAGGTCAAAGACTAATAAAATAGTAGCATTTGGGTTTGAGAACCTGAAAGGAGATGCAAAGATGAAGGGTGTAGTGAATAGGGGTACTTGGCCAAAGTATTTGAATAAGTTCCAATATGCAGGGCTGATGAAGGACAGAGTTCAAGAACCAAAAGGTAAAGGATTTTTTTCAGGTGTGACTTCAGTTTTAGTTGAGGATAATGGTGGAAAGAATGAGGCAGGTCTATTTGCATACAAGAGGCATTGACAAAGTGAACACAAGTTCAACAAAGCAAGAAATCAAGCAAGGACTAGGTATTTGGTTCCATGGAGGATATTTTCTGATCAAGGAGAATTTGCAAGGAAAATTAATTTTATGAAATAACTAGGTTTGATTTAGTTTGGCCCTCATGGGACATGAGTGTTTTTTTTGTGGGGGTGTATGGTGGAGGAGCACCAATCCATTTTAATGGTTTTTCTCTAGTTGGCTTATGAAAAGTTGAGTCTTGGTGATTGAGTCTAGGTTGTTTGGGTGTTTTGAGTCTTAATAAAGTCTAATGAGACCATTCTTGATGTAATTGATCAATTTTGATGTCTTTGGGTCTGAATTGTAAATGTTGCAAAACATGTCAAAAAGTTGTTAATGTTGACAAAAGTTGTCAAGGTAGGTGAAAAGTCATTTTTTGGTGTGAGGTCATTCTTTTGGGTTGAATAAGGTCTAAATAGACCATATCTAATGTTTTAGGTGTCTAAGAGAGTAAAATTTCAAATATTGCAATAATATGCAAAAATTTGTCAACATAAACTTGCAAAAAGTGCAAAATTTGTAAAGGCTTAGAAGCCTAATGGTCATAAGTTTCAAAAATTAGTAATGTACAATTGTGGTAGTTGTATTTGGAGGGAAGAAATTTTAAAAGTGGAGGAATCTAGATCTAAAAGCTCTCTTGAAGATTTTGGAAGGAGAATCAAAACAATTGTCTCAAATTTTATGTATTTTTCTATACATTTCCTTGTTTGCAGCCACTGTACGACCTGTACTATCAGATTGTGATAGAATTACATGTATATTTAATTTTTGGGGTGAATTAGATTTGATTTGGTTTCATTTTGAAGAAGTTTCATTAAATTTAAAGTCTTCTTGAAGCAAATCTCTGTAAACGGATCCGAATACCCTATTACAAGGGTTTTGAGTAAAGAAATGACTTTTTAAGCCATTCCACCCACTGTCACCTTCTGTATCTTGGTGGAATGACTCATTTGGATTTGGTGTAGATGTGTGTAGTGTCTTATGGTGTTGGGAAAGAGTTTAGAGGTCTTTTGTGTTACTACCCTATGTGATTTTATATCAATTTTGAGTGAAAAATGAGGTTTTACACTACATTTTGATAAAATATGACTACGCGCGGATTGGTGAATGATTTTTAAGCTTGTACAGACCAACTCAAGGGTGATTGAAGTGGTGACAGGGTTGGAAAGGGCCTGGAAAGTGGTTTTTCAATAAATCCCCATTGAATTGGCTAGAAATAAGGGTTTCTTGGTAGAGCACCTTGGAGAACTTGTATGAGAAAATAAATTGTGAAAGAGGGTGTTTTCTTACCTGGTGAGTGCTAACCCATAGGTTTCTTGGGTTGGTTGTAAGATGAGAGAATTGTCTCTTTGTAAAAATGGCCTAATTAATGGCCTAGGTCAGTGTAGAAGTTGTGGTTTCAAGGTTTTGTTCCAAAGGACTTGCTAGGGATGTTGAGATATGTTATAGTTTTCCCTAACGGGTCTCTGTAACTATAAATTGTTGGCTGGTTGAGTGAGTTTGGTGCGAGTTGGGTTCAAGTTTCAAGGTCTATAGACATACTAGCAAGGAAGAGTGCTTGTGAGGAGAATAACCTTTGAGAGGGTTTAGGGTTCAAAACCCTCTTGAATTCAATTGGTTTGGTGTTGATTGTGTTGGAGGTAACCTAGGTTGCTATCAACCACACCCCACCACATTCTAGATCATTGATATACAATGGCATAAGAATTCCCCTTCCCCACAAGCTACAAATTGGAGCAACAATTGGCTTCCAGATTAAAATAAAAAATTATTTTCTTTGTCCCTAAATTGCCCACTGGATCAAGGAAAACATTTGAAACATCAATTAGTATATGTAGCTGAAGTTAATTTTTCCCTTAGTTCATTACAACTCCGATCAATGGATCAATTTTCACAAACAAATGAAGGACAAGGGGTGGAAGGAGGATCGCCTGTAGTATTAGAAATAGGAGGAGACACTAAGACTGGAAAAGTTCGACACTCATTTTCTTCAAATTCGAATAAGCTAAATTTCATCCTCATGATCTTCCTCATCTACTTCAAAGTCTTTAGTGGCCCCATTGGTGAAGAGACAACCATGGAAGTAGAAGTACCAGTGTTAGCATTGTTTGGATTCATACTGTTCCTGTTTGTTTGAAGTATACTAGAGGCACTCTTGATGGAAAAATTGGCCAATGCATACTTGGGAAACAGTGAGTTCATTGTGTGGTCATGGACTGAATTAAAATACACATTAATATCAATATAAATTTAAAATTAATTATTAAAACTTTCTCAAACATGGCATGTTACACCTTGAGTCAAACTAAAATAAAATATACATTCAGTGTGACATGAAGCTCACTAGGCCACACCACACCACATTTTAGATTGTTGATGTATAATGGCATGAGAATTACCCTTCCCCTAAACCCACAAATTAGAGCAATAGTTGGCTTGAAGAGTAAAAAAAGAAAAGGCTTTCATTTGTCCCTGAATTGCCCAATGGATCAAGGAAAACCTCTGAAATATCAATTTGTATCAAGGGAGTTCCATGGGGTTATGTTCATTCACTGTGATATGAAGCTCACTAGGCCACACCCCACCACATTCTAGATCGTTGATGTACAATGGCATAAGAAGTCCCCTTCCTTGCAAGCTACAAATTGGAGCGACAGTTGGTTTGAAGATCAAAAAAGAAAAGGCTTGTGTTTATCCCTGATATGCATAGTGGATCTATGAAAACCTCTGAAATGTCAATTAGTATCTGCAACTAAAGTTATTTTTCCCTTAGCTCATTACAAGTGTGATCAATGGATCATTCTTCGCAAACAAATGGAGGAGGGGTGGAAGGAGGGACACCCGTAGTATTAGAAATAGGAGGAGACACTAAGACTAGATAAGTTCAACACTCAGTGTCTTCAAATTCGAAAAAGCTAAAAAGTTCATCCCCTTGATCTTCCTTATCTACTTTAAAAAATAAAATTAAAAATTAATGACATTTATTAAAATTATTTTTTCATAAATTAATTTTTAAATAAAAGTATAACAATAAAAATATAAAAAGTATATATATATATATAGATATATATATATATTATAATTCATAAAAAAAAGTCCACTCAATATTCAAATTTACTATCATTTTCTCTCTTTTCATCATTCGTACAAAATTGTTTGAACTCTATTAAATAAAAATATTAAACATTATTACTCCATCCCGTGCTTTTTTCTTTTTTCGGCGGGGATATTTATAACATTAATTCCACCGGATTTGTGGGAGTTAATAAAAAAGTAAAGTTAAAAAAATGGAAACGAACATAGGAAAATGGCTAACTGAGAATGAACGGAATCCATCGAAAATGATAACGTGAAAATGAACGATCGGAAAAGGTCGTGTAAGTATCCAACGGAATCCATCGAAAATGATAACGTGAAAATGAACGATCGGAAAAGGTCATGTAAGTGTCCAATCAAACGCGCACTTTCTTAGCTTTTCCTATTCGCTATTCAATTGCGTGCGATTGACCAGAACAATAACAAATATTACCTCGTCCATGCGCGTCCCAATACACCAATCCCGTCCCCTTCACCTTACATCTCACAAACGAGAATCCCGGCCACCTAAGCAGTTGGGCGGTTAAGCCTGGCCCATTCTACGTCATGGATGTACAATGGCATAAGAATTCACCTTCCCTCCAAGCTACAAATAGGAGAGACACTTGGCAGAATATCAGACATGCAAAGGGTCCGTCAATTACTATCTGCAGGAGAGATGGAAGGAGGAGCAACCGTAGAATTAGAACTAGGAGTACCCGTAGAATTAGAAATAGAGGGAGACAATAAGCCTGGAGAATCGTCGAAGCTAAAGTTCATTCCCTTGATATTCCTCATCTACTTCGAAGTCTCCGGTGGCCCCTTCGGCGAAGAGCCGACCGTAGCAGCAGCGGGACCACTGTTAGCCTTGTTGGGGTTCATCCTATTCCCGTTTGTTTGGAGTATACCAGAGGCGCTGTTGACGGCGGAACTGGCGACGGCCTACCCGGGCAACGGTGGGTATGTGGTGTGGGCGTGGACTGCGTTCGGACCATTCTGTGGATTTCTCATGGGATGGTGGAAATGGGTAGGCGGCGTAATCAACAACGCTGCCATACTCGCCTTATCTCTGGAATACCTAAAGATCATCATCCCAGCCTTCAGCCACAATCGTATACGAATTGCGGGCATTTCAGTGTGCACACTGGTATTGAGCTATCTCAACTTCCGTGGTCTCACCATAGTTGGCTGGACTGCGGTTACGCTCGGGGTGGTCTCACTTACGCCCTTCGTTCTGATGTTTTTCTTCTCCATTCCAAAGCTGAAGCCCTCACGGTGGATGGTTGGACCGAAGGGTGACATAAAGTGGTCGCTGTACCTTAATACGCTGTTCTGGAACCTGAACTTCTGGGATAACGCGAGCACTCTCGCAGGGGAGATGGAGGACCCGCAGCGAACTTTTCCATTGGCACTATTGTACTCGGGTCTGTTGTTGTGCGTGGGGTACATCATACCCTTGCTGGCAGCCACGGGTGCATTGGAGCTGAAGAGAGACTTGTGGACAAACGGGTACCTGGCTGATGCCGCGGGGCACATCGCCGGCGCGTGGCTAAAATACTGGATCGAAGTGGGTGCTGCGTTGTCCACAGTGGGGATGTTTGAAGCTCAGCTGAGCACCGCATCCTTCCAGCTGTTGGGCATGGCGGAGATAGGGCTCTTGCCCGTTTTCATGGCCAAGCGGTCAGCTTATAACACACCCGTTTTCGGTATCGTCGTCTCCGCCGGGGGCACATTGCTGCTCTGCTTCGCCAACTTCACTACCATCATATCAGCCGCCAATTTTCTCTACAGCTGCGGGATGCTGCTGGAATTTGCTTCGTTTTTGTGGCTGAGGCACAAGTTTCCGGCGCTGAGGAGGCCGTACAGAGTACCCGTGAGGATACCGGGCTTGATTGTCATATTGGCGGCGCCGCTGGCGTTGCTTATCTTTATCATGACTTTAGCTAACTTGGTTGTGTACATACTCTGTATTTGTGTCACAGTTGCGGGTGTTTTGGGATACTTTTTGTTGAAAGCATGTAAGAAGGGAAATTGGATGAAGTTTGTTGTGACGCGACAGATTGAAGTTCAAAGCTTGGCTGAGGATCGTGTTATGCCCTTATCCTTATAGTTTGTATTGGGTTATGAGTAGTTGGCTTGTGGCTACCTTAATTCTTAATTAAGTCATATTATCATTATTATATTATCATTTAGTTAGTTAAGTCAGTCTAGGTGATATCCTAGGCATAAATAGGTATATATAAGAGGTTGTGAGTCTTATTTCATCATCATGTTGAGTATTGTATTTTTATAGAAGACTACTAGAGGTATGTTCCTCAAAGTGGATTAGGAGGTTGCCCCCTCGAAGTGGCATATCATTATCAAGTATTTGCATTATATTTCATATTATATTCTTCTTGTGCACATTATTTCATTACAAGTGGTATCAAAGCATAATCTTGGTATTGTTAGGACAAAACATTTTTTTCAATTTTGGAGGTCATTTTCTGAAATTCATATCTCCCAGATTTTGGTGTATTTTTGCTTGATTTTCAAAGAGTCTTTTAAGGACATTTCTAGAAAGCTACGATCGAGATTTGAAAAGAATTGAAGGAAAATTAAGCGATTTATTGCAGAATTAAGGTTTATACCCAATTTATTTGGAAAACACATATATCCCACATATTACCGAATTAGTTCCTAATTTTTTGTGGGATTTTTGAGAAATATCATAGGAGGATACAACTAAATTTTTAGAACTATTTAAGTAGAAATAGTCTATTTATTAGGAAATTAGGGTTTTCAAAAAATTTGCTCTCAAGGCTGAAAATTACTTAATTTTTGGAAGATTTTTCTATTGAAGTGTGGCCTAGGCCTTGGTAAGTTATAGAAAAAAATTTAGAGTATTTTGACTTTATTTGTGTGATTTGTTGTAAAGTTATCTTTCTAGACCTTCTTTACAACAAAAAGTAGGCACAAAAAAGAAGAAAAAGAAAAAGAAACAAGAAGCAAGACAAAAAAAAGAGCAAGAGAAAGAGAAAGAGAAAGAAAAAAAGTAAGAACAAGAATAAGAGTAAGAGGAAGGGAAAGGTAAAGAGAAAGAGAAAGAGAAAGAGCAAGAGTAAGAGCAATACAAAAGTAGGAACAAGAAGAAGAACAAGAAGTAGCAGTAGAAGAAGAAGCAAAAGTAAAAAAAAGGAGAGAAATAAAAAGAACAAGAACAAGAGAAAGAGAAGAGTAGGAACAAAAAGTAGTAGTAGAAAAAGAAGCAACAGTAAAAAATGAGATGAAGAAGAAGAAGAAAAAAAGTTGGTATTGAGGACAATACTTTTGTAAAGAGGAGGGCAATATTATGTCTTTACCCCTATAGTGTGCATCAGCTTATGAGTAGTCATCTTATGGCTACCTTAACTCTTTATTAAGTCATATTATCATTATTTTATTATTATTTAGTTAGTTACGTTGGCCTAGGGCTTATATAGGGTTATCTAAGTCATATTGGGTGATGTCCTAGGCATAAATAGGTATATATAGGAGGTTGTGAGTCTTATTTTATTATCATGTTGAGTGTTTTATTCTTATTCAAGACTATTGGAGGTATCCCCCTCGAACTGGATTAGGAGGTTGCCCCCTGAAAGTGGCATAATATTATCAAGTATTTGCATCATATTTCATATTATATTCTTCTTGTGCAAGTTATTCCATTACAAATTGAACCGAGGAGCAGGGAGAACCCAATGGAAACATTTATGATCAGACTTAATCTTTACCTTCGTGTGTTTAGAAGAGTATCTAGTGCTTTCCATACCTACAATATATTTTTTTAATTCGAGCCATTTTAGTGTTCACTATTTTAGCATGCTTTTTGTTTACAACATCCTTATTGTACTCAAACGTGGCACAAATTCACTACAATTTTGAAGGGATTGGATGTGTAGCCTTAGGTATGTACTCAATTACAATCATCGTCTTTGTTTCTTCCTTAGAGTAAACCATCTTTTATGGTTACACCCAATTGTTCTGTTATGACAACTCTCCTGTTTGTAGAACTTTGCATGTGACAAATCTCTTTATGATATGGTTTTGTTGTATTACTTGCTAGATTTATCTTTAAAGGTTTAATACAATATACAAATAAATTATTTAAATAAAAACATTTTCCATGTCTTCTATCCATTAACCAAAAGTTGATCTTTAATGATGCATTCTAAACCATGGTAAAATAGTTGAACAAGTTGGAAGAATGTTATCAAATCAATTGCAATGAGTAAAGAAATGGAAAGGAAAGGAAAGGAAAGGTCCTTTTATAGCCCATGATACTAAACTATCTAGTTTTGGGTCTATAGATGGTTTACTGTATATGGAACTACCTCGTACTCCAAATATGTGGGAGACATGTAACTCATGCTCTGCAATACAAGGTGTACATACCCTACCCCCAATAGGATTTGAACTTGTGACTTCCCTTTCAAGAGTACAAGTTCTCCACCACTAGGACAACTCAAGAAATGAAGGGAGGTTCCTGGGGATGAGGGGACATGGGAAGAGTATCTAATGTAATAGTTGTATGTGAATGCTTAACATGTTTGGAAGGATTCTTTGAGGCATACATAGGATTTTATTGACTAAAAAATATCTTCCATTAACTTTATTTATGTTAGGACTTCAAAATGTACTATCTTATTTAATTTGGTTTTCTATTTTGGTTAGCTATCATTATAAACTTTCTTCTTCCATATAAATTTAAGTTATAGTTGGAAAGATATTGAGAGTACATGATTCAAATTGTTAGGATTTATACTATAGTGTGTTTAGCAAACATTATAAATATTTTCTATTTAAATTTTAATCAAAGTTCAGAAGAGCTTGAGAGAATAGGATTTTAATAATTGATTTTTAACTAGTCTACATTTTGTAATAACTAATTAATCTATTATCCAAGTGCTTTATGTTTCTAGGCTAAACTTAGTTTATGAGACAACAAAATTAATCATTTAAAATTTTAGTATTATTTTGGTGATGAATTTCTTTGTTTTCTAAAAATTCCCCTCTTTGAACAAATCCTATAAGGAAACCACTGTTAAAAAGTCACATATATGATATTAAAAATACAATCTCAAAATATTATTCATTTTTAATTTCCAAGTATACTAGAAGGAACAAAGAACACTCCAAAATTGAGCAAACATGGGGAGACGTTTTGATTGTGCTTCATGCTATAGAAACTAACCATGTGAATCCTACTACTTTATGTGGTTTTGACTAAAGTTTGTTTAAAGTGTGGAAAAAATTATATATTTTTAAACTATAGTTTAAAATTCAAGTTACAATATTATTATGGAATTTTGTAATTGTTATATTAAAATACTCACCCTCCTTTGACTTATGTTTTGTTATTTATTTTATTAGGATGTGCTTCACATTTTACATGTTTACAATTTTTATATTATTGTGACAAATTAGGCTCATGATATTATCATATTTGATCCATAGATCTCTCATTCACTATCCTAGATTGAATTCATAGCTATAAATTTGACCCAAAATGTGTTAATACATGTAGATTTGAAGCTCTAAATTTAAAAATATAAAATTTAAATTTAAATCATGTTGATCTTAGCTAACATTTGTATGTATCTATGTGATAAGGAATTATTTACAAGGATATGCATCATTCTCTTCCAAATCATGTTAAAGGAACTTCTAATTTGTTTGTACACCTTCATTGCAACATCACTGAGGATTCTTATTGCGTTATTGGAAGATAAAAATTATAGGCATATTCGATACTTATTTGTTGTCCTTGATAATTGATCAAATTGATCAAATAATTCAACCTAGGGGATTATCCAAATAAAAATTTAATTATTTCCCACCAGGTTCCTAAATTGTGTTTATAAACACCATTCCATTTTGACATAGGTACAATGAATCAAGATGACCTTTTTATAGTTTATCATTCCTCACTAATTCACTTGCATTATTTGGTTCAATTTTGTAGGAACATATCTTTATCAATGTTGAAAATAATTATTAGCCTATTAATTTTGAGATCTTTGTCTTGACAAGATTCTTGATTTTAGCATATTAGCAAATGATTTTCTAGGTTCCTAAAAAATTTATGCCTCCTCCAAAAAAAAATTACTATACAACCTAAAATCCAACTAATGTTATGTTCATACCATTACCTCTATCTTAGTTCCTAACAACATCCTTCATCTCAGACTTATTAAACTACAAAATAAAATTTAATCTCACTGTTTATTAAAATTTATTAAATTAAGTAATATTTAACACTTAATTAATTAAGTTTTATGTAGATATAAAAATTAATTTCATGTATCATGATAAATAAAAAAGCTAAATAAATGTGTTAAGTAATTGTTCAAATTTTATAACATCTTTGAAAAGGAAAAAATAAAATCAATAAGTTAATTCTTTGAGAAAAATAAATAAATATGTTAAATATATTGGGACTGAGTTTTATAGTGTTGAATTTTGCTGAAGTATATACTCCTTTGTGCACTTAGACCTCATTTTGGTTGTCACATATAACCAATATAAAAAATGATTTTATGGATATCCATTTGTCAACTTTTCTTAGGTGTTATTCTTTGACCTTCCTATGTGCCTATCATGTATTTGAAGTTGTAAGGATCCTATTTTTTTTTAGGACTAATGTGTTTTATTTCTAGGGATTGTGTTGAATCTCAAAGTTATGGAGTTCCCCTTTCCAATATTCCTTTCCTTATAAGTCTTCCTTGTTTTTTGTCTCTATCCAAATTTTAAACTTTTCAATGTTGAAATAACTTTAATCAATTCCAAAAATTCATACCCTTTCCCTTTTAAAGTTTTTGAGTTTGAATCATAGAATCCATTTCATTGATTCCCTACTTTCATTCCCTTTCCTATTGAGAACATCAATTTTTACTTCTTCACATCCACTTCATCTATCCCCCACTTTAATTCTATTTCCCTATTAGAAAAATTGAATTTCCCTTCTCAACATTCCTTTCATCTATTCCCTATTGCAACCCTTATCATTCTTTGGTGTTTTCCTCTTATTGACACAAGGTTGTAACCAACATTGAACTCTAAAATATTTTATATTATTCACATTACTTGATTATAAGCTCGAATGAATCATTATTTGGGTATGCCACTAGATATATCCTTCACTCCAAACCCATAAGACCTGAATAATGGTATGCATTATATGATATTTCCTTTACCCCCCCATGTTCCTTTTTTTCCCTTTTCCTACATCTCTCTCAAGAACCCATCATTACACCTCCTCCATTACTTATGTAATCCAAAATATATATTTTTCACATGTAGGAAGTCAAATTTTCAAGGTTTGTGAACCTTCAGAACCTTGCATAATGTTACAAAACTGCTTAATCTCTAAAGAAGCTGAATGAAAATTTGTAATTTCATTTTTTGGATGGTTTTGATTTTATGAAGACTCGACAAACTTAAGAAAAATAAGTAAAATGTTCAATATATCAAGAAGCTCATTATTTTGTGAACTTGCTAATTGTTATAGAAAAATTGGTATTGACGAGTTCAATTTTTCAAGAGGTTCTTGAATTCTTAAATTCATAAAAAAAGTCAAAAATGTTTAAAAAGAGTTATATATCTCCAATGAAGAAGGAAAGTCATCAGTGAGGTTTGAAATGTCAACAAGTTCATAAGTTCATGAACTCACTTGAAAGATCACTAAACGAAAAATTTAATAAGGGTGTCTAGGAGTTTAGTGGCTTTGGAACTTCCAAGAAAGCTATCATGGTTTAAAATATTCAAAAAATTAAGAATTTTCTAAATTTACAAAAGGAAAACAAGCAATAAGATGAATACAAAGAAGATGGGTTGTGAGTGAGTTCATAGGCTATTAAACTAACCAAAAGTGTGATTTTTTTTTGAGGAGCTAAAATATTTTACATGTATAGAATGTAAAGTTAAGAAAAATGATGTTTTAAAGGTAGTGAAAGGTCACCAAAGTAATATTTAAACATCATGACCCACTATTTTGCATACACTTTCTAGTTTTAGGATATTTCAACTAATTAGAGTATTGGCGCCTATTTTTAATGATTATCTATGTAATTTTTGCTGGCTCTTCATATACCCTAGTGCACAACAAGATAGTTTACCATTAATGCTCAAGACATTTTTAGATGAAATAAGAACAATAATTCATGATATCTAGGTGTTTCTAGATGTCTTGTGTAATGATCATGTATAGAATGTAAAGTTAAGAAAAATGATGTTTTAAAGGTAGTGAAAGGTCACCAAAGTAATATTTAAACATCATGACCCACTGTTTCGTCTACACTTTCTAGTTTTAGGATATTTCAACTAATCAGAGTATTGGCACCTATTTTTAATGATTATCTCAGTAATTTTTGTTGGCTCTTCATATACCCTAGTGCACGATAAGATAGTTCACCATTAATGCTCAAGACATTTTTAGATGAAATAAGAACAATAATTCATGATATCTAGGTGTTTCTAGATGTCTTGTGTAATGATTTTAGGAATAATTTGGATATAGACTATGGTTGATAAGCATTGAAATTCCTTGTGACAAACCATTTTG